>CM019148.1:68653221-68740310 GCA_009733165.1 Naja naja
GCTGCTTATTCATACAAACTTATCCACAACTGCGGGACATTGGACATGCTGGTGCCTTGAGTCATTTGCCCACTGCCTTGCCACAAGGAGGACTTTGAACCTGACACACACCTTTTTCTAGAAACTGTTGCCAAGCTTCCAGTTCATGCTGCTGAAATTACCAGAGAGACTGCCAAAGACACTGTGTTGGCTCTTGTTATAGGCTGGATTAAGAAAGTTGGCCTCTTCAAGATCTACCTCACCTTGCCCAACCTTTTAAGTCCAGGCAAACTGAATTATCTGTATTAAGAGGATGTATTTTGTGGGGTAACAGGGTGGTTATTCCTGCAAAACTGCCAAGAGAGTTTTGGAAAATGTTACATGAGGTCATCCTGGTATTGTAAGGATGAAAGGATATTGGGAGTTATGTATGGTGGCCAGGTATTGACAAAATGGGTTGAAAACTGGGTTGCATCTTGCCCCAACTGTTAGGTAGTCAGGCCTGCCCCTCGCCCCCACAGGAATGGAATGTCCTAGGGGCCCGTGGTCCAGGATTCACATTGATTTTGCTGGCCCTACCAGAGGGCACACCTTTCTTATTCTAGTAGATGCATATTCCAAATGGCTAGAGGTAATCCCCATGGCATCCCACCACAACTGATGCTGTCATCAAACAGCTCAAAAACTTTTTGTAACCCATGGGTTACCTGATGTTCTTGCTCTGACAATGGCCTCAATTTACATCCAACCTCTTTGAATCCTATTTAGCACAACAGGGTATCAGACATGCCCTTACTGCCAGGCACCCTTAAATATGGCCAGGCTGAACGATGGTACATTTTACCAAGGAGAAGCTTCAGAAAGTGGGTCCTGGGGACATCACTGAGAAAGTTGAAAAACTTCTTAGTGTTCAGTCACTCCTAACCCATCTAATAACTTATCTCAGCCAGTTGTTGATGGGTAGGAAACTTAGGGTCTTCCCTTGACCGCCTTCATCCCACTTAGCACTCCACTAAGATTCCACTTCCAAAGTTAGCACATTCAGTGTGGGTGATTCTGTTTATGCTAAGAACTTATAGGTGAACCTTTGTGGATTCCTGCTGAGATAACTCAGATCACAGGCCTCATTCTTACAGGGTGAAACAGAGGATGGATTCTCTGGAACATCGCACTTGTTCTTCTCTAGTTCCCTCACCTGATGTCAATTCTAGGAGGAAGGGGAGGAACAGGAGGAAAATCAGCAGCCAAGAATCAACCCCATGTGTAATGAGCCATTACGACAGGAACCATTCCAAAACCTGTCACAATGCCAAAATCCATCCTTAGAAGTGGAAGATTACATCACTACCTGACTTGGGTGCTGACATTGGACTGGAGATGGGTTGGGAGGAGAGACCGATTCTAACAATCAAACAGGGTCTTCTTTCACAGAAGTCCCAGTGGGGAAATGTCAGCAGACACATTTTCTCTCTGCTGGGTGAGAATGTTAAAACTTCTGAACCACGAAGGTCTCAACGTGCATGCAAGAGCCCCACCTATTTAAAAGAATACATTAGATAGGTTGGGGTTTGGTATGGACTGAACCTAGTGGGGAGGGGTGTTATGTATGTAGGTTTGAATGTCATTGGTTTAGTTTGAATTGTTCTTGTAAAATGTTAAATGGTATTGGTTTAAATAGTGCTGGAAAAACATGCACTCTGATTGGCTGGCAACTACTGCTGCTGGCTATAAGGCAGCTTTAGCCCAGCCAAGTCAGGTCCATTCGAGCTGTATCACTTAATAAACTCTTCACTGAAGCTCTTCACGTCTGACTCTTCATGCAAACTTAACAATAACCTTAAAAGCCCCACCTATTTACAAGAGTACATTAGATAGATGGGGTTTGAGTATGGACTGGACTAAGTGGGGAGGGTGTAACTAATATGTGGGAGGGTGTAATATTTACCTGATTGGTTGTTTGAAAGGGTGGAAATCTTAGGGTGGGAAATCTACAAACCGCGATGACTAAAAAAGAGGGATGGTTTTAAGGTTTTATAGTGTTTGAACTTATAATTTAATCTAATTGTTTTTAAGTATTTATTGTTCTTGTTTATAAGTCGCCTCGAAGTCTTCGGAGATGGGGCGCATATAAGTTCAAATAATAAATAAATAAATAAATTTATTTCAGTTCCAATTATCCCATCCATTCTTACATTGCTAGAGAACAAAATGTCTCGCTGTCGGCCTTTTAAGAGGCAGGACTGAGACTACAATATGACCCAGTTCCTTCTTGGGTGAGGTTTGAAAAGGGGAATCTTCCTGAATTTAGTTTCAAATATTAATTGGCACACAAATATTTCTGTAGAACATTCCCTGTATTGAAGCCAATCTAATCATAACTAAAAGCAGGCTGAGACATGAACATGGTGGGGCCAGTGGAATGCATGTTTCGTGGGCAGAATAAGATGTCCAATAAGTGACATCTCTTCGAAAATTAGCAGATCGTGTAGCAGGCAAAACTGAACATTTCTTCCCAGAGCACTGTGGCACTTCTGCCTGTTGAATCAAATCCTGGATTAGATGTAGTCTGCCTATGGTCACATTCTTTGAGGCTCCCTTCCTTTAACTGAGCTGCTGTTCTTGTTATGTTTGCATGAAGAGTCAAACACGGGGAGCTTCAGATAAGAGTTTATTCAGTGACTACAGCTCAAATGGACCTGAGTTGGCTGGGCTACGGCTGCCTCTTATAGCCAGCAGCTGCAGTTGCCAGCCAATGGGAGTGCAGGGTTTCTTCCCGCACTATTTAAACCAATACCAATACCATTTAACATTTTACAAGAACAGTTCAAATAAACCAATAACATTCAAACCTACATACATAACAGATCCGTATCAATTGGGCTTCCGACCCAGTTACAGCACAGAGACAGCATTGGTCGCGCTGATGGATGACCTCTGGAGGGCTCAGGACAGGGTCTTTCCTCTGTCCTGGTCCTATTAGACCTCTCAGCGGCTTTCGATACCATCGACCATGGTATCCTTTGCACTGGGGTTGGGAGTGGGGGGCACTGTTCTTCAGTGGTTCGCCTCCTACCTCTCGGGGCGGTCACAATCGGTGTTGGTGGAGGGGGGTGAGGTCGACCCCGAGGGTGCTCTCTTGTGGGGTCCCTCAAGGTCGGTCCTCTCCCTCTTTATTTAACATCTACATGAAGCCAGCTGGGTGAGATCATCCGTGGTTTTGGGGTGAGCTTCCATCAGTACGCTGATGATACTCAGCTGTACATCTCCACCCCAAACCAGATCAGTGATGCCCTCTCCCTGATGACCCGGTGTTTGGATGCGGTACGGACCTGGATGAGCAGGAACATGCTTCGACTCAACCCGGCCAAGACTGAGTGGCTGTGCATACCGGCATCTCGGCCCAGTCAGGAATGTCCATCTTTGGCCATAGGGGGAGAGGTGTTGCCCCCTGTGGATAGGGCGCAGAATCTGGGGGTCCTCCTGGATGTACGGCTCCGGTTGGAGGAGCAGGTGGGGGCCGTTGCCAGGAGGGCCTTTGCCCAGCTCCGCTATGTTCGTCAGCTCCGCCCTTTTCTGGACCGGGATGCCCTGCACAGTCACTCATGCTCTTGTTACCTCTAGACTCGACTACTGCAACGCTCTCTACTTAGGACTGCCCTTGCATACCATCCGGAGATTGCAGCTGGTGCAGAATGTGGCGGCGCGGGTGGTGATGGGAGTTTCCCGATTCTCCCATGTTGCCCCCCTCCTGCGCTGCTTGCATTGGTTGCCGGTTGCACTCCGGGTGAGATTCAAGGTTTTAGTTTTAACATACAAAGTCCTGCACGGCATGGGTCCTCAATATTTAAGGGAGCGTCTTCTGCCGATATCAAATGCTGGCCGCCTGTGCGAAAGCACATAGGCAAGGACTCTCGGGTGTGGGCCAATGCCGGCTGGTGGTCCCCCGGTGGCAAGCCTATTCTGTCGCGGCCCCTGACCTCTGGAATCAACTGCCCTTGGAGCTCCACCTGGCCCCCAACCTCCGCACCTTCCGCCGTGATTTAAAGACCTGGTTATTTGACCAACCTGGGCTGTGATCCCTTCCTGGGGGGGGATAGATTTTAACGTTAATTGTGTAATTGGTTTTTAGTATCTGGACTTGTAAACTGTTTAATTGTTTTTTAAGTATTTATTGTCTTTGTTTTTAGCTGTGAGCCGCCCCAAGTCTTCGGAGATGGGGCGGCATACAAGTTCAAATAATAATAAATAAATAACAGTTCTAATGAAGCCTAACATCATTTTTAGTGGGTGATATTTCTTCCATTTGCTTTCTCTCCCTCTGAGGTCTCATTTGGTTCTTTAAGATTAAATATGCTTCAAGGCTGAACAGAAGGAACTTTCATCCTCTCAAAAGATTCTGACCATAAGACTTCTCAAATTCCTGGCCTCAATATTTTCTTTTAAGAGAATGCCATTGATGCATACCTACAAAATCCTGGCTGCAGAAACTGGAACTATTGTTTCTTACGTCAGAAAAGCTAAGGAACTTATTAGTAACTTCCTAGAGTAAACAAACAGCTTTACCAAATAAGCTTCAGCATTCATAAGGTGAATGTTTAACACTGACATGGAATCCGGCTGTCTGCACTGTATTTAAACTATCAAGTGCTGCAGAGATCAAACAAGAATAAAATCTGAAGGGTTGGAAATTGAGTACATAAACTCAACAGAGAAGTGTTCATTTTATAATGCATGATTGGCAGCTAAGAATAGGTGGATCAGAGTCTGTTTCACTCATTTTCCCAATTTTGAATTTGGTTTCAGCATATTTTTGTACTATTAAGCAAGTTATTACTTAAAAACATGTTAAATTGCATAACACCCTCCTCCATACATGCCATGTAGGAAGCACAATAATATGATGTAAAATAAGAATTATCTTGACAATGGTAAGACATTGTTCAGAAATTTCCATTGGGATAAGGAACCCCACATTTAAGGATTACAGCTGGCAATCTTTGTCATTTGTTCCACTCTTGTCCAGATAGGACCTCTGGGACCAGTATGATTGAAAGCTGACCAACAAGAAGTTAATGGTGAGCTCTTAATAGCTTTCTCCTTGAAGTTTTCTGACACTTCCAAAGACAAAGGATAATACTTATAAACTGATTCAAAGGAAATTATTGCTTTAAAAAATCTGCTTTCTGTGTAATATTATAATACAAACCAAAACAGGCATTGGCGAACTGTACAATCCATTTCTTTGTGTTTGCATCTCTTAGGCCAAGAAACAATTGAAAATATTCTTCTTTCTTAGCTGCAGACTTTGACTTCTCACATCCCCCAGGACAAACATGCCTCAATAACCACCTTTTTGTCACATCCTCATCTTATCACTGAGGCAGTCAAGGTTGTCCTTAGTTATTATGTCAGTTTGGCATTAGCCCAGTAGATACTGGCTACTTCTGGCTTCAGGTGGTCCTTACTCTCTTTTCTGGTCACTAAAATCTGTCCTTTAGAGCCATTTTTGCTTGTGCAGCAGATAAGATTAGGTGATTTTCTTGCCCAGAGACATCTGCCTGCATGATACCTGACCGGCACTCTCTGTAGCATCCATCATATATTCTGTGGTTTCTCTTAAACTCAGCCTCCATAAAAGTTTGATTTAAATTGGGAAAGAAAGCCAGGTGTTGCCTGTGCTGCTAGTTCTGTTACCATTTTATTCATTCATTCTTTCATTCATTCATTCAATTAAATAGCTATATGGCCACATCACTATGACTTTAGATGATGAACAATAAATTAAAATCAGAAAACTGCAGAACTCGGCTGAAAAAAATTATAACTATAACTCAGCTGGTCCTTGAGTCTTAAAGACTCACCTTATCAAATTGAATAAAGACACCAGCTTCTGGGTAGAGCAATGATGGTTTATTCCAGGATAAGCAAGCAACAAACACTCTCTTCCAGCAAGAATGGCTCAAAGCCAGGTAAGGTTAGTACTGAGAGCTTTTGTTCCTCATTCCCTTTTATCAGTCAACAGCCACAGCTTCACCTACACGCCTCTACACTCCTGGCTCTGCCTAGCCCCTTACCTCTTACAGCTGCTACCTGAACATTTCATCACTGTAATTCCCCTACCTCATACCGCCTCAACCTAATAGATCCCCACCTTGTGCACCAACCACCCAGTGCTACCCTGCTCCAATCCACTCCCACGTGTCCCTCAGCTTCCATGATTTGATCTGCCACAGCCGCTGGTTCTCGCCGCAGCCGCCACACTGTCAGTTGTCTTCTCAACTGTCACTTCCTCAGCATGGGAGGGAAACTCTGGGATCGGAGCCATGTCACATGTGCTACAGACAGGAAGCAACAGGTGAAGCTAGGCAGAATCACATCCGATACCTATACAATCAGCACAAAATCACTATTTCAAAATCAGTTTAAAAAAAAAAAGCTGAAAACAAAATAAAAAATAACCGTTCCAAACCAACTAAATCAAATAAAGGAGAACCAAACTAACACAGATTATCTAATACTACAGGTGAAATACTAGAGGGAACTAGTAATAGTTCTTTCATAATATCTTAGGAAACAACATTAGCTTCAGGGTTATCTGGATCTCTGGTTAGATGTTGTTCCACGTGCAATAGAAAAATAGAAAATGCTGTAATAGACAATGCATGATTCTTGGATTCCATAGGGTGGCATTGCTTAATGGAAGGAACCCAGAGCATGCCATCTCAATGGCTCAGGGAGGAGTTGACAAACATTCCTGCAACTAACCTGGCTCTGTGCAGTGGCACACCAAGAATGGGGATGATGGGTCTGCTCAGGCAGTAAGGGGATGCCACCAAAGATGAGGAGAAGCCTGTCTGGAGGGTTAATAGTAGCAGTGGTGGTATTCTACCAGTTCAGCCAAGTTCTGGCATACCAGTAGCACCGAAGATCAACGGAGACTGAACCAGTTCTCTCTGAGGAGCTGCTGCTGGGCACACCTGCCCAAACTCCCATACTGACCTTTATTCCCTGCTTTTGGAGTGCAGCTGCTTTGCACGGCACAGCAGATTGCCATGCGTCCGCTGCTGAAATGACAGGGAGAGTGCAGGATTGCAGGAGGTGAGTTGGAAAGCCTCTGTGCCTGCGCAAAGTGCGCGTTTGACATGTGCATTTGCAAAGTGTGTGTGCACGCATGCAAAGCACGCCCACTAAGCCACGCCCACTGAACCAGTGGTAAACTATTTTGAAACCCACTGTTGTCCCCAATTTGGGTCTGAGCCTGGTGCCGAAGCCAATGATAGACACCAGACCCGAGCTGCAGGTTTTCTGATTGCTTTTTATTGGAGTACTCCAAGAAAAAAGGGCTCCTGGTCAAAATGCCAAGAGCCAAGAACAAAGGATTGAGCAAATTTTATACATTTTCACTAAAGGAGAAGGTGGGACAAAGTGAGATAATAAGACATATCATCTAATAAACATTTTAATAATAATTCTACAATGTGTTCTATTGGTCTCTAGCTGTCCCTATTCCCAAGTCTTAGCTAATGAATGCCCTAGGAGTTATCTAATACTCATTTGATTTGCTGCAGGCCATCTCTACCCCTAACTGTTAGCTGAGGTCTGCAAGTTGGCTAATTCGTGTTACTTTTATCAGCTTTCCAATTAGCCAGGATTGTTACAAGATTTACACATGCATATCTCCTGTGGATAAGCATTCTTTGTTCTTGCCAGACAGACTCCACAGTTACAGGCTTCCTGATTTACTTTGAAGTGGGCCATGACCTGGCTGTATTCTAGCAGATGGCCCATCACCACCACTGGGCAGTTCTCTACCTGTAACTTCCATTTAATGGGTATATTGATAGGTAACTAAACACAGGATTCCAAGCACTTGCCTGCTTTAACCCAACCTCACTATGACCTATGTTATGACAATTGCAAATACCTAATAAATTTTAGAAAATTTAATCAACATAGATTGAAAGAAAGCCATGTTTCCAATGTCAGGGGGAAAACCTCCTGGAAACAGCACCTCATCTAATTTCAATCATTACAGTTCCCAAAGTGGTTTTCACCCATTTTAGAGCTTAAAGAGGATTAGGATACTCTTTGCTGTAAACGTGAACTGATCTTAAATATAGCAAGACAGGGAAGGATTGACTTTAACAAAATGAAAGTTGTATTGATCCAGCCAATCCCTTACAGATTCTGGGTCAGAACTTTCCTATCATCTAAGTCTTGGATGGAGAGGTTCAGTTGACCATCAGTAGTATAATGAAGACACTGTACCAGGAACCAGCATATTATTTCCTCCAGTATGTGATCGTTAATGTGCATGGTGTAAATATTACTATTTCGATTTGCATAACATGCAAATCTCCCATGCACATTAACTGGAAAAGTCCTTATGAGAAGGAATGTTGCAGTATAGTCCTCCAAGTGTCAATCCCTGAAAGTGGCCCAATAGGATATTGTGGTGAATGGTATCAAAGTCCACTGAGAGATCTAACACAAATTATTTAACTGGATTTAAATCAAGGCAAATCCTTTCTCCTGAATCCAAAGTTTCTGCTGCTGGATTTTCTTGATCTTCCTGCTTTCTACTCCTAAATTCACTTAAAAACTTTGCACAACCTCTGCTGTGGTGGTCTGCCTTTAGATTCAAGCTAACTTCCAGAAAACAACACTTGCAGCTACAGAAGTCCTAAGTCCATATTAGCCAATCTATTGGGCACAGACACAGAGTGATCTCACTGCTTTTTAATAGCATTTCACTGTGCTATGAAAGCTCTTGCCTAGCTGGGTGGCAGGAAAGCCCATCAGATAAGGAGAAAGATTAGATTAAGCTCATCTCTGGGAGGCACTCCAAAAGAATTAATGCTCAGGGATCTATGAAATCAATGGGATCACACAAGATTGTAATGCGGCAGCCTAATCATAGCCCTTCCCCCCACTGTGCAGTAATATAAAAAAATAATTATTCCCACCACAAGAGTGATTCATATTTATTTCTAAATAAAAGAGGTTGGCATACATTTTCCCATGTCTGTGTGTTCTATCTGAGGAATAGATGTTTATTTATTCTGCTGCATTGCTTGGAACATACTAAGAAATAAATTATGAGTGAATTAGTGTGCAGGTAAGGGTATTTAGGATTGCAGTTCTTACAGCACAAGCCTGTGAGCATTGATGTAAGCATTAAATTCCATGTGCATAAGGTTACAGCTTTACCATACTAAGGCATTAGATCCAACCTTTGGCTCCAGGCCATTTTTTTACACTGATGAGGCTGGGCAGAATTTTTGGAATACTTATCATGAGAGAATGGACTGAACAACTCATCAAAAGACAAAATCTGAGCATTATTTGAATTAGCAGAATGATACATCCCTGTGCTTTGCCTTGCCAGAGAATTAGAAGTATGATGGCACAATCCCCAGACAAATAGGGAAATAGTACAGATCAGTGGCCTATGTCACACTGTGTTCTGATGAGTTTGTCATGGAAAAAACAACACAGCAGGTAATTTACAGAGCCAGGTGTTTTAAAATGTCCATTATAAAACTTGTCTGGGAGAAAATAAATAAAAGAGGTTCCTGGGGAAGCTAGGATATGGAAAACTAAAAATAGAAACTGAGTAAGTAAACCAGTAAATGTGTATTAAAAAAAACTGCTTGCACAGGTGACTAGTTAGAATGTAACAATAACTCTGATAAAAGGTGAAAGGGACTCATATCCTGTGAATAATCTTTATAAGGTACATGTGCTTGGCAGTTTTCCATGCTCTAAGTAGTACTCTTTGCTAGGTATGCTTTGAAAATGATGCAAAAGTTCTCACATGAACAGTTTCACTCTGCTATTCATTAAATCAGACTGTCTTTTCTGAGGTTACCCTTTGAGTTGTGGCTATTTGAGGGAAGCCTAGGATAGGGCCACCAGTGTCCACCAGTTCGAGGGGCTGGGATATATTAAATAAAGACCCACTTGTTGTTTGTCTTTCTGTATACAAAACCTAGGAATAGTATCAGAAAAATTTAAGAAGGAAGTAATATATCTACTAGTACAGTGGTCACCAACCAGTGGGCCGGGGACTACTGGTGGTCTGTGAGAAAATTTTGGTGGTCCGCAGAGAAACGTCACCCCCAAAGCACCTCCTAAAGCAATTAATCCAGGCTGTGCAGGAACACAAGGCTGTGCCACCCACATGGCCCGTGGGAACACAAGACTTGTGTTGCTTGCATTGCGAACAACATGAGGTAGTAGGAGCGGGGACAGGGAGGAGGGGGGGGACTTGCCCCACATGCCCTGCCTGGCCACCAGGCTGCTTCTTTCCACTTCTTTCTTCTGCTTTTGGCTGCACACAAGGAAAGCAGCAAAAGTCTTTCTTTCTCTCCCCCAAACTCCGCCAGAGAGTCTTTGGGACCCTGCAAGGCATCCTGCTCCAAGAGGCTGCGCTGGCACGACAAGTCTCCAAGGGCCTTGGTGGCTCAGGCTGTTAAATGCCTGCACTTAAGTTCCAGCTGCCTACAATTACTGTAGGCTCGAATCCCACCAGGCTCAAGGTTGACTCAGCCTTCCATCCTCTCGGGGTAGGTAAATTGAGGACCCAAGATTGTTGGGGGCAATAAGCTAACTTTGTAAAAATGCCGCTTAGTTAATAAGCAGGCATATACAATGGAATGAAGGCTATTGCTGAGCACACTGGGTTGTATCCCAAAAAATTGTAAGCCGCCCTGAGTCTTCAGGGAAGTTTATTAACTATAAATGTAATTTTTTTAAAAAGTCTCGCAAAGACTCGTTTCTGGTGGAGTTTGGGGGAGAGAAAGAAAGGCTTCTGCTGCTTCTGCTGCTTTCCTTGCATGAAGCCAAAAGTCTCTCTCTCTCTCTCTCCTCTCACTCTCCCACCCTGAGCTGGAGACAGAGACTGTCCCCCCCGGTCCGATCGGGGTGGGGAAATTTCCTACAGACTTTTTGGGGATTTCCCAGAGTCTCTGGTCCATGGGATTTAAAATTATGAGTCTGGTGGTCCCTGAGGTCCAAAAGGTTGGCGACCCCTGTACTAGTACATGTATTGAAGGCGGCTAGAATATTATATTCACGATATTGAAAAAATGAAATCATACATCCAGAAACAGAAATAATAAGAAAAATTATGGCATGTGCAGGTTAACTTTAGAAATAAAAGACAAAGGAGAGTCTAAATGTGATAAAACATGGAATAAATTTTATCAATGGTTATATAGCAGAAGACAAGGTCGAAATATTAGTAGTTATGATTAAATTAATTAGTAATATATATTATTTAATAATATATATTAAATAAGGAGATTATAAATGATGAAGTAAAGTATATATATGTATAACAAGGCTAAGTTGGATGTATTGTGTTGTATTCTCATAATTAAAATTAAAAAATAAATTTAAAAAAAACCTAAGAAAAAAAAGCAAAGCAAGCTTCTTTCTGCTATAACCTAGTCATGTGCCACCAGATTTCAGTAGCACAATTTTGGAAGTCCCAGGGATTGCAAAAGTGTGGCTGGAGACCATGAGTGACCTATAGACAAACTGTTGGCCTCTTCCCCCTGTTGCCTAATTTTTATTAACTTTTAGGAAGAAGTTAATATCTAGAACAGAGGCGGGGAACTATGGCCTTTTATGACTTGTGGCCTTCAACTCCCAGAATTCCTGAACCCGTATGGCTCAGGAATTCTGGGAGTTGAAGGCCACAAGTCATAAAAGGACCATTGTTCCCCACCTCTAATCTAAAGGAACAATAATTGAGCAAGACTTATGAAGCAAATTCTAGAATCTTTTACTCTGGCAGTGTTCAGGTAAAGGACAGATTAACTGTTGTAACTGTTAATTAACAACATTTTCCTGTTTTAATATAATGGTTCCAACTGTCTTATCCACTGGGCACCATCAAGTTTACTGTAAGAGTTGAACAGGGCAGTGAAAAATTTTTAGGATGTTTTCAACTCTACAGAGAAGGCTCTGCTTAGGATTAATAAGAATATAAGAATAGCCTTGTCAGACTGTTGGCCTTTCAGTCCACTACTTAGTTTCTCAGGAACCAACCAGATGCTTCTAATCCAGATATGGTGATATTTCTCTCACACATATTTTTAACTCTCCAGCTTGCACAACCTGGAGGTAACACTTAAAACTAACAGTCATTGGGAGACATATTCACCCAGAATTAACCAAATTACCTTTCAGAACCAATCAATTTTAGTGTTCATCATATTTTGTGATTTGTCATTTGAAAGATTATGTGTTATATAAAATACTTTTTTGCCTGTTCTAAAACAGCAAAGATAATTAGGGGACTGGAGGCTAAAACATATAAGAACAGTTGCTGGAATTGGGAATGTCTAGTGTGATGGAAAGAAAGACTAGGGGCAACATGATAGCAGACTTCCAATATCTTAGGGGCTACCACAAAAAAGAGGGAGTCAAGCTATTCTCCAAAGCACCTGAAGGCAGGACAAGAAGCAATGGGTAGAAACTAATCAAGGAGAGAAGCAAACTAGAACTAAGGAGAAATTTCCTGACAGTTAGAACAATTAATCAATGGTACAAGTTGCCTCCAGAAGTTGTGAATGCTCCAACACTGGAAGTTCTTTAGAAGAGATTGGACAACCATTTTGACAACCATTTCCTGCCTGTTCAGGGGGTTAGACTAGAAGACTTCCAAAGTGCCTTCCAACTCTGTCATTCTGTGGAAGTTCACCCTCTTACAGTCATCTCCACTGGATGACCTTGATCCTAATGTTTTCAGAGAAGGTTAGGATAGATGGCTTTATAAGCCTTTATTATGCTGCCCCCACTCAACTTTTTATCTTAAGGAAATGTTCAGATCCCTCTGATCATTTTGATTGTCCTTCTCTGGATTATGATGTTCAATTAATACTCTAACTCTCCCCCTTTGTTCCAGTTAGAACAGGGTCACTATTGAGTAGAGAAGGATCATCAATGCTTGAATGTGCATTACACAAAAATGCGATCAGTACAATAATTAAGAATACATGTTTTAGTTCTTATGCCATGTCCATCAATACAATTGTAAAACAGTTGTGTAAACAATAACTTCTCAAAGTACACATCAGTGCCCTGTTTCTTCTTGTCAGATTTTTGTTTCTTCTTGTCACATTTTTCACTTTTATTGTTGGCACAAGTGGCAACTGTGAGAGGTTATGTGCCAGGTGATTAAACTCTAGGGGAGGAGGAAAAGAAAAATGTGATCTGCAAAAGCGAATGGTATGATAAAATCAAATGATTATCTTATGCAATTCAGTTTATCACTTGCATTTTATCACGGACATGGAACATCTAGATTTTTTTTTTCAAAAATTGATGCTACTTTTTAAAAATGTCACTATGAATATCTTGCTGAACCAGTTAGATCCAATATTACAGTTTCAGCACGTGGAGCACGTGGAGGTACATAAGGAGGATGAACTATTCCATATATCTGAACCCTTGCATTGTTTTATAGGAACCTCTTTTAAATTCATCATGTCATGGGACTACTGGTCTTTTCTCATCTCATGATTTCTCAGCTAGCAAATCATTAGCCAATGTCTCTTTTCAGCTGAAATCTAAACTCAAAAAGACATTTGTCCTCTGTCAAGGCCAGCAAGACTATTGGAAAAACATTTTCCCCAGTACTCAGGGCTGTGTAACAACAGCCAACAACGATTCACCACCCTACTTTTACACATGGAAAAATTGAGAGGGGCATTTCACTGTGCAATGGGAAAGTATCCAGCAAAGATACTTTAAAGGGAGTCCCAGGGTGGAATGGGTTTGTTTGACATGCTTGACTCAATTCCATGTGCATATACAGTAGTTCAATTCAGGAAGAAGTCTTGCATTGTGCAATCAGGAAGTTTGTAGAGAAGAAAGGGTTGTGATGATGTGGCAAAAGAAAAGAAGATGACATTTTGCTAATTAGAAACCATGTTAAAACAATGGCAATGGGGCAGGGGTGTCAAACTCGAGGCATCACATGATGTGATGTATCGGGACTTTTTTCCCCTTTTACTAAACTGGGCATGGGTGTGGCTAGCACATGATGCATCTGGCCCATGGGACGGGAGTTTGACAGCCCTGCAATAGGGTAACCAGGAAGCCTAGATGTGGTGGGAAGAGGTAGATCAAGTGAACTGGAGGCTAAAGCATGTAAAGAATAGTTGCTGGAATTGGGTATGCCTAATCTGATGAAAAGACGGACTAGGGTTGACATGACAGCAGTGTTCCAATATCTCAGGGCTGCCACAAAGAAGAGTCAAACTATTCTCCAAAGCACCTGAGGGCAGGACAAGAAGCAATGGGTGGAAACTAATCAAGGAGAGAAGCAACTTAGAACTAAGGAGAAATTTCCTGATAGTTAGAACAATTAATCAGTGGAGCAACTTGCCTCCAGAAGTTGTGAATGCTCCAACACTGGAAGTTTTTAAGAAGAGATTGGACAACCATTTATCTGAAGTGGGTTTCCTGCCTAATCAGGGAGTTGGACTAGAAGACCCCCAAGGTTCCTGCCAATTCTGTTATTCTGTTCTATTATTCTTCCTTGGTAAATAGTTGAATTAGAGTGCACGAGGACATCTTATCCAAACGTTTTTAAATCTAACAGCATCACTGTTCACTTAACATTTCATTAACATTTCATTTCCTCAAATATGCTTGCTAGCAAAGTATAATCTAAAGCTAGGTTTTTTTTTAGATAGCTAGCACAGCTGGGAAAACTCCCGATGATTTCTTAGCATCAATAGAAGCTGCCTTCTATGAGATCAGATCATTAATCCAACTAGTCCAGAAATGTCAACACTGATTTGGCAGCTGCTCATAAGGATTTAGACAATAGTTTTGTATCTTTCCACTTGTGTAATTAAAGGGTACTGAATCTTGCATGCTACAAAATCAGGAAAGGTTCATCTAGCCCAGAACACAGGGGGTAACTCTATGTAACAGGGTAAATCACAGTGACATTACACTGTGGAATGTGCCTGCTTGAGAAGGTAACACACATGTTATTGTTAGGTAAATGCAAGTGATAGGCAAGAAGACTATTTACGACATAGAGGATATCAGCACTGCCAGGAATGGCCTGTAAATCTTTAGACCCAAGCGTCCAAATGCCATCAACACTCTTGTAAATCTGGGGATCTCCTTAAGCTCTGGAGATTTTGCTTTCTTTACATGCCACAGAAAAAAGTGCTGGGAAAGTTAAGGCTCCAATCAATTGCTTCACCTTTAACACATGTTGAAGTAAAATGTGCTATACAAACTTTCATGTTCCTTTTGTAAGAAATGCTGAATGATTCACTGCAAAAGAGAACAGCCATGTTTTCCTCTTGAAACCAAAGAACAATTAAGGCCTGAAGACCATCAAAGAACTTTATAGGATAGTGCCAATGGCTGTGGGTGACCTCAGCCCATTTCAAGAAATGCACACGTTTATTCAGAATGTGTTAGAGATCACAGAACAGCTGTGCTACAGCAGCCTATGAATCTATTTAGTGTAGCCTTCTGTCTTTAGAGAGGTCAGCCAGATGTTTTTAGTTAGGCCATAGGCATTGAGGGCAATAGCATTCCCCCTGTGGGTGTTCCCAACCACTGATAACAAGAAGCATCATAATGGAATTCAGCAGATCTTTATTTCCCAATAATTGTTACAAACTCAAGCTTATAGTATAAATATGCTATAAATGTAACTGTAGAATCAAGCAAAATAGCAGCCAGGGAAAACGATATTAATTTCTCTGCTCTCATTTTGAAAACCAGTTCCCCTTACTATAGCGCCTATGGATTTCTTTATGGACATGGAAGCTATTTATGATTAGGTAGGACAGAATTTAATTCTTGCAAGTAGAATCGCAGCCAGCATAACAATGACTCCTCTTGCTTCTAAAATTGGACTACCCTGGGTCTCTGTAGGAAGTTAGCACCTACACCTCTCCTAGAAAATTGAAATATCCTGGGAAATATGAAAAAGGCAGAATATTTCCCCTAAAAAGAATAGAAACTCAAGAGCAGAAACTCACCTCTGAAGCAGAAACTCACCCCCAATGGGTGGGCCATTAAGGCCTGGGCCAGAATACTTTACATAACAAAGATCTCCAGGTAAAGCTATAGCAATTGCCAAAAGCCGTTTTCAGTGCATCATCATCCAGCAAGGCTCAACCAAGCCTGGAACTCAGGACAGCCTACAGAGATGCCCCTGCATGGCCTCATGGGAGTCTGACAACCAATCAGAATACAAGCTCCAATTCAAATCCCAACTAAGGTTATAAAACCCAGGCACTCTCAGCACCAACTATTTAAAAAGTCTGAATTACTATTAATGTTAATCTTCTCATCACTCCCTATTAACTATCCCCTCCCAAGTGTGACTCTATGACTGTAACTTTGTCGCTTGTATCCTTACGATTTATATGGACTGTTTCCTAGTATGATTTGATTGCTTATTTATTTATTTATTAATGAGACTTGTATGCCGCCCCTTATGATTCTTGACTCTTATGATTCTTGTACCTTATGATTCTTGACTCTTGACAAATGTATCTTTTCTTTTATGTACGCTGAAAGCATTTGCACCAAGACAAATTCCTTGTGTGTCCAACCACACTTGGCCAATAAAGAATTCTATTCTGTTCTGTTCTGTTCTGTTCTGTTCTGTTCTATTCTATTCTATTCTATTCTATTCTATTCTATTCTATTCTATTCCATTCCATTCCATTCCATTCCATTTAACCTGGTGAGAATTGAACTGCCAAACTGCAGTCAGCCAGCAGTCAACAGAAGTAGCCTGCAGTACTACATTCGAACCACTGCACCACCACAGCTCATGCTGGCCATAAGTGTGAAAAAGGGTCATACGTCACTATTTTCAGTGCCATTGTAACTTTGAACAGTCACTAAATGAACTGTTGTAAGTTGAGGACTACTGTAGTACTGCTATTGGGGAAAGGGGGAAAAAAGGAGCAGTATTTTCCACTCTTTCCTTACTATGAAAGATACCTCACCCTTGGTATGTCCTGGAGAAAAGCAAATATTGAACAGAAGGCAGGAATTGAATGCTGCCAGGGAACTTATGCTGCTGGCTATGAGGTATAGTTAAGGACTAGAAAGCTGTTAGGTTAGCTTGATAGAGATACTTTCTTTTACGGAGTCAAATATTCTTCATGGTACCATAGTATTATATAACCTTCATGTAGGAGAGATTGAATTCTCTTTTGACTGAGAAAAACAACCACTCCTTTGCATCGCATTACTCTGAAGTAAGTTAGATATAGTACAGGTGGTCCCCTGACTCACAACAGTTCATTTAGTGACCATCCAAAGTTACAACATCGCTGGAAAAAAAGCGACTTATGACCCTTTTTCACACTTACAACCATAGCAGCATCCCCATAGTCACGTGATCAAAATTCAGACAATTGGTATACTGACTCACATTTAGCGTCTCCTGATCGCATTCTGATTGCCCTGTGTGCTCCCACAGACAGGGCCTCCTTAGGGTGCCGTCGGCTAGACAATGTTGGCTGGCAGCGCCCGGGGGAGGGCCTTCTCTGTGGGAGCATCCACACTGTGGAATCAGGTTCCCTTGGGACTTCGTTTGGCCCCTGACCTCCGCTCCTTCTGCCACGACCTGAAGACTTGGCTGTTTCAGCAGGCCGGTCTGGACTGAAATGAGTTGGGGTGGGGT
The DNA here is from genome assembly GCA_009733165.1 of Naja naja. Lineage (NCBI taxonomy): Eukaryota > Metazoa > Chordata > Lepidosauria > Squamata > Elapidae > Naja > Naja naja. Next base: position 68,670,893 of record CM019148.1, read on the forward strand.
TTTTTAAGGGATTTTAATTGTATTTTATGGGTTTTAGATTTTTTTTTTTAGATTTATTGGACTTGTGATCTAATTACTTTTTAATTAATTTATTGTATTTTGATTTTATACTGTGAGCCTCCCTGAGTCCCTAGGGAGAGAGGGCAGCATACAAGTCTAATAAAATAAATAAATAAATTTATGACAATTGCTGTGTCCTAGGATCAAGGGATCCCCTTTTGTAACCCTCTGACCAGCAAAGTCAATAGGGAAGCTAGATTCATTTAACAATTGTGTGATGACATCCGGTTTGGGACTCTTTGGAGACAGACTGAAATCTGCAACTGTGCGCAGTTTTGATCTGTGCTCGCCGCCAGAGCGCCCTGAGCTGGCTGGCTTCAGGGCTAAGCTGCCCGTAGAGGTGGTGAAGAGGGGGGGGGACTGCTAGCAGGTTGAGGAGAGCTGCATCTCTCCTCCCCAGCTGGCTTTTATTCCCTTTCCTGAAGGCGGTTGCAGCAGTGGTCAGAAATGGCCACCTCAAAGAAGAACCCGACCGGACAAGATCGTGCAGGAGGAAGTTGGAAAGAGAAAGTTTGACTGACCGGGCTGAACAGAGAAATCATCCACTTAAGGTACCTGGAATTTGAGCAACAAAAAATAATACTATCCCAAAAAAAAGACTTTCTTAAAGCAGCAGAAGAAAAGTGAAAGGGAAAAGAATTGTTTTTCCTTCCTCTTTACAACTGACAGTTCTAACAGACCTTAAACATTAAGAAGAAGAGATTTGAATAAGAATTGATATTAATCTTCTTTGACATTAATAGGCTATTCTTAGCTGAAAATAAAGTGTCAAAGGGACAAAGATTTCTGAATAATTAAAAAGCCTTCTGAAAAGAGAGAAAGAAAGCGGAGGAGAAAGCAGGAAGAGGGTGGAATCTGGAAAAATAGAGGATACCACCTGGAGTTGAAAAGTATTGAGAGTGAATTTTAACAAGATTTGAGAAGGATACATTCTAGCTGCAGTTCTGTTACAAGATAACAAAGCCCCTCGAAAGAGAAAGTGAGAAAAGAAGCAAGAGACAACTATAGACTATTGTATGATTCCTGGAATTTTGACAGTGGATCCTAGGGAAATGAACTAAAATTAATTGCAGGTTGTTTAAAAAATAAAGAACTTTTCAAAATGCCATCACTCCTGGAAGAATTAAAGATGATACTTAAAGAATATAAAGAAGAAGCACAAATGAAAGGAGAGACTTTTTGCCCCGCATTCCAATTTATTGAAATGGAGATTTTGAAATATCAAAGACAACAAGAGATACTTGCTGAACAAGAAGGGTGGGATGAAGAAACCATCTTTAATGAGCAAACAGTTTTAAGTGTGGTAAAAAGGAAGAAGGGGGGAAAGGGAGTTAAAAAGTTAAGATCTGAAGCAATAACCAAAAAAAGTGCAAATTGAAAAGTAATTATAATGTCAGAAAGAAACATAAGGGGGGATCTCAAAAGGGAGATTTGGACAGAAAAGGAACAAAAAGAGACGGAAAAGAAGAGAGGCAGGATGGAAAGAAAAGAAGCTATGAAGGACTGGAGCAAGATAGAAAGAAACAGGAAAAGTGCATAAAGATTAAAGGGATAAATTTATTTGAGAGACACAGAGATAATGGTTAGAAGTTTAATTTGAAAAGAGAATTCTGCAAGGATACATGAGATAATATTGTTATATTATTAGAAAATGTGTTATGTGTAATGGAATTTTTTTTTAGTAATTAAACGATATAAAGAGGATAAGAGAGTAAGGTTTTTAATGATTTAAAATTTAAAAGCTCAAAAGAAACATGAAAGGTTTTAATGCTGTGTTCTAAATATAGTAATAAGTTAATATGAAATACAGATGATTAAAATGAATGATAATTGATGCTATTTGCTAACAAGTAGGATATTACTATTAAAGGTGAAGCTGAATTTGAAATAGAAATATGTATTCTATATATATGTATATCTTTTTTTGTTGTTAAATAATTTAATGTGTATCTGTAAGGGAGTGTATGAAGCTGAATTCGGTTGATAGTTATGTTAGAAAATGAATGTCATATTTGTAAAAGTGTACTTTAAGTGTTGAGCAATAATTGAATAGATAATACTTAAAAGATATAAAGGTGTTATAACTCCAGCCTTAGCAACTACAGGCCAAAATATGTATAAGGAAAAAAAAGTATGAAATTGTAAACAGGACAGATGAAAGTGTTAAAATATTAAATGGAAAGATATGGAAAATTAGAAAAAGAAATGTAATTTAAATTAGAAAGGACTGGAATAATTAAAAATAAAATTATAGAAAGTAGAAAAAGGGAAAAGCTATGGAAAAAAATTATGAAAATGGATATAAGATATGGATTAGAACACATAAGATGAATATGTAATTGAATTTATGTCTGTATGGAGAAGTGATAACCCGGGAACACACTGTTCTCAAAATAAGATGTTTTATGTTCTTTATGTATGTGTTTGTCTATGTTTGTCTTTAAAAATAAAAAAATATCAAGAAACAACAACATTGTGTGACTAACTTAACGGCTGTGATGATCCACTTAACGACTGTGTCAAGAAAAGTCATAAAATAGGGCAAAATTCACTTAACACATGTCTCACTTAGCAACATAAATTTTGGGCTCATTTGTGGTCATAAGTTGAGGACTGCCTATACTTGTTTTACTTTGCTGTAAGGCAGGGGTGCCAAACTTGACAACTTTAAGACTTGTGGACTTCAATTCCCAGAATTCTCCAGCCAGCATAAGTTGCCAAGTTTGGAGACCACTGCTTCATCAATGAAATGATGAATGAAATGCAACTACAATCTTCCCAGAAATAATTTTGAATTATAACAAGCTCTTTCTTTCCCATCTTTGTGATTTAGTGTAACTGTAAACAATATAAATCTGGTTTTTTGAAAAAGAGATCTGTCTTCTGAAAAGGGCTCAGGTTCTTTAACAAGAGCATTGGTTAAGAGCAAGTTTTAATTTTAAATTGCTTGGGGTTTAAAATACCATTTCCTGTTTTAAGTCACACTGACTTTTATTTTATAAATGAAAGGAGAAAGACAAAATAGAGAAAAGGAAAACTCATAAAAATATGCAGCTCTGATTTATATATTCAAGTTATGCAGCTAAATTATTACTTGTTAAATAATATTAATTGAGTTTGGCCTGGATCTTTAAACCTATATCTATTTCACAGAGTCATTCAATAAATTGCAATGCCAAGTTGTGTCAGATCAAAACTGTTAAGTTTGCATGAAGAGTCAAACGCGAGGAGCTTCAGTAAAGAGTTTATTCAGTGACTACAGCTCGAATGGACCCGAGTTGGCTGGGCTACGGCTGCTTCTTATAGCCAGCAGCTGTAGTTGCCAGCCAATGGGAGTGCAGGGTTTCTTCCCACACTATTTAAACCAATACCATTTAACATTTTACAAGAACAGTTCAAATAAACCAATAACATTCAAACCTACATACATAACACCCCTCCCCACTAGGTTCAGTCCATACCAAACCCCAACCTATCTAATGTATTCTTTTAAATAGGTGGGCTCTTATGTGTACGTTGAGACCTTCGTGGTTCAGAAGTTTTAACGTTCTCACCCAGTGAGAGGGGAAATGTGTCTGCTGACATTTCCCTGTTGGGACTTCCTGTGAAAGGAGACCCTGTTAGACTGTTAGAATCTGGTCTCTCCTCCCAACCCATCTCCATTCCAATGTCAGCACCCAAGTCAGGTAGTGATGTGCAATCTTCCACTTCTAAGGATGGATCTTGGCATTGTGACAGGTTTTGGGATGGTTCCTGTCGTAATGGCTCATTACACATGGGGTTGATTCTTGGTTGCTGATTTTCCTCCTGTTCCTCCCCTTCCCCCCTAGAAGTGACATCAAATGAGGGAACCAGAGAGAGACAGGGGCGATGTTCCAGAGGTAACCTGGATCTGAGTTGATCAATGTGCCTGCTCCAGAGGACTCCATCCTCTGTTTGTACCCTGTAAGAACGAGGGCCTGTGATCTGAGTTATCGCAGCAGGAATCCACAAAGGCTCACCTATAAGGTTCTTAGCATACACAGAATCACCCACACTGAATGTACAAACTTTGGAAGTGGAATCCAGTGGTGCGTTGGGTGCCTAAGTGGGATGAAGGCGGTCAATGGAAAACCTAAGTTTCCTACCCATCAACAACTCTGCTGGGGATAAGTTAGTAGATGGGCTAGGAGTGATGTGCTGGACACTAAGAAGTTTTTCAAGCTTCTCAGTGATGTCCCCAGGACCCAGTTGCTGGAGCTTCTCTTTGGTAAAGCGTACCATGCGTTCAGCCTGGCCATTAGCCGAAGGGTGCCCAGAGGCAGTAAGGGCGTGTCTGATACCCTGTTGTGCTAAATAGGATTCAAAAATGTTAGATGTAAATTGAGGACCATTGTCAGAGACAAGAACATCAGGTAACCCATGGGTTACAAACAGTTTTCTGAGCTGCTTGATGACAGCATCAGTTGTGGTGGATGTCATGGGAAATACCTCGAGCCATTTGGAATATGCATCTACTATAACAAGAAAAGTGTGCCCTCTAGTAGGACCTGCGAAATCAATGTGGATCCTAGACCACAGGCCCCTCGGACATTCCCATTCATGTGTGGGGGCGTGAGGTGGGGCAGGCCTGACTACCTGGCAATTGGGACAAGATGCAACCCAGTTTTCAACCATTTTGTCAATACCTGGCCACCATACATAACTCCTGGCCAATCCCTTCATCCTTACAATACCAGGATGACCCTCATGTAACATTTCCAAAACCTCTCTTTGCAGTTTTGCAGGAATAACCACCCTGTTACCCCACAAAATACATCCTCTTAATACAGATAATTCAGTTTGCCTGGACTTAAAAGGTTGGGCAAGGTGAGGTAGATCTTGAAGAGGCCAACCTTTCTTAATCCAGCCTATAACAAGAGCCAACACAGTGTCTTTGGCAGTCTCTCTGGCAATTTCAGCAGCATGCACTGGAAGCTTGGCAACAGTTTCTAGGACAAAGGTGTGTGTTTCAGGTTCAAAGTCCTCCTTGTGGCAAGGAAGTGGGCAACGACTCAAGGCATCAGCATGTCCAATGCCCTTGCCAGGCCTGTGAATCAGTTTGTATGAATAAGCTGCAAGAAATTCAGTCCACCTCAGCATTCTTGGTGACAGGATAGTAGGTGTAGGTTTGTCTCCTGCCACAATGCCTAACAAAGGTTTGTGATCTGTAACAATGGTAAATGTTCTCCCATACAGATATTCATGAAATTTCTTGACAGCTGCAACAACTGCCAATGCCTCTTTGTCCAGTTGGCTATAATTCCTCTCTGCTTTGGTCAAAGTGCAAGAGTAAAATGCAATAGGGGCTTCCCTCCCACTGGGAAGCCTGTGGCTCAAACCCCCACTCCAAAAGGGGATGCATCACAAGTCAGTACAACAGGCAAATTCTCAGAGAACTGTATCAATACAGCATCAGATGTGATTAGTCTCTTAATACTGTCAAATGCTGATTGTTCCTTCCTTCCCCAGATCCAAACAGCCTTCTTATCAAGCAATCTGTGTAAAGGTTCAGCAATGGTTGCCTTCTGAGGTAGAAACATGTGATAAAAGTTAATGAGTCCAAGGAAGGCTTGCAAATCTGTTTTGCATTTAGGTTTAGGGGGTTCTTTGATTGCTTTAACCTTGGCATCAGTAGGGTGGATGCCATGCTTGTCAATCATGTAGCCCAGGAACTCAACCTTGTCAGTTTTAAGAGTGCCTTTTTCTTCCTTGACTTTTAACCCCGCTTCCCTGAATCTGGTAAGGACTTCTCTGAGTCTTTCTTGAAGCTGAGTGTCATTTTCAGCAGAGATTAACACATCATCAAAGTAAGGCACTATCCCTGGCAGTCCTTGAAGCATTCTTTCCATAAGACTTTGAAAAATGCCTGGTGCCACGCTTACTCCAAACTGTAACCTTTTACATTTGAAGGCACCTCTGTGAGTCACAATGGTTTGAGCCTCTGCAGTGGCATCATCAACTGTTAGTTGTTGATATGCCTGGGCCAAGTCCAATTTGGCAAAGACTGTACCCCTGCCAAGTGAATGTAACAGATGATGCACAACTGGCACTGGATATGCGCTCTGCTGCAGCGCATGGTTCAGTGTCCCCTTATAGTCTCCACAAATTCTTACTGACCCATCAGCCTTGACTGGTGTGACTATGGGTGTTTCCCATCTGGAGTGATCAGTGGGCTCTAAAACCCCTTGAGCAATTAATTTGTCTAATTGTGCATCAATTTTTCCTTTAAAGCAAATGGAACCCTCCTGGGCTTTAAACGAATTGGGGGCACCTTGGGATCTAGGTTGAAAGTGATAGGGGTCCCCATATACTTGCCCAGTCCTTCGCTGAAGACCTCTGGAAACTCAGACTTCAAGGCCTCCTCCCATTCAGAGTTGCTCACGTGATTGATGCCAGTCACCTCGATGCCTAGTGGCTTGAACCACTCAAGTCCCAGCAAGCTTGGGTGATCCTTGTCCACGATGGTCAGAGGCAAACGTTTGGTGTGGCCTTTAAACTGCACGTTGAAATCTCTTGCTCCAACTACTGGAATCTTGTTCCCTTGGTAGTCTTTAAGAGTCAGTGCTTGCTTCTGGAAATGTTTCTTCTGAATGTTGGGAAGTAGCCTGTGAATAGTGTCCCATGACACCATAGATAAATAAGAGCCTGAGTCCACTTCCATTTGGCAAGGCCTTCCTTCAATGAACACCTTCACGTGTACTTTTCTGCTTCTCAAGGGTGAAGAATGACCAATGGTGATTGTTTGGTAAGTTTCATTCTTCCCATTTGCTTCTGAATTGCGCCCCATCTTTTCAATGAAGTTTTTTTTTTAATTACATTTATATGCCGCCCTTCTCTGAAGACTCAGGCTGCTTACAATTGGGATATAACCCAGTGTGCTCAGCAATAGCCTTCATTCCATTGTATATGCCTGCTTATTACTAAGCGGCATTTTTACAAGGTCAGCTATTGCCCCCAACAATCTTGGGTCCTCAATTTACCTACCCCGAGAGGATGGAAGGCTGAGTCAACCTTGAGCCTGGTGGGATTCGAGCCTACAGTAATTGTATACAGCTGGATCTTAAGAGCAGGCATTTAACAGCCTGAGCCACCAAGGCTCAAGTTGTTGGGCTTAAAGTCCTTTTCAGGAATTTTCTTCCTACTAGGTGGAGTTCTGGATGATTTGCAGACTCTGGCTAGGTGACCCCTTTTCTCACAACGTAGGCAGATGGTGTCTAAGAACTTGCATTCAGTGCGGGGATGCCCCCCACAGCCTCTGCAATAAAATTCTTGCCTCTTTCTCCCAGGGTCTTTCCTTTTCTTCCTCATTCTGAGTCTAAAAATCCCTTCCTCCACCTCACTGCAATCTGAATCAGAGTCTATTTGTTTGCAATGGGTTGTTGTGGGTTTTTCCACATCAGAATAGCTTGAGGTCTGGCTTGAGGCCTTGTTAATCTTTTTCATGGCTGCTGCTGGGGACTTGGTGGCTTCCGCTGAAACAGCTTCTTCAATGGCCTCCTTAAAAGTGATCTTAGGTTTCATTAACAGTTTGCTTTGTAAGGCCTTATCTTTGAGGCCTAAGACAAGCCGATCACGCATGGCCTCTTCTAAGTTGGTAAAGTCACAAGCACCCCCAATGTCCCTTAAACTTGCCATGAAGTCATTAACATTCTCGCTTTCCCCTTGATCCCGATGGTAAAACTCGTGTCTCTTAATGAGGCACGATACTTACGGGGCGTAATGGGCTCTTAAAAGCTTTTCCAAATCAGGCCATTCCATTACCTTCAGTTCTGCAGCTCCCGCCAACACCTTCGCCATCTTGAAGACTGCCGGACCGCAGTGCGCTAGAAATACTGCCCTCTTCCGTTTCTCGGGAATATCGGCGAGGTTGTTTCCTTCCAGGTACATCTGGAAGCGATCCGCATATGATTCCCAGTCTTCCGCCGCCGGATCGAACAGGGCTGGGGGGTTGTTCAGTGCAGCCATCTCGCTCTTCTGTTCGCCCTCCGTGTTGTCTCTTCTTCAGGGCAATCCCACCTTCGTCGCCAGTGTTAAGTTTGCATGAAGAGTCAAACGCGAGGAGCTTCAGTAAGGAGTTTATTCAGTGACTACAGCCTGAATGGACCCAACTTGGCTGGGCTACAGCTGCTTCTTATAGCCAGCAGCCGTAGTTGCCAGCCAATGGGAGTGCAGGGTTTCTTCCTGCACTATTTAAACCAATACCATTTAACATTTTACAAGAACAGTTCAAATAAACCAATAACATTCAAACCTACATACATAACAAAAACAGATTTATTTATAACAGAACAATCAATAAATATATTATTCTTAAATATATACAGTCTTTTCTTCTTTCATTCCTCTTAAACAGTCCTTCAAGGAACTAGAAGTTACTATGAGAGATTCACAGTTCTTCCTCTCATAACCTCTTCTTAGATATAGCTAACCTCTTTAGAAAGTCCCTTTCTCTTTAGGTTATAGATCTTCTCTCAGATCTCTTTGCTATATCTTCTCATACACAGACCTCAGTCTGTCAGATCCTAATATCTCCTCAGAGTCTTGGATCTTCTCAGTATCTCCAATCTCCTTAGAATCTCCTCATTTTCTTTCTCTTATATTTCTTATTCTCTGTCTCCTATTTTTCTCTCTTATTGAAAATGACAGTTGACAGCCCTTTTATACTTAGGGGCGTGTCCTACAGTATCACAGTGAGGTGCTCAATGCCACCCTGTCATTGGTAGGTTTGATCACCCCATCAAACTCTACTAATTTGTAAACTGCATAGTAACTCCAGAAAGTTCTACTTTCTGACAATCCCCTTCTCTATGCATTTACAGAACTTTTACACACATATATATTGGGCTATATATATATACACACTCTATTTACAATCATTGAAATAATTATACTTACATAGTTAAAGGTAATTTTTCTAGCAGGTACATGTATTGTTCTCTAGGCAAGGGCTTGGTGAAAATGTCAGCGATCTGTTCCTTCGTTTCGGTATATATTGTCTTTATGAAACCTGTTTTAGACAACTGTCTAACATGCTTATATTTTATGTCTATGTGCCGTGATCTGTGGCCTACGGCTTCAGCTTTTGAAATTTCAATTGCTGCAAGATTATCCTCGTGGATAATTATAGGGTATTCTGGTTCTCCCCATAAACTCTTCAAGAGTTCATCGAACCATACTAGGTTGTTGGAGACTTTAGACAAGCATGCGTACTCAGCCTCAGCTGTTGAGGTGGCAATTAACTTTTGCTTACCTGAGTACCAATGTACTGGACAGTTATTAAGATATACAATATAACCTGAAGTACTCTTCCTCGATTTGGTGTCACCTGCCCAATCAGCATCAGAGTAGGTGTAGAGTTGAGGAATTTCTGAAACGTAAGGCTCAAGTAAGAGTGAGAGATTGCTGTGCCCTTAAGGTATCTAAGAACCCTCTTGATACCAGTCCAATGTATTTGTTTGGGATTTTCAGAATGCCTAGCTAGGATATTTATAGATAGGCTGATGTCAGGCCTAGTCCAACCTGCTATATACAAGAGTGAGCCCAATACGGATTTGTACATAGTTTTATGTACAAAATCCTCACTATCACTATACATGTTTCTTGGGAAATCTGTTTGCATTGGAGTGTCACAGGGCTTGGCCTCTGCCATGTTGCACCTGTCAATCAAATCTAAGATTTCATCCCACTGAGAAAGCTCAAATCCTTTCTCACTTTTTGTGAACTGAACCCCCAGAAATTTGTCAATCTGGCCTAGAGGCTTCAGTGCAAACTTTCTACTTACCTGATAAGAGAAGGATTTACTCCTCTCCTCTGATTTGCTGATGTACAAAATGTCATCAATGTATACAAGGACAGTTTCCTTGATACCATCTTGCTGCCTGATGAAAACACATTCATCAGCTGGTGAGGTGGTGAAACCTATTTGTCTTAGACACTCGGTAAGGCATTCATACCACCTTCTCCCAGAGTGCTTCAGACCATAGAGACTTTTGTTAAGAAGCCAGATTTCATCTTCTCTATGATCTACGCCCGAAGGTGCCCTTACATAGATTTCCTTGTCCAATTTGGCGTGCAAATAGGCCGTTTGTATGTCAAACTGCAGAACACTCTCCCCATGTATGGCTGCTATGGTGAGAGCTGTCTTTACGCTCTCAGGGCATACTGTGGGTGAGAAGGTGTCATCAAAATCCTCAGGGTATCTCTGCGAGAATCCCTGTGCCACCAATCTTGCCCTGTATAAGAAGTTCCCATCATCCAGTGGCTTCTTCTTATAAACCCACCTTGTGCCAATTGCTTTCTTATCTTTTGGCAATTTAGCAGGCGTGAACGCCTTCAGCTTCCTGAGGCTGTTCATCTCCAAATCCATAGCAGCATGCCAATTTCCCTGTTCTTTTGGAGATAGCTTTAAAACGTCCTCATATCTTTGAGGAGTGGTCGATGCCAAATTTACATTAGTGATGAAGTCACTAAACCTTTCAGGTTTCTTATTTCTAGTAGTCCGCATTGGTCTACTAACTGGCTCCTGTTCACAATTTGAATCATCCAAATTTTCCAAATTGTCACCAGCTTCATCACTATTAATTTTACCAGTTTTAATTTTGGGATGCCCCTTCTTCCGGGCTTCCCACACTTGCTTCTTGAGGATTCCCTTTAGGGGCATGGAGATTGCCCTCTCTTCACTACCTCCTGAGCCAGATGTGTTACCATCAATAGATGGGATTTGCAACACATTTTTATCTTTGCTGGCCGAATCATGGGCTTGTTTGGGAGCCAGAATCTCATTGGCGTGGATTCTGCTCCAGTTTGTGCTCTCATAGAAGGTGGCCGATCTTGAGATGACAATCCTTTTGTCATTTTCACAAAATTTGTAAGCCTTGGACCCAGGCTTGGACCCTATGAATCTTAATTTGATCGACCTCCTGTCCCCTTTCTTCCTTAACTCCTTGGGGACATGCACATCGGCCATCACCCCAAATACATGCAGATGTCTTAAACTAGGTTTGCACCCACAGACCATCTCATAGGGGTTTCTCTACAACACTCGACCATACTCTGTTGAGAGTGTAGTTGGCATACAATATGGCCTCCACCCAGTATGCAAAATTTAGGCCAGCATCCTCAAGGGCGCATCTCATCATTGATTGGAGAACCCCGTTTCTCCTCTCTGAAACCCTGTTCTGAAAGGTGGAATAAGGAGCTGTCCTAAGGTGGACTATCCCCCACTCCTTCAACCAGACAGAGAAGTTGTTAGAATTGAACTCGGTACCTCTGTCTGTCAAGATTCTCTGAATCTTGATTTTGTGCTGGTTTAGGATCAAATTATAAAATTCCCTGAATTTTGAAAAGGTCTGATCTTTGGATTTGAGGGGTACACAAACCCATATCTACTATGGTCATCCACTATGGTGAGAAAGTAGATGTTCTTACCGAGGAGGGTTTCAATGGACCCACCAGGTCCATATGCACCAGCTCAAAAATGTGTTTGGATTGCCTCTGGGATTTTCTGGGCTGGCTTCACCCTGGACTTGGCTCCCCTGCAAACAGAGCAATCCATGAATACATTACAACTTTTACATTCAACCCCTAGAGCACTCAGGTAGCCTCTGCACAATGGGAAACTGAGGTGACCTATCCTCCTGTGTAGGAGATGGGCACACTCATCGTGCAGGGGTTTGCCAATGGACAAGGTCTTGGCACCCTTAGACTGTTCATCACTGTGCTCTGTGACAAACCTTACATGTTTGGCTTTATTTACATTACAATTAGTTTTCCCCTTCTCTTGTGTATATCCCTCATGGTCAACCTCAGGCTCTGCTTGGGAGTCACCATCTGGATCACCAGCATTGACCTGGTTGCTGGTACCAGACTCCTCAAGCTTTGTAATGGGGAGTAATATGGTAGGTTATTGATTCTAATAACCTTTCCCACCATATTGCCATCCTTGGTTACCATGGCTTCTCCTTCTGAGAAGATTACTTTTACATTACATTTTTCAGTAAGTTTTAAAATACTGAGAAGGTTATGTTCCAGCTTTGGAACATATAACACATTGTCAATGTTACCAAGCCCATGTATACTTACATTCCCTATACCTGTGGCCTTTGTTCTCAGGCCATTAGCCACGGTTACAGTGCTATCATGGTCAACCAGGTCATTCAACAACAGCTTGTTACAAACCATGTGCTTGCTAGCACCACTGTCCAGCAACCATAATTGCTCACGTTTCTGCTTGGTGAGCCTGGGGTAACTCATCTCAGATATACTTGTGAAGTCATTTTGCTTGTACTGGTTCTTTTTGTTGCTTACATAGCCCCCTTTACCCCTTCTCTGGTTGACAGGTTTTGTTTGTGGGTTCCTTTTAGGAGTGGGTGACCTCTTTCTGTTTCTACTGTTTGAGCGTCACCTTTGATTTGTCCTTGGGCCCACAACTTTAGGACAATCCCTCCTAAAATGTCCCATTGATCCACATCCATAGCACTCACCAATTGTGTTTACTCTACTGGGACTTCCAGTCCCTCTAGTCATCCCCTTTTCTTTATGGAAGGATGCCCTATCTTTCCTAAAATTAAATTCTGCAATGAGCTTGCCAGTCAGAACTTCCAGGGATATACCATTATAGTTGGAGTTATCCAATTGGGAAATAAAATTGTCCCAACTGGCATCCAAGGAATTAATAATGATACTTATCAAACTCCGTTCAGAGACGGGTTCCCCCCTTGAATTTAATTCCTCCCTCATCCTCTTTAAATTACAGAGGTGCTCATTGATATCCATTCCAGCCCTTAATTTGGACGAATGGAATTCTCAGGAAATTCTGGCTGTGGCATTACAATTCTTAGAATTAAACATGTTAAATAAAATTTCCCAAAGCTCACATACAGTGAGTCCATGGGGGATGCTAGAGTAAAGTGCTGGATCAATTGAAAGGAGAATCAGACAAAAATCTTATGGTGAAGCATGTCTACTTCCATAGACCAGGGCTTGTGAGGAGGATTTATTAGTAAATCAAGCCCATTTTCCCTCATTAGTATCACCTGGATCTCCCTGGCCCATTCATGCAAGTTTCTCCCAGAAACAGACAGCTTATTAAAACTTAAAGGCAACAAGTTAGCATTTCCCTCTGTAAAGGAGTTACTTTTGTATCCATCGTGCTGGTACCCTCTGTCAGCACAATAAGGAGGGTATGGTAACAGCAGGCCTGTTCCCCATTGGCCTAGACGTGAGCAATTGCTCCTCCCAGATGGGAGGGGAGCAAAACCTTTGCACATGTGCAGAGCTCATTCTGGCTTGGCCTTCGCAGAAGAAGGAGCTCGTAGGTTGAGCTTCTGAGGTAGGCCTCTGGCCTGCCTTGGGAGGTTCCAACTGGGCATGTGCAGATGCCATTTGAAGAGGAACGATGCTGGAGAAGGGGCTCTTCGCTGGGGCTTCTCCAGAAAACCTCGGGCCAGGTAAGCAAGCCAGGGGTGGTGCCTGGGTAGGCCAGGGGGTTGGCAGCATAGGGAGCGGTGTGCTGGGAGCCTTCCTTGCAGGTCGTGGTAGCCTGGGGCTCGTCTAGATGACCGCAGGTAGAACGGGTCCCATCTCGGCTGCAAGTAGCCAGGGCCTCTGGGTGGCTTGGAGTAGACCAGGTGGCTGGGGGGTGCAGGAAATTTGTTCCAAAGGCCGAGTTTAGAGTTTTTAAGGCCTTTTGGATTTCTTCCTCAATAGGTGAGCTGTTTTCTGCTTGTTGCTGGGCTGTCATTGGGCTGGCTGGCTATTGTGGGCTGCTGCAGTGGTAGGCTGCCAGGAGAGTAGCTCTTAAGCTGTAGCCATGCTGGCTAGGCAGGGTCTGTTCCTCAGCTAGGAAGGTGGCAGGGACCATTTTAAAGTGAGATTTTTGAATCTCCTGCCTTTGGGCGGCCATTTTGTTGGGTGGGAAAGCCGAAAGAGAGTGCTTTTGGCTTTCTGCACTTGTCATGCCAGCAGCTAATGGGGTTTCAGGGCAGGACTGGGTGACCCTTACCAGTCTGCTGTCTTCATGGGCCTCAGTCCTGGCCCTGACTGCTTCCTTCGGTGCAATCTGGTGGGCTGGATTGCAGAGATCTGGAGCCATGAGTGAGTGAGAGGTTTTGACAGCTTTCAGGTTCCTTTCCACGTTGCTTGCTGTCTCAGACTCTGTTTCTGTTCTGTTTTGTGATGCCAGGAGCCTTGCTTTGGCTCTGGTCATCACTCTGGCACTTTTTCTGGTAGTTTTTAGAGTTGGCATTTTTGAATGACTTGAAGATAGATAGGTTTAACCAACCATCCTCTGCTACCAAAATTGTTAAATAATATTAATTGAGTTTGGCCTGGATCTTTAAACCTATATCTATTTCACAGAGTCATTCAATAAATTGCAATGCCAAGTTGTGTCAGATCAAAACAGATTTATTTATAACAGAACAATCAATAAATATATTATTCTTAAATATATACAGAGTCTTTTCTTCTTTTGTTCCTCTTAAACAGTCCTTCAAGGAACTAGAAGTTTCTATGAGAGATTCACAGTTCTTCCTCTCATAACCTCTTCTTAGATATAGCTAACCTCTTTAGAAAGTCCCTTTCTCTTTAGGTTATAGATCTTCTCTCAGATCTCTTTGCTATATCTTCTCATACACAGACCTCAGTCTGTCAGATCCTAATATCTCCTCAGAGTCTTGGATCTTCTCAGTATCTCCAATCTCCTTAGAATCTCCTCATTTTCTTTCTCTTATATTTCTTATTCTCTGTCTCCTATTTTTCTCTCTTATTGAAAATGACAGTTGACAGCCCTTTTATACTTAGGGGCGTGTCCTACAGTATCACAGTGAGGTGCTCAATGCCACCCTGTCATTGGTAGGTTTGATCACCCCATCAAACTCTACTAATTTGTAAACTGCATAGTAACTCCAGAAAGTTCTACTTTCTGACATTACTATTTAAATCAATTTATTCAATAAGATTTAAAAAGGAAATCAAACTATAAATGAATATGTGCAGTCCAAATTTCTATATAGTCCACTATGTCTATGGTAAGTTTTTATTCAAATAGAGAAATAATGTTTTTCCGAACATTGAAGATTTTACTTCAAGACACAGCTAGGAATTACCTGAAGATACTCATCTGACTACATAATTCATAGCCTGACTCCAATGGCAAACCCAGCACACATTTTATAAGTGGATTCTGGGTATGACTTTTCTGCTTCAGGTTAGACCCACTATGGCAACTTCATGACCTCTGGGCTTCCTGAGCATGGCTGGCTCAGGAATTCTGGGAGTTGAAGTTTACTGGTCGTAAAGTTGCCATAGTTGCTCACCCCTGGATTAGACAATCATTTTCTGGGGATCTGATAAACCAAGATATAATTCAGAAGTTTGCTTGTTTATATGACCTGGCTGCTGATGCCTGTGGGTAAAAACTGATGGCAGACAATATTCATACATAATTTGTTCATATTTCTATATCACGAGCACCTGCAAGGGGTGAGGTAAGGTTGCCCATAACCCTGAGATCAAAACTACACACCTTTTTTTTACATCATATGTGCAATAGGTTTTTTTTTAGATGTGGAGTTTCAATTTCAACACCACCCCTCTCTCTCTCACACACACACAGATGTTCTTGATATTTGAGCCTTTCTTTGAAAACATTGAGGTTAATTATGCTAGTGGTCTTACACCACACATTAACTGCTTAGATGTAGGAGATTCAATTTTTCAGTGGTGCCAGTAAACAGTAACTATCTGACCAAATCAGTAAACAGGCCAGGAAGAAAAATGAAGATTTATTTACACTGAACTGCCAAGCCTGTAGATTTCAAGGGATAAAACTATCCAGTGGGGGGGGAATGCATGTGCCTAAGTAAAATATTAACCAGGGTGGAACATGGTGCCAGAACCATATGCCCCTTTCATGGAGCACATTGCTTCCCTGTACCCATTTGGCTGTCAAGAGCCAGTCCTTTGCTAGTTGTAACTTTTCCTTTTATTTCTCTTTCCTGATCATAATTATTGAAAAGAATCTCTGCAGATGAAACTCACTCCATCTGGGAATAAAAATTGTTTCACCAAAGTTGAGTCTGAACAGATGCTGGCCATGCCATACCCATCAAGCACTAACTTGTGCTGGGAATGAATCACAGATTGCCATTTACACGTAGAGTGCACCTTACGCTAATTGTACAATCCGCACATAAGTACATGGGCAAGCCCACTCCAGAAAAAAGGAAAGAAAATGGGTAGCTTCCTGCTATTCACAAATCCTACTATTACCCTGAGGCTTCACTTCTCTGACAGTCATTTCACCACAATATGGTGGGATTACTGTAGGTAGTATTACCTCTTATAAGTATCTCAGTGTAGTATGTAATCACTGTAATTAGAACATGCAGATGTCTGAAACAAAGATCAGGAAGGCGTAAGAAACACGCCCTAGGAAACTAGTCTCTCACCCCTTTTACTCCAATTCTATAAACCTTTACTCAGAAGTAAGTCCCACTGAGTTCAGCAGGGTTTATTTCAATTAAAAGAACTCAGGATTGCAGCCTTAATTGCACACTTCTACAATCAGTGCATTTAATTACTATGGATTACTGTTGAAGGCAACAGTAGATCTTATGGAAAGTCCTGGACATTTGAGCCTACCAACAAAATAAATGTCCACCCAGAAGTGTCAGGGGGGTAGTGATCAAGGGGGAGACAGATGAAAAGGAGCACTGTGCTCTTATAATGCAAACTCTGCTTCTTTTGTGGTGCATTATGACATCAGATGGATGTAAAAGGGGCAGAGCTGCATCTCGATCCAATGCTATTTTTGGCATTTTGATCAAAGCATTGGATTCTATAATGTCTCTATTCTTGCCTTAGTCATTAATAACTAACCTATAGTGTATTGAATTAACTCAGATGTCTTGATTCTCACAATGCACTGAATTAGAAACTAGCCAGCTTCATTTTAGTCTAGCATGTGGCATAAATAAGTCAACTCAAATGTCTATGGCAGGGGTGTCAAGCTCACGTCGTCACAGCAGCGTCACGTGACATATCAGGACTTTTCCCCCCTTTGCTAAACCGGGCATGGGCATGGCCAGCGTGTGACACATCCAGCCAAGGAGTTTGACAGCCCTGGTCTACGAAGATTCTCAGTCATCCAGGTCATGGTTGTCCCAAAAGTGCTTTTTCAAAAAGCAACTGGATTTTGTTTCTCCATGAAGACATTTTGTTTTTCATTGAAGAAGCTTCTTCAGTTATGGAGAAGTGAAGAAGATTCTTGGATGGCAAGCTAAACATCTTCAAGGAAAAAACAAACACCAACTGCATTTTTTGAAAGCACCTCTGGGAAAAGTCAACTCAAACACTTCTAATGGAGCGGCTAAATGTTTCAAATATGCAAAACTGAGAAATTAAGTTAAAGTAGACAAATTAGAGCTGTTGACAATCAAACCCACTCCTTCAAGAGTTGATGGTCTATTTTTTACTTTCAGCAATGTCCAAAAACTGTGTGTTTGAAGTGCTCTTCTACTTCTTCCTAACCCAAGCAAAGAGTCAAAATAAAGACTTTATAAGGCATTGTCCAATTTTATGCTATCTGGATTTATACATTGCATGAACATAGTTGTTTAAACCAACCAATCTGTTTAATAAAGAGTAGTGGAGTTCACAAATTTTGCTAAAATATCTTACCAATCTAATAGTTGTTGAATTAATTAAAAAAACCAAAGCTATATATGTAGCTAGCACATCTGCTATTTCTGTTATTTCATTTGAATTATTCATTCATTCATTAAAATTTGCATTCCCCTCTGCTCCAAAGAGTTACTAACTTAGATAATAAAATAGAAACAATAATGTGATATGATGCACAGAAATAAGTCTTTAACACTCAAAATAATAACCTAGTAATAAGTTTACAAAAAGAAGATGCCAGTAATACATGGTATTTAACTATATCTAAATATTGGAAATAACTTTCCATTGGCAGTCAGTCAATACAGGTTTCTCACCTCCCTCCCTCCTTCCCTCCCTCCCTCCCTCTCTCTCTCTTTCTCTCCAGCTGATCTGTCATTATCACTGTGACATTTGTTTTGGCTTTGAGTTTAATTATCTCTTGAAAGGAACAAAGGTTCAGATCAGGTTGAGATAATAGGAAGTCAATGAAGCTGATGTGTAAGAAATAATGACACCAGAAGTGTGGGTGTGTAGAAGCTGACCCTCTGGGATAAAAAATAAAGGCCAAATAAGAGAGAAAGCGATAAATCAATCATTTGGGAAGCAGAAAGATGTGTACAAAGGTGTCTAGTGTTTACATCTGTATCCCACCTGGATGGCCACAAACAAAATATAGCCTACTTAAATTCCTGTGCACTGGAGCAAAGCCCCACAGGAATTCAGGGAAGCACCTGGCAATGTATCCCTAGACCAGGAATAAACATAGAAAAATTAATCAGGTTACAAGGCACCTCAAGCATGGCATAGCATTTATGACTGATAACAGAATAAATCATTTTTCTCAAAGAGGGAACTACAGATCACCAACATAATCCATCTTCATTGCAGAAGGAACTATTGCTATGTCTAATTGATGCTGTGTACTAAAAGACACTGGCAATTGAAATAGCGCCAAACAAAATAGGCCAAAAGGCCACAATGTACACAAAGACACAGATAACAATTGGGCAGGAAAAAAATCTCAGAAAAGAAGAAGAAAGAAAATGTAGAGACTCTGAAAAGAGCGCAGAAAAGAGCAAAAAAGATGATTAGGGGGCATGTGAAGAATGGTTGTAGGAATTGGGTTGTCTAGTTTAATGAAAAGTATGAATAGAGGAGATATGGTAGCAGTGTTCCAGTATTTGAGGGGCTGCCACAAAGAAGTTGGGGAGGGTCAATCTATTTTCCAAAGCACCAGAAGGCAAGACAAGAAGCTATGGATGGAAACTAATCAAGAGAGAAGCAACTTAAAACTAAGGAGAAATTTCCTAACAGTGAAAACAATGAGTGGAATGGCTTGCCTTCAAAAGTTGTAGATGCTGCATCACTGGAGGCTTTTAAGAAGAGACTGGACAGCCACTTGCCTGGGATGGTATAGGGTCTTTGCTTGAGCAGGGGGTTGAACTAAAAGCCCTCCAAGGCATTGGTGGGATTCAATTTTTTTACTACCAGTTCTGTGGGCGTGGCTTGGTTGGCATGGCAGGGGAAGGATACTGTAAAATCTCCAGTCAGAGGTGATATTTGCCGGTTCCCCCAACTACTCAAAATTCCCGCTTCCAGTTCTCCAGAACTGGTCAGAATCTGCTGAATACCACTTCTGCTCCAAGGACATTTCTAACTCTGTTATTCTGTTAAGAAAATTGCTTTCCTCCATGGTATCCATATATATTATTTAGCAAGGTGCACAAGTTGCCCATCTTGTCAGATTTACTAGAATCTCAGTTTTAATATACTTTATATAGCTGTGGTATTTGAATCAACTTAAATTTCAGGTCCCAAAAGATTAAAAAGGTATACTTTAAGGACAGTTTACTTTTTAATTTTGAGGAATGAACCCCAAAATTGACTAAATTAGAATCATAAAAGTGGAAGAGACCTTGGAGATTTTGTAGGTCACCTCCAGGAATTCTCGTACCTTCATAGCCAAATTACTGTCCAACCTTTGCTTGAAATCTCCAATGATGGAGTACCCATGACTTCAAGAAGCAGGCTTAATCACTCCCACAGTCAGGATTTTATTTCATTTTCAAGTTTGGATCTCCCTTGGTAAAGCTGCCAACCAGTAGTCTTCTCCTATACTTAGTCTATATGGGGAATAAATCCACACCCTCTTCTCTATCACAGCCCTTCAAGTATTGGAAATTTGTTGCCATGTGCCCATCTAATACATCTACTTATCATAAAATAACAGACAAGAATGAGAGCAAATCCCTGTTCAGGGCAGGAATTTAAATTAAAGCACCCCTAATGTGATCTGCCCAATCCTGTTTTTAAATTCATCCAACAGAGTGAAACATCACCTCCGTTAAAGGATTTCCTGCCAAATTGGCATTCCTATTGAGAAGGGGTTTTTCCCCTAACTATTAAGCAAAACATGCCTTTTGGTAACTCCAGAACATTATTTGATGCCCTGCATTTTGGAAACAATAGACAACGGTTACCCTGCATACCTATCTCTTTGGATAAACTAAATCAACAGGCCCAGATTTCGGGGGATAATTTGTTCCTGCCAACACAACTAAATAAATGGTAGCGTAATTCTGCCTCCTTGGCAGGCATTGTGGACTTCTGTTTGAAAATCTTTTGCACTCTGGCATGTTCCTAGCATTATGAAAGCCTTGGTTTTTGCCTTGGCACTGAGAAAATGGTTTTGCAGCCAAAGTTGTTTGTTAATTTAAATTTTTTCTTCACAGTCTATTAGTGAGAAGTCTTAATGACTTTGGAAGGGGAGGAGGCCTGACTGCCATTCAGATATATGTGTGGGGTGCAAAGCAGCATTTAAGTTAAAGCAAGAGACGATTCTGGCAGTGGTCACTGTTCCCAGGAAGCAATTAGAGAGTTTAATATCAATGTTTCTAGTGATGAATATACCTCAAAACATTCATCTTGATGTTAAACTCCATGTAGAATGTCTTCTGATTTGATCTTTTGAATCTGAGGAATGACAAACATTTAGAAGTATAGAAAAATAACTACAAAACACAACCTTATATTTTTACATACAATGTGGCATGGCAGTAGGTTACTTTAAAGGATCGCCCTTTTATCTGTTATGTCTTGTTGTTATTGTGCCTGCAAGTCAGCGTTGACACCTGGTGACTGCTTGGAGTAACCCCTGCAGTTTTCTTGGCAAAATGTTCAGAAGTGGTTTACCATTGCCTCCTTCCTAGGGATGGGAAAGAATGGCTGGCTGAAGGTGACCACCTGGTTTTGTACCTAAGGTAGGATTAGAACTCACAGTTTCCTAGTTTTTAGCCAGATACCTAATCACCTTTAATAGCTAGCCATCCAGAGTTATGAATTTGAGATGGGCAGCCATATCAATTGGTGTGGTGGCTCAACAGTTAAGCTTGTCAGCTGGAAAGCTGGTGGCTCAGGTATAAAACCTGAGTGCCATGCGACAGGGTGAGCTCCCCTCTTCACCCCAGCTCCTGCCAACCTAGCAGTTCGAAAGCTTGCAGATGTGAGTAGATAAATAGGTACCATTTCAGTGGGAAGGTACAGCACTGTGATGTCATGATGGCCACATGACTACAGAAATGTATTTGGAAAGCATTGGCTCAATAGCCTTGATACAAAGATGGGCAGCACCCTGTATAGTTGGCAATGACTACTGGAGTAAAATCCGCAGGGACTTATTTACCTTTAGCATACTTTTTTAAAATTTACATTTATATGCCGCCCTTCTCCAGAGACTCAGGGCAGCTTACAATCTTTAGAGCACAATCCAATGTGCTCAGCAATAGCCTTCATTCTATTGTATATGCCTGCTTATTACTAGGGCTTTTTTTTGTTTGTTCATTTATGCATGTACTTATTTATTTAAAATAAAGCTACTAAGAAATGTCATGCAAATGTGTATCATGGAACTCACAATTTCTGACTTCCCAAAACCCATACACTGCTAGTGGAATTTAGAAGAATGGCTTCTTGATGATTGTTGTATGATCTGGAACATTTTTTTGCCTAGAGTGTCTAGCTCCATTCTTGAATACCTCCTGCCAGAAGGTGAGATGAATTTTATACAAATAGTTACTGATTCCCTAGTACAGCTCGGTAGCATGCCACTAGTGACCACATATAACTTTCACCCACAAAATTTTCCAGTAAAAACCTGCCATATTGTCTACATGGAAAATAGGAGGTTATTTGTTTGCTGGAAGACTATAAAAGATGGCTGCTCCTCATCTGACCATGCTGTGAATGATTGTGTGATGCTGATGTGGGACTAATTCCCCCAAGGTTGCTGAAACATAGCCTCAAAGATGGAATGGTCCCTTTAGATTATCAAGTCAAAGTTTCTGTTCAGTACAAGAATCTAAACTGAACCTTTTAAACAAATGGATGTCAGGCCTCCATTTGAACACACTGAGCTAAAGGTACTCACTTTCCCCTAGGAACTACACAAAGGTCATTAAGGATGATATTACATAAAATATAATGCCAGTCTACCCTCATGAACA
This sequence comes from Naja naja, assembly GCA_009733165.1. Lineage (NCBI taxonomy): Eukaryota > Metazoa > Chordata > Lepidosauria > Squamata > Elapidae > Naja > Naja naja. The sequence goes on from CM019148.1 coordinate 68,693,143, forward strand.
GGACAGTAGGTCATAGCTAGATGGTTTGTTTTATTTTTTCCACGATTACATCATTGCCCTTTTTCTATCTCTCTCTTCTCCCCCCTCAGGAATGGGAAGCCTTATCTACATTTAGATGTTAAAAGCTACAGTGAGCCAATGGGCTGCCTATTTGAGGTTGGCTAATGTCCAACTTCCTTTTAGCCACTTTAAAAATATTAGTCTTGTCGCAAAATGGTGTGGAGGAGTGTTCTGGTCATTTTACAGAAATGATTGGGGTTTTATGATTCTGAACTGATTTATGACACAAAGAAACTTCATATTGCCTTTATACCCTTTCCATAACATGTGCATATTTTAATCTAATCACCTCTTCAGGGAGTAGCAGCATATACATTCTTCCATTCCATTCCAGAGTTCAAGAGTAAACACTATTAGTAGGGTAGTATGAAGCAACCATTTTGGAACGGTCCCTGGGACAAATAATGAATTAGATTCAAGTGTGTATCCACTGCCCACTTGGGGCATAAAACCACCAAATTAGCTTGCCATCCACACTGACCAACCTTTTATGTGTTATTCTATAAATGGCAATATCAAATTTCATATATTTCCCTTCCTGTCACCTCATTCACATTGACTATTTCTGCTCCAAGCTTTGGCTGTCTCATGGATTCAAAAAAAGACCAGCAAACCGCAAAGGGGGAAAAAAGATATAACTTATGCACCAAAAGAGAGAGAACAAAACCAAATGAAGGTCCAGAGGCAAACTTGCAGTTCACCTCAGAACCTACCTTTTAGACAAAATTGTCTAATTCTAAGGCTGTAATCCAAAGTTCATTTCAGATGCACAGAGATTCCCTCATTTCCTGAATATTTGATTGAGGAACTGGATACAAATGCCTTTTTGAAATTTTCCACCAAATTTGTGGGCAAATTTTATTTCCCCGTTTTTAGAGGATGAAAATTCAATTTCTGAAAATAGAATTTCCCCTTAGTGAGGACAATAGCACTGCTATATAAAAAAAAGTTGAGTCCCTTATTATGTTTTATATACTGTATTCTTTTTGTGATGACCCAGGGTGGGATACAAAATAAACCCAGTCACAAAAAACAGGTAAAGCCCTTTTTATTCCTTCACTTTGCTTCCAAGCTCCAAATATCCTTTATTTTAAGACAAACATACAAACAAAACATTAAAAACATAAAAACCATCTTTCATATATACATACAGTGTGTCAGTTGGTTACAAATCCTTTCATAGTCATCACTCACAATTTATCAAAAAGGTTGTCATATTATCAATATAAAACATTCTTATATATTTATCAATTATTATTTATACATGATTAAACTATTCGTTTCATCATTCATACAAGATATTCTCAATTTTAATGTGAAATTTATATTATACTTTCATCCAATGGTCATATATGTCTATATTATATTTTATAACAATCTATTAAATTTCTATTACAAAATTATATAATCTATTACATTACCAAACCTTTTTACCCAACCATTGATAAAACAAATCCCATATCTTATAAAATTGTTTATCTTCTTGATCTCTAATTTCAAATGTCAATTTACTCATATCAGCACAATCCATAATTTTCTTAATCACTTCCTCCTGCATAGGTATTTTATCGTTTTTCCAGTTCTTAGCAAATACAATTCTAGCTGCTGTTAAAACATTTACAATCAAGTATTTCAACTCTTTATTGTAAATATCTGGTATAATTCCCAATAAAAATATTTCTGGTTTCAAGTCTATATGTTGTTGTATCATTTTTTTCCAACCATGTGTGGATTTTAGTCCAATATCTTTTTGCATCCGAACACATCCACCACATATGGTAATATGATCCAGGTATCTGATGACATTTCCAACATTCATCCAATTTATTCTTAAACATTCTTGCAATTCTCGTCGGGTAAATGCCACCTGTAAAACATCTTATACAAATTTTCTTTATAAGCAGTTGACATTGTCATTTTGTAACTCTGAGACCATAATTTTTGCCATTTCTCTAAATCAATCCCATATCCAAAATTTTCTCCCATGCAATCATTGTTTCTTTAACTTGTTCTTCTTCCATTTTAAATTCTAACAAATATCCATAAAGTTTTTTAATCACCTTTTCATCAGTACCCATCAATATTTTATCTAGCTCAGTCAGCTTATTATAAATACCTTCTATTTTAAAGTCTTTATCAAATCTAGATTGTACTTGCAAATATGAAAACCAATTCATTTTATACCTTGTTCTTCCAACGCTTGCATAGATTTAAGTTCACCCTTTTCATTCAATATCTCACCATATCTAACTGTTTGTTCCTTTTTGTATATTACTGGATATGAAAAAGCTTCAATAGTAGATATCCATGATGGAATTTTCAAATAGTGTTGTTTTTTGATCTTCTCCCAATTTAAAAACAAAGCCTCTCAAATATAATGTCTTCTAAAATACCCTTGTGTTTTGGTTCCCTTATACCAAAGGAATGCATGCCACCCCAATAGCAAATCATGTCCTTCTAAGGTCAATAATCTACTGTTCCTTAGTGTTATCCAATCTTTTACCCACATGAAATTTGCCGCCTGGTAGTATAATTCCCAATTGGGCAATGCAAACCCTCCTCTTATTCTTGCATCCTGTAACAACTTAAGTTTTATTCTTGCTTTTTTGCCTTGCCATATATATTTCAACATCGTTTTATTTAAGTCTTCAAAAAACTCTTTCCCTAGTCTAATTGGAATCGTCTGGAATAAATATAAAATTCTGGGCAATACGTTCATCTTGATTGTTGATATTCTCCCAATCAATGATAGTTGTAGATTTTTCCATTTTTCCAAGTCTGTCGCTATCTGCTGTTTGAGTTTAATATAATTATCCTCCTTCAGTGTACTACATCTTGATGTGATATATATCCCTAAATACTTAACCTTGCTTGTGACCTGTATTTCTAAAGCTTCTTCCAACTCTTTCTTCCGTCTCACTAACATATTCTTTGTTAGTATCTTTGTTTTGTTTTTATTAATTTTCAAACCTGCTACATTTCCATACTCTTCCGTTCTTTCTATTAATTTAGGTGCTGATTCCAATGGATTCCTCTAGTATAAATACCAGGTCGTCTGCAAAAGCTTGTAACTTATACTCTTCTTTTTTAATTTTCATTCCTTTTATTTCTTTCTGTTCTCTAATATTCCTGTTCAACACTTCTAATGTTAACGCAAACAGCAGAGGCAACAGTGGGCAACCTTGCCTAGTTCCTTTTCTTATATCTATAGATTCTGTCAATTCTCCATTTATCAAAATCCTTGCAGTTTGTTCAAATATATAGTCTCAATGGCACGTGCAAAATTTTTACCAAAGCCCATTTGTGCCAATTGTAATAACATAAAACGCCAACTCACGTTATCAAAGGCTTTTTGAGCATCCAAAAACCTCAAAGCTTTTCAGGATTATTATTATTATTTATTAGACTTGTATGTGCCTCATAGTACTCCAAAGTGTCCAGAATTATTCTCATATTATGTTTAATTTGTCTCTTTGGCAGAAATCCATTTTGATCAACATGTATAAAGTTATTTAAATATCTTTTCAATCTTTCTGCCAAAATTGAAGCAAAAATTTTATAGTCAAGAGTTTAACAGGGAAATAGGTCTATAATTTTTAACTTGCTGTGAGTCTGTATCTTCCTTCGGTATAAGTGTAATATAAGTTTCTGACCAAGTCTTGGGTATTCTCTTCTCTAGCATAACTTCATTCATAACTTCTAATAGTTGGAGGTTTAACACCTCCTGAAAAGTCTTATAAAATTCCACTAGCAAACCATCTGGGCCTGGTGCTTCCCCTGTATTTTGTTTCTTTAAGGCTTCTGTTAACTCCATCATTGTTATATTCCCTTCTAACCTTATTTCAATATCTTTGGGTATCTGTGGTAATTTTGCCTTTTGTAAATATTGTTTAATTTTTTCTTCTTGAATACTTTCTTGATAATACAATTTTCCATAGTAATCTTGTATAATTCTTTTCTTTTCTTTACTTCCATAGCAAACATGTCCTTCTTCATCTATTAAATGACTAATTCTCCTTGATTCTCTTTCCTTTCGAAGTTTATAGGCTAACCATCTTCCTGGTTTATTTGCATCTTCAAAATAATTCTGTTTGGCATTTTTAATCTTTTGAGCTAACTCTTCTTTTTCCATTAATCCCATTTTATGTTTAGTTATATCCATTTTAATTTTAATGTCTTTTTTTGTGGAAATTTCTGCAATTCTTTTTCTAATTTTTTATAATCATCTTCTAGTATTTTAAAAGTCTTTTTTGTTTAATATTTCTTTTCCTTGTATAGTCAATTATCAAGCCTCTTGTGTAGGACTTCATCGTGTCCCAGAGATTCTGTAACAATGTAGCCTTTCTTTTATTTTCTTTAAAAAAGAATATCAATTCTCTATTTTCTGTTTAAAATCTTCTTCCTTTAATATCATGTTGTTTAAAGTCCATCTAGATCTCGTCTTTTGTCCTTTCCAAATAACAGTCATTGGATTATGGTCTGCCCAAGTACTTGCTTCTATTTTAATTTTTTGTATATTAGAAAATAAATCAGCTGATGTCCATATCATATCTATTCTTGACCATGATTCATGCCTGTTTGAATAAAATGTATATTGCTTATTTCCTGTATTTCTCTCTCTCCATGCATCTTTTAAATTTATTTCTTCTATCATTTGAAAGAAAGATTTTGGTAGCTTCTTTCTGGCTTTCTTTGTTGCTTTTTGTGTTTTATAATCCAACTGTTCATTAATTATTCCATTAAAATCTCCCATCATACATAAATAAAGGGCCTTGGTGGCTCAGGCTGTTAAATGCCTGCAGCTGCCTACAATTACTGTAGGCTCGAATCCCACCAGGCTCAAGGTTGACTCAGCCTTCCATCCTCTCAGGGTAGGTAAATTGAGGACCCAAGATTGTTGGGGGCAATAAGCTGACTTTGTAAAAATGCCGCTTAGTAATCAGCAGGCATATACAATGGAATGAAGGCTATTGCCGAGCACACTGGGTTGTATCCCAAAAATTGTAAGCTGCCCTGAGTCTTCGGAGAAGGGCGACATATAAATATAATTTTTTAAAAAAATTAACACAATCCAATTCAATTATTTTTTTGTAGAGTTTGTTCTTGATTATCATTTGGAGCATATATTGCTATTAAAAGTGTTTTAATATTATTGTCCATTGTTTCCACCATTAAAATTCTTCCATCATCATCTGTATGGATTAGTTCAGCTGAAATTGTTTCTGTAATATATAGAACCACACCTCTTTTTCTACATTGTGCCAATGAAGTAAACAATTTTCCTAACAATTTTTGTTTCAATATATATTCATGTTGTTTTTTTAATATGTACTTCTTGCAGACAAATTGTATCAAATTTTAATTGTTGAGATGGCGCAGAAGGAAGACAAGACATGCAAACATAGTTCATGAGGGAAGGCACACTGAGGTCGTGCCTCTAGCCTCTTTTATTAGGAAAGATAGGATCAAGCAGACCCTGTGTCACAAACTGATTGGGTATTCGATGGCTTGAGAAGGAGCATGTTTACCCAAGTCAGAAGATTATCAGTGGCTGTCATGTAGGCATCTTAGCCAGAACAGAGAGGTTGATTATTTACCAAGACTGAGAGGAAAACTTATTCGAATGTGGGGGTTCATGGGTCATCCCAGCCATGGGTGGTTTGCCAGCTCCAGGCTAGTTTTCCCCACATCTCCTCCTTTTTTGTTTAGTTTTCATCAAAGGTCTTGATTTTTGAGCATTTTGTATGCGTACATAATCTCAGGTCTTGTTGGATGTTTGTGCCGAATTCTGACAGACAGACACTGAGCGAGTAGGTTTGGTAAGCATTGAATGCAGCAGCAAATTAAAATACACGACTATGCCACAAATAAGTATCTGCATGAGTTGGGTAAACCATGAGCCATTTGAATGAATACCAACAGTGCATCCTGTAAGTTTAAATGTACAGGCAGCCTTGTTCAGTTATTGCATTTGTACAGGCAAATAGTTGTAGGAAAAGAAAACAAATTATTGTTAAGGAATTAGCATTAAGGCAAGAGAATGCGGCCATCAAGAAGTTTTCAGGAGTTTGCGGAATGTTCTGATCTTGTAGCAGTTGCATCGACTGAGCCGATAGCGCTTTGATCTGCCCCCAGGTCACGTTGTGTTTCTCTCGTGGTGCTCTTTCCCAATCCGTCTGAGCAGGTCCCTGGAGGCTGAGGCTGAACTTTGGGATTGGATTCTGCAGTCCTTGATGCCAGGCCATCTCTCCACGGTTTCACACAGCGAGCTGGAACCCAAACAGGACCTGTGGGTGTAAGCACAGCAGCATAGCCTCGTCCCCACGTAAGCAGTGGAGCAGGACCAAGCCATTCTGGGTTAGGGAGCAATTTGTACAAAACCTGTGGTTTGGGAGAACCATCATGATGGCCATGTCATGCGACTGTGAATTTAAATTTAAATGATTCAATGTAAATAAAACTTTGTTAAGCCATTCCTGCTTTCCGGGCAATCCTAAGGGAGTTCCCCCTGTTTGTTTATGTTTGTCCAAAGCATTTTTCAAGGTTTGATTTGCTCGTTCCACGATCGCTTGACCAGTGGAGTTATAAGGAATGCCAAATAAGTGCCGGATGTCCCATTGGGAACAGAAAGTGGCAAACGCTTGACTGCAATAGGCAGGACCATTGTCAGTTTTGATCTTGTTGGGTTTGCCCATAACTGAAAATGCTTTTAAACAATGGTTAATGACATGCTTCATGGCTTCTCCCTTTTGAGGAGAAGCCCAAATATAATTAGAATAGGTGTCTATAGTTACATGAAGATACTTCCAGGGAGCAAATGATGGATATTGAGTCACATCCATCTGCCAAACTTCATTGGCCTTCAGACCTCGGGGGTTAACTCCTATAGAGGGGGCTGCAGCGACCCGAGAGCATTGCAGGCACTGCTGTATGATTGCTCTTGCCTGCTGTATAGGGAGGTTAAAGGCTTTTGAGAGAGATTTTGCATTTTGATGAAACATAGCATGACTATCCCAGGGTGTAACATAGCATGACTATCCCAGGGTGTAACCGTAAGGGTTTGTGGTTTAGTAGCCTGATCAGCTACGGAATTGCCTTCACTAATGTATCCAGGAAAGGGTTGATGACTTCTAATATGGCCAATAAAAAGGGAATGTGTGCGTTGCTGTAGGATTGTCTGTAAGGTTAGAAATAAAGAAAGCAGCGCTTCATCTAGTGTGGGCTCCTGGCAGGTTCTGGACTATGTTGCAAACATATTGACTATCTGAAATAATATTGAGTGACTGCTGACTAAAATGTTGCAGAGCGAGAATGACTGCAGCCAATTCTGCACGCTGTGCGGAAATCTGTGGCGGGGTGATCTTAGTCACCCAGTTTCCATTGGCTTTCCAGGCGACTGCACCCCATTTGGGGCCACCATCTGTAAAGATTGTAATAGCTTCAATAGTGGGAGACAAGACAGAGTACATGGACATAGGAATGCGATTAAAAGCTAAAATTCTTTGATCTGCCGGAATGTGATAGGAAACTTTTCCCACATATTCCATCAATGCTAGCTGCAGAGAGGATGATAAATGGAGCATACGCTCCCAGTCTTTCAGCGGAATGGGAAGAATTATATTAACAATATCTAAACCAAGAAGGACTAAACTACATTCCCTAGCTTTTAGAATTAATTCTGAATACATTGTATCTGGGGAGCTAATGGTGTGTCCAGGGCTATGGCTAAGATAGATCCATTCCAGGATATTCATGGAGCTTTTACCTGCAGTAGTCAGTTCTTGTGTTAAAACCGCAGTAGGCTGTTTTGCAGTGGGAATCAACACTAACGTTAGTGGAATGTTCTCTACACACCTATCAACCCAAACCTTTTTAGAGCATCATTTATTAGCTGTAACACCTGCATTTGATCAGAAGTTAGGGTGATCAGATCCGCAGGATTGTCATGATGTTTCAATGCTTTAAATAATGGGCTAAGTGTGTGGGTTGGCAATCCGACATATGGTCTAAGCCAATTGATCGAACCTAAAAGTTGTTGTAAATTAACATAGGTTAATGGATTTTTGTTCTCAATCTGAGGAATCCAAGGTGTGGAATAGGTCTGAAGGAATTTATGTCCTAAGTAGAGGAAAGGTGGGCATATTTGGACCTTTTCCGGGGCTATCTGAAGTCCATATAACTGAAGAAAGTGCCATAATTGAGGCAACCAGGCGGGCGGAATTTCAGGAGCGGCCACTAGAATGTCATCCATGTAATGATAGACCATTGCATTTGGGTATTTATTCTGAAATGGTTGTAGGGCTTGATTAACAAATAATTAACAGAGGGTTGGGCTATTAAGCATACCTTATGGTAGCACTGTCCACTGATACATAGCAGTTGGTTTTTCTGAATTAATCAATGGGACAGTGAAAGCAAAAAATGGCTTATCTTTAGGACATAAAGGAATAGAGAAAACATTGTCTGTCTGTCTCTGTATTGCTTCCTGCAATCTATCAATAAATTCTGCATAGGGTTCGTTGGGACCCTGTTTGATGGTAGAGAATGATTTTGATGGTTTCCCTGTAACTGGTACTTTTTTAAAGGCATGTAAAACACAATGGCCAATAGCAGGATAGGCAGCTGCAGGAATGCCTGTAGCTTGTTGTTGTAAATTTATTTATTTATTTATTTATTTATTAATGGGACTTCTATGCCGCCCCATCTCCGAAGACTTGGGGCAGCTCACAGATAAAAACAACAACAACAAATAATTAAAAACAGATTAAACTAGATAAGCCCCAATACAATTACAAAAATACAACAAATAAAACCATCCCACCCCAAAAAGATCACAACCCGGATTGGTTAAACAACCAAGTCTTCAGATCATGGCGGAAGGTGCGGAGGTCAGGGGCCAGACAGAGCTCCAGGGGAAGTTGGTTCCAGAGGTCTGGGGCCACGATAGAATAGGCTTGTTAAAAGCCCCTGCCCCATACAATTGGTCTGGGATATATGCCCCCCCCCCCGGAGTTGTTTCCTGCCTGAATTGCATACCTCTGATATTCTGAATCCCATACCACATATTGCGCTGGGGTAAGAAGCATATGCATCATATCTTTCCAATCTTGTGGTACTAGGTGATATGCATTTGATATGCCTTCTAAAATGCCCTGTGTGAAAGTGGACCTGAGCCCTGTTTCACTAATACTTTTCCTTAATTCCCTTAACACCATAAAAGGTAGGGGTGTCCATTCATATTGAATTTGCCCCTGAGCGTCTACTTGCTCCTGTACTGAAAAGGCATTAAGTCCTTCTGTCAATTCTTCTGATGTTAATTCCCATTTTTCTTCCCCTTTTTAAATCCAGCTTGGATTGTGCTACTCCCTTTACTGGAGATTTTTGATGGGGTTCGGGAGGTCTCTGGCAGCATTGATGTTGGTGCTGGCAGAGTCAATTGTACATAGGGAGAGGTGCGGATGCCTCCTGGGGAAGCAGAGAAGCTGGTGCCTTGAGTGAGTGAAAACCTACAGTTTCTACTGCTTCCTTACATGTCTGCCATAATAACAGATGTTGAATCGGAGCTCTAGGTTCTGAATGTAAATGTACTCTGATTTTTATCCAATCTCCCAAGTCCAGGCTTCCCTTTTCTGGATACCATGGACATTGGTAACCTATTTCTGTTATGAGCTCTTTTATATCATGTAAACTTATCCCTCCTGTCTTACTTTGCTGCTTAAGAACTTTATGCAACTCTTTTGCATGAACTTTCTGCTGAGTTGATAATTCCCCCCCCCCATACTCACCTGAAATCGGGATCGTTGTCGCTGAGGTGCACCTTGGCTATTCCAGCCGGATGAGTGGAGGGTTCTTAAGCCGAATCACATCAGGGTCACCAGATGTTGAGACGGCGCGGAAGGAAGACAAGACACGCAAACATAGTTCATGAGGGAAGGCACACTGAGGTCATGCCTCGAGCCTCTTTTATTAGGAAAGATTGGATCAAGCAGACCCCTGTGTCACAAACTGATTGGGTATTTGATGGCTTGAGAAGGAGCATGTTTACCCAAGTCAGGAGATTATCAGTGGCTGTCACGTAGGCATCTTAGCCAGAACAGAGAGGTTGATTATTTACCAAGACTGAGAGGAAAACTTATTCGAATGTGGGGGTTCATGGGTCATCCCAGCCATGGGTGGTTTGCCAGCTCCAGGCTAGTTTTCCCCATATTTAATTTCTCTAATTTGTGAAATACTTTCCTTCTTTTGATAATTGAATTAAGTCCATTTATGTTCATCGTAATCAATTTTCTCTACTCCATTTTAGACTTTGTAAGAGGGATTTATTGCTCTGGTAGATCTTACTTCTCTTTGTTCTCTGGGCACCCCTCCTACTGCACCTTCTTCTTTTTCTTTCTCAATTACTGCTATAAACTCCTTTTGAAATTCGATCAAGGACTCTTCTTTTCTTGTATCTTCCTCCTTTCCTCTGATGTATTCATAGTAGAATAGTTCCGCCTTTTCAACTGTGTCAATTCTGTGTCTTTGTTCCCGCCAGGTAAACAGGAGACCTTCTGGTATCAACCATCTATAATTTACTCCTCTTTTAAGCAATTCTTTAGTTAGGAAAAGATATTCTCTTCTCGTTTCTCTTACTCTTCTTGGTACCTGTTTCAACACCACAATTTCTTTATCTTTATACTTTAACATCTTCTCTCTTGCCATTTGCAATATTTGTGTTTTAATAATTTTCTTAGTAAATCTAATATGAACTTCTCTTGGTAACTTGTTCCTCATTGCATATCTTGTGTAAACACGAAGCACTTCATCCATTCCATCCATCATTTTCTCTTCCGTTATCTCTAATGCTTCCACCAGTATTCTGTCATTTTTTCAACAAGATTTTCACCCTTTTCTTCCTCCATGTTTTGAAATCTCAGGTAGAATTCTGACCTATCTATCTCTCCTCTCAATGATTCAATCCTGTCTCTTTCTACTTCACTCAATCTAGTATTAATATTTCCAATTTCCTTATCTCTTTGTTCTTCTTATTCTTCAATTTCCTTAATTCTTTCCTCATACTTCGTCATCATCTGTTGGATATTTTCCACTTTCTCATCTGTCTTTTCAATTTTCTGCTGAATATTCTCTATGCTCTTTTCAATATTATCTGTTTTTACCTGTAAATTTTGAATTCCTTGTAAAATCTTTGGTAGTGTATCTTCCTTCTCTTTTTCCTTCTCCTGTTGCAACATCGCCTGTATTGATCGTTGTCCCCCAGATGGTGAGGAAGAAGGAGTTGAGAAACTGGAGCTGTTACTTTTCTACTCATTTTATAATTATTTTCTAATAAAAAGCCCCCAAAACAAAGGCCAATCCAACAATAATAAGGATAAGGAGACAAAAAGAGGGGAAAAAATAAAAATTTAAAAAAAAGAGAAAGGAAATTTTCCACCAAACTTGTGGGCAAATTTTATTTCCCCTTTTTTAGAGGATGAAAATTCAATTTCTGAAAAGAGGATTTTCCCTTAGTGAGGACAATAGCACTTCTATATAAAAAAGTCGAGTCCCTGTTTTATATACTGTATTCTTTTTGTGATGACCCAGGGTGGGATACAAAATAAGCCCAGTCACAAAAAACAGGTGAAGCCCTTTTTATTCCTTCACTTTGCTTCCAAGCTCCAAATATCCTTGACTGAAGACAAAAAACTCCCATACAAGCAGTTACAAGAAGGAGGAAATGCCATTTAAATTATAAAGAGTAAAAAACAACACAAACCAGGCAAGATAAGGGTTTAAAGACATCCACAGATCAGAACACACACTGGCAAGGATGCCAAACTCAGAGAGGAACAATAAACTAGAGATATTTCCATGCTTTGTTTCCAGCACTTGCCCACGCATGTCCGTCCTCTTATCCAGTTGTCACAGCTGCAGTCCATGAAGAGGATCAAGGCCCTCTCCTCCCCAGTACACCACATCTCTCCCTTATCCTCTCCTCCCTGCATGCCCTAGGATGGAGAGGGGATGGGTCTGTGTCCTCCTCTGACTGTCCAGCCAGCCTCTACCCTTCCGCAGCCTCCTCCACAACCGCTGGAGCCACACTTCCACTCCCTGTCGGCTGTTCCTCCTCTCCCTCAGAGTCACTCACCATCAGGGGTATGACACTTTTGAAATGTAATTGAACAGCATGTCTATGGAGATTCTCAGTTATCTAGGTCATAGTTATCCCAAAGGTGCTTTTTCTAAAGGCAACTGGACTTTGTTTTTCTTTGAAGATATTTCGCTTCTTATCCCAGAAACTTCTTCTGAAGCAAAATGTCTTCAAGGAAAACAAAGTCCAGTTGCCTTTTGAAAAAGCACCTTTGGGACAATTGAACAGCATGAAATTGTTGCCTAATTCATGGACATCTCATGCTATCAGGTTAGGGTTTTGAACATTCTGAATGTTCAACAACAACAGCACAAAATAGAAGAAGGAAAGATGAAATAACTCCATAATGACCCTTGACTGGTAGTGGAAGGAGTCACCTATCTAGAAGCTATCTATTATTTTATAAATTAAAGGGAAGGTTAGGTGTTCCTTTCCCTCTTTTCACAAAGTTGGGGCTATGGCCCTATTTGCAGCCTTGCCCATCCCACATGCTCTAGTAGATTGGGTACACTATGGGTCCCTTCCTTGAAGCATTGTCATCTGGTGGAACTCGGGAGGTTTGCCTTTTTCACTGTCACACCTGTCCTCTGGAACAATATCTTTCTGGATTTTATAAAGGTTGAAAAACCTGGTTCTTTTCTCTTCCGTTGATTAGAGTTCCTGCCTATAATGTTAGTTTGGTTTTCCAAATTGTTGTCTTTATTGTATTGTTTGCTTGTTTCTTGTATGTCCCCAGAATTACAATTGTTCAAGTTGGATGTCCATGTGAATTTCAGAAAGAATTAAAGAACTATTTTAGTGCAAAAATTCATCATTGTATGGCATAAAATCAAAATTGCATTTAAAAAGCACATAGCATTTCCAAGAAATGTCTAAGCATCTTACAGGGAGGTCCAAAAACAAGAACTGAGTTTAAGTTTATCCTGGATTTTACAAATATATACCTCTATTTTTAGACCTTAAGAATGACTACTTTAGTTCAAACAAAAGTCTTGTCTTTGAAAAAAATTGTGACACATACCGTTCATAGATATATGAATAGTTTTGATGATTTCAATATTATACATTCAGAAATAACATAACATATTGTTCCAGGTCTGTTTTGTTATAAATAAACATGTTTTATAAAATCACTAGGGTTCTAAAATTTTTGGTGTATTCTAAGTACGTTTTAAAGAGGTATAAATCTTTGAGGGTCAGAAAAAGCTAATGCAGTCAGGCATCTCTGCTTATTCAAGAGAAATCTAGAAAGACAAGGAGGCTCTTGAATTCAGTTTATTTACTTACTGGCAGAAAAAGGGAGATATGATAGGAATTAGAAAATAGGTTCTTGAATGTTCCACTTCATGGAAAAAGTGACATGCAACTTAAACATTCAAAATATTCTAGTGAAAACTTGTCAAATTATTGGATTTAGGCAAATGACACAGAGGGAAGTCTCAGCCAATACTCTTACTTCAATGGGCTTATTGAGAGTGTAAAGAGCATTCCAATAAAATGGGAGTGTTGGAATGTGGGGACTCCGCTTTTAATAGAATAGTTGTCAGGATATAGGTACCTAGGAATAAAACCTTGTTGTTGTTGTTGTTGCTGCTGCTGCTGCTGCTCTTCTCCTCCTCCTCCTCCTCCTCTCTCCTCCTCCTCTTCTCCATCCTCTTCCTCTTCTTATTCATCCTCTTCCTCTGTCAAAGGAGATACAAAGTTTTGGTTCTTGTTCTCAGCAGCCTCAGCCATTGCTATTTGATTGCTGTTATAGTGTATCTTAGATGTTGTTGTCTCTCTATCTGCTTCTGGGTCTACCTTGTGTTCTTTTACCTTCTCTTTTTGTGCATGTCTTGTATGGAATGGAATCCCAAGACTTCCTCTCCAAGTGAGCAAACCGCTATTTGTTGTTTTTGTATTTAGTTTAAAATGCTTTTTTAACCAGAAGATAAGTGTTTAAGGTTTTTCTGCTATTCTCCCTGTTTCCCAGGAATATTACAAGTCATTCTGAGATGCCTATTGATCTGTTGATATTTCTGGGCAGTTGAGCACACTATGAAACAAAACACCAACCATTTTTTTAAAAAAGCTAACAAAGGCCTGTGAGTCCAATTGGGGTGCAGGGACCTTTTAAAGTTTAAATTATATGTTGGGAGCTGGCATGTTGCTTTGCAGTATTACACCCACAAGCACATATTCATTCCAACTTGGTTAACTTAATCTATGTTACAAGAGGGATGGCTGCCAACACATCTGGTGCCCATGGGCACCATGTTGACAACCCTAGCTGCAGTGGGATTTCTGGAATACGTGAACCTTTGCACTGGACCAGTTTAGAAGAGGTGTGAGTAATATGAGGAAGAGAGAAAAGATATGCAAGTCTGGTCTATAAATGGCAAACGCTGTAAAACATAATAGTGTTTCCTTTTAAACCCCCAACCTGCTTGCTTGCACTAAAGAATATAAATATATATGCTATTGTCTGGAAAAAATAATAGTTTTTCCTAATATTTTATACATTTTTTATATTTGCTACTCTGCCCACTGAGGATGACTCAAGATGAAAGCAGGAAGTTTGAAGGAGCTCATTTTTTATATGAGCAATGACTTAGTTTGAAGGCAACATTTATTTATTTTATTTTATTATTTTTATAGCCATCTATTTCAGATAAGTGACTTGATATGGAATGTAGTGCTAAACTCCTTAAAGCTACTTTCAACATTCCTTTAAAGATTCACATTTTCCTCCCTTTATAACATTCTGTCCCATTCCAATTCACCCATTGAAAAAGATTAGTTGGACTATGTTTTATAGAAGAGAGAAGTTACACACACACATATATATATATTAACTGAACATTTTCTATACCATTTCCAGAATTATGCTGGTTCATTGAAAGAAAAACCAAACCAGATTGGATAGCATTTAGCTGCAGTTAAAAATTACAAACGCAGATAATGAACACCTGCACATTTCAATCCATACATGTCTATCAACAAAGTATCTCTATACTTGTCCACCTGCTATAAAGCTATGTTACAATTGCAAAGAGAAAGAAATCAAAGAGCATTTTAAAATCCAAAATGCTGATTTTTGATGGTTATCAAAAATTAATTTGTCTAATCTGCATATAAACCCACACAAATATTTTTCTATAATAACATATTTGTTAGCATTGTGGTGTAGCAAATGCAGTTATTCTTTCTCTGTTGCATGCTATTTAAATATAGGGCTTCTGTTGGGCTGATATTTTCCCTGTATTTCTGTTATTAGAAAAATGACAATTTTTTTGCTTATAAATTCTATGATCATGACTTCACTTTTCATGATAATCTGTTCTATCACAATATTACTAGTAATCAGCAAGCTGTCTCTCTCCCAGTGACAGTATCATACATCATTACGATGACAGTATCATCATAATCTTCGTTGTTAGACTTGTGCTGAGTTACTTCAGTCCATTTTAGGAGTAGTGCTCATGTTATCAAAGTTTTATTCTTGGAAAATAAAAAGTATATTTTCTGTGGTGGGTCATTTTTCCATCTATGGGAGTGCCCACATTCCCCGGAACATATGGGTTATGCAGTGCACTTCAGAAATACTTACAAAAAAAGTAGCATCTGAGAGCATAACATTCTTTAAAGCAGCAAAATCTTTTCTTGAGATGATATAGTTCCTTGCAGCTGTCATGTCTTTTTTTGTTTACCCCATCCCCATTCTTTCTCTCTCTTCCCCCCTCCCCTTTTAGAATCAAATTCATTTTGACCCCATTAAGCCAATGCATCAACAATCACCTGGGCAAAACAAAAGTCACTTCATCTTAGAAAGCACTAAGAGATTGGTTGGAAGGGGCGGGGAAGTCTTTGGCAGGCCCTCAGGTCTTTCCAAATATGTTCGTGAGCTAGACATGGAGGTGGGCTGGATTAGGTCAAGAGGCTGGCATGATCTCTAGAATATCATAAACAGGTGAGCAGTCTTAAATAGGCAGAAATATTCTGTTATATGCAAACTATGATTTCTTTATAGCAAGCAGACTCTTGGAGGCAACTTGAGCTTAACTGGGCATAGAGTTATTCAATAAATTTGTGGCAAGGTGCCCAAACATCATCTGAGTCTGATATAGAGTCATTTGGCATGGCACAAACCAACTAAAGAAGAGGTACAAGTTTGTCACTCAAGCAGTATTCATGGGAGACCACCGAAAATAATTTAACTTTGAAGCTTGTTGAAACAAGTAAAATCATTGGATGGGTTACTTTTGCTTCCAAGAATGTGCAAAAGGACTTTACATGAACTACAGTGATTCAAGGGCATGTGGGGAGAGTGAAGCTGAATGTGTACACATGGAGACATTTGGAATGAACATAAAATCTTGTGACGACAGATCGAGCACGCACATCCAGAATCTGTGATGCATGGCTGTCCTTGACAACTAGCCTTCTAATCCTTCCCCTCTGGGTACCCTCCCTAGCTATTTATTTATATTTATTTGATTTGTCAATAGCTTACAAGATAGTAAGTATAATGATAAACATAGTTATGAATACATGAAATGAATACATATAAGAAAAATAAAAGAAACAGTAGGACAGGGACGGTAGGCACGTTGATGTGCTTATGCATGCCCCCTACTGCTAGGTGAAAGCCACTCTGATGCAATTAACTAGACACAACTAATACAAGGTTGGATATTTTACTTTCGCCCACTATATGTGTGTTTCCATCCAAGTATAGGCAAAATTCACCAGCAGATCTGCTATTTTCTGGCACATGAAGTGTGCATGCTTAATTGGAGAAATTGGGGAAAACACTAGCAAATATTGCTAAAGCAATAATTGCATATTTCAGGATATACAGGAGCCCAATTTTAATGTCAAATATCATTATTAATATGTCCCCCAAACTATTTTTTGCTGGCTTAGATGTAATCTGTTCTTTTGACAAATCAAATAAATAAATAAAATAAAACAAACAAACAAACAAACAAACAAACAAACAAACCAACATTGCCACATCAAGTACCAGTGGCCAGTTTTGCAGATCTTTTAATGTTACATTTCTTATTTTTTGAGTAACTCACACAGATGGGCCTGAAACTGTGTGAGGTCTTCGTGATGCCTATACTGTAACATTTTTAATATTAGTTTCAGTGTAATTGCTCTTGGCTGATTTGAAATAAGAGAGATTGCTTGCTTACAGTTCAGTCCTTGCATCTTTACAGTATTCAGAAATGAGTCCATTGAATCTAATGGGACTTAATCCCAGGTAGGTGAATACAGGGCTGCAGCTGCTCAGATAAGTAGCTTCTGATAGAGATTACCTTCTCTAATTGAGTCAACACTGTCTCTTGTTTCTTTCAGATGTTTATAAGTTTGCTGTCCTCCCTCCACATCTAAATCCCTTCTATTCCTGGCTGTGTTTGTTTTGAGTAACTGAGTCGAGGTATTTCCAACTATCTTTCCATCATGAGTGTTTCTGAGAACTGCAGCTCACTGAGATAATACAATAAGGGGGCTTGCATGTTGATCAAATATTTATTAGTGAATATTTGCCAGCATCAGAAGCCAACAGAGGACTATTGGGAAAGGGATGAGCTTTTCATAATCATTAACCAAGAATGTTTGTAATCCATGGGTCAATTCTTAATCAGGTGTGGGAGATTTCTATTTCCCTATTCCCAAAGCATAGTACATGGCATCAATTGCAAGGATGACGAAATAGATAGCTAAAGCAAGGTTTTACATGTGTATCACTGAGAATTATAGCAGCTTAAAATTTGAATGTCAACTTTGTATATAATCTTAAAAAGGTTTTTATGGAACTCTTCACTAGGACATTGGGCCTCATTGCAAAAACTATCTTCTTTCTGTAGCAATGGACCACTACCTAATGTATTGCTTTTATGCTGTATTAAAGCATATGTTAGTGAAAAGTGAGGTACAAATTGTTAGATTTGCATGAAGAGTCAGACGCGGAGGGCTTCAGTGAAGAGTTTATTAGTGATTACAGCTCATAACAGACCCGATTTGGCTGGGCTGCGGCTGCTACTTATAGCCAGCAGCCGCAGTTGCCAGCCAATCAGAGTGCAGGGTTTTCCCGCACTTTTTAAACCAATCATTTCTGACATTTTACAAGAACAGTTCAAACTTAACCAATGACATTCAAACCTGCATACATAACACAAATAATATTGAAATCCTGGATTAAACCCTGCATTTAGGATATCTAAGTCTGAAGTTCAGTATACAGATCAGAACTGAACCAACTACTGAGAGATTCTTGCTTGCTTACTTACTTGCTTGCCAGGAAAATTGCTTTTAAGGTCTCCTACTCTGCCACTGCCATCATACACAATGAGATAAACTGAGGTGAGGATTTCTCAATGGAAATTAAAAGCCAGAGAATCCATATGATCATTATGAGGCAAAAGCAGATTTCATTCACATTGGTATATGACTGTATGCAAAGCTACATAACATTGTGAAAATAAATGCCCAGTGCAGTTAGGCAGTACTAAAACCCCTGAATTCTTCTTACATAATAATTTCTTTCTCTGCCTGTAAAGTACAAATAGTCTCACCCTGTTTATATCATGGTTGTCCAACCTTTTGACCTGCCTGAGCTGCACTGATTGAAGAGGAATTGTCTTAGGCTGCATATAAAATATATAATATAGCCAATGTATATAAATAACAAACTTTATTTTTAATATATTTTATTACCTCATGGGGTTACATTACTAGCTGTCCAGGGACCACAGGTGGCTCATTGGCCACAGACTGGACATGCCTGATTTACACCATACCTTGCATTATGCATGTGAAATTAATATTGTTAGTAATTTAAAATGATTCTATAATTGAGTTAAACTAATATAAATCCAGTAACATTTGCCACTGCATACTGTCTGTCCTGTGATCATCAGAACTCCTATCAATTATGCAGAAAGCTTCAAAATGACTTGAGGGAACCATCTGTCCTCAGTTGTTTATACCTATCGGATCTGGTCAGGCAGAATGGCCATGCTTCAAGTCCTGTCTGCTAAGGAATGCCAGTTGGCGGGACCAAGAAGGCATGCCTTTTCTGCTGTAGTGCTTGCTTTACAGAACACTCTCCCTCCAGAGATCAGGATGACCCCAACCCTGCTGGATTTTTTTGTAAAACCTGTGCTGCCACTGTTCTAGGAGATAAATAAAATTCAAAATATTCATGCTAGCTAGAAAAGTGGGATGAAAATAACAGAATTAAATTCAACAGAAACAAATTCAAAGTTTATCACTTAAAAAAAAAGAATCAAGTGTGAGAGTGAAGAAGGGGGATGTCTGGTTTGGAAATAGTACTTGTAAAAAAGATACTGAAATTGTAATTGAACACATATTGTATGAGTCTGTAATATTATTGTAGCCTTTGCTTGGTGCAGCAGAACATAGTTGGCTGCATCATCAGCAATTATTGCATGTGCACATACATTGAAGAACAATTCAACAATGAAGAAGTTGTATGGTCATAATAGAATTACAGAATTGCAAGGGGTTATTTACACCACCAAATCCAACAGTGCAAAAATCCAACTAAAGCATCAGATGTCTGTCAATAAATCTCTGTGCCTTCTTTGGCCTGTTAGACTAGAATAACTGAGTTGGAAGGGACCTTGGAGGTCTTCTAGTCCAACCTCCTGCTTAGGCAAGAAACCCTAAACCATTTCAGACAAATGGTTATCCAATCTCTTCTTAAAAACTTCCGGTGCTGGAGCATTTACAACTCCTGGAGGCAAGTTATTCCACTGATTAATTGTTCTAACTGTCAGGAAATTTCTCTTGTTAAAACAATGGGATTTAGAAGGTGTATGGTTACATATACCACTAACTAGACTTGTGGCAGTAACAAACTTAATGTCTTGCTCTGGAGCGAACTTCAACACACAAATCACCACATCTTGATATACCACCAGCATTGTTTGGTCATTCCACTTGTTCAGTCTAAGGGAACTTATTACTTTAGTGGGTAATTGATTCCATTGCTGAATTGCTCCTTGTGGAAACCACCACCACCACCAATGCCTATCTATAAATTTTCCTCTTGTGAGTTCTGCATTTGTGTGACAGGAAGCCAGGAAGATGTAGCTGATACTGTTTACTGCCTGGATCTTAACTCCTTAAATGAGACCAATATCCTGGAGCTGGAGTTTTGTGATTAAATGCTTTGGCTATGTGTTTCTGACTCTCCCAATGAAGGTAATGGAGAAAATCCTTTGCATTAGAACTTATCCAAAGAATGTGATGTGGCTATAATTATATTTAGTTCTGATACAAATGCTGTCCCGTGTCTTATGCTTAAGTATGTTCCAGTTTGATTTTTTTTCACCAATCTGTTACTAAAGATCAGTTACTCTGACTGAATAATCCATTGACTTGTCTGGACCAGTATCATCCTCATTCGAGCAGAATATTTCAAGCCTCACTAATACAATGAGACTTGAACCAAATTCTGGTGGAACTCAAGCATAAGTTTGTCTTTTTACATGGTCATACAATACATGTTCTCAGTTCACACACCACAGGAGAGCAAAGGAAAGTAACTGATTCATAATTTCCTATAACACCATTTTGCACAAGCCACTTCTTTTTTACCTCTGTATTAAATACCTTTGTAGATTCACACATGATGTAGCATCATATACTGAATATGCTCAACCACTAGATTCATAAATTAGAGCTAATATTATCTGTGCCCCATTAAAACATTTGTTAATTATCAAATTTAGATACTGCCCACCACAGTCACAGAGTGAGAGTATTTTTATGTGGGGATCTTTAAAATATTTCTTTTTATTCCACGATCAGTAGACCCATTTGTGACTTGTGTGATTAGCTTCAGAAAATAGAATGTCAAGTCAAAACATTGTCAAGCCGTACACTTCCAGAAACTGAAATGGGATTTAAGTAATCATAAAATCAATCTGCTGCTTGCTGCACATAGTCTCGCTTGGCTCTGTTGCCATTCAACTCAGTGTTTGTTGCATTTAGTGGTTTGGCACATCCTCATGTATTTTTGGATCAAAACCTAAGACCAGTTAAGACAAAAGGCCCTGGAATGAAGCAGAGAGAAGACTCCAGCAAAGTGGACTATTTATTTATTGTTTTAAAAATAGTGCAGCCAATCTCTTAATTGTATTGATTTTGGCAAGAGAATAGTATGATTTTCATTTTATTTTTGCAATGCTCCATTTTAAACAGTACATTAAAAAATAGTAGACAAAATTTTGGTAGACACACACATCAATGCATTCTGTTTTATTTTTATTCCTTATTGAATGTGTCCAAGATGACAAATTTGGAGCACGGGGGTGGCCTGCTATCTTTTCTTTAACTCTTTTCAATTTCCAACCTTATTAAATTCATTCTCTCACCTTTTCCTTTGTCTCTCATCAGTGTTTCAGTTCCCTTAACAACCTCCCTCTCCTCATTTACATTTTGACAAAAGACTATAAACCTCTTCAGGGCCCTGTACCTTAGTAGCATGCTGTTTAATGAATTGGCCAAATAATCAAGTGAAATATATTTTAAACCCCAATCTCTAAGCACATTTTTAGAAGTTAACATACTGTATGTAAAGGGGCTTACTCAGAAGTAAGTAGACATAAAATTGGGGCTTGGGGGTAAGGGTAGCTGATTTAAACAGTTTTCTCATTTGAACTTAACACAATGGCACTACTCTCAGGTATGCAAGTGATGTTTTTATGTCACAACACAGAAACCAGGTTCCAGGATAGTCATTGTTCTGTCTTGTACAAAACAGATAGATAGATAGACTCCACAAAGCATCCATACAAAGTCTTTTTTATAGGTTCATCAGGCATCCTCATTAACTCACAGTTATGATGAGGTTCTTCTTAATGTCCAACCCTTTATATGTCTGTCTTTATAGGTAAAAAGATGGTTATCTCTTCCCTCCCATATCGTAGAAGTAGGGAGTAGCCATACTACCATGAGGCTGTGTTCAGGCAAGAATGAAGAAACCTCCCCCGACCCACCAAGGGTCAATTCAGTGACCAATCAGGGTTACAGATGTGGCCACATGACATGTACTACATTTCCCAGGATACTTTAACTACATTTATCATGATGCATTCCCTTAAGGGGACAGCTCCCAATTCCTAAGTAACTATCCCAAATCCCATTAACTATAGCTGGCTGGACAGCACAGTCATCCTTTCCTAAGCTAATCACTGGGTATTATGGGAGTTATGGGAGTTGAGGTCCAGCACAACTTCAGGTTGCGGGAAAGCAATTCTAAAAAGTGTGAAGTATATACAAGTCAGGGGTGTATAAATGGTTTCAACGTACAAAATTATAACATACATGGACTGGTTGGAGGGCCAACAATTTTAATTGCAAAACATTTTGCATACTTCTAACAATTATGCAAATACAGTATTTGTGCAGATACAATAGAGGTAGGCAAATGCAAAATACAATACAGTACCCTGTATTCTGTTTACAGTACTTCTATTTAAGCCATGTATTTGATGTGCCTTAAATGATCTTTACAGGTCTATCATGGTCATGCTGTTGAATTTTGGCACTGTGGTTGTTAAAAATCAATAATCTGATTGTCCCCATCCTGGGTTTAAAAAAAAACACTAAACACATTCAAGCTGACTTTGTAAAAATGCCGCTTAGTAATAAGCAGGCATATACAATGGAATGAAGGCTATTGCTGAGCACACTGGGTTCTATCCCAAAAAATTGTAAGCCCTGAGTCTTCGGAGAAGGGCGGCATATAAATGTAATTTTAAAAAAAATATTAAAGCAATCCCTCCCAACCCAAAACTTTAAAGGCAAAGCAAAATTTGAAAGGCAGAGGCACCCCAGAAACATAATTCTTTGGAGTCTCTCAAATAATTAAGTGCCGACCTGAGGTGTAAAAGGTCTTTCAGTAGACTTCAGGGGCTGCTGCCAATGTTCATGAAATACCTACAGATTTGAAGCCGAGTTTGACTTGTAATCTTGCTCTGAAAAGTCAAGCAATGAGATGGAAGCCTGCTACACTTCACAACTCTGCTGCATGTTCTGGTCAACCAAGCAATTGTTCTTTTACTAAACAGTTCGTTCATATCACTACAGTGTATTCTAGTCAGTGTCACTATCTATGCACAAGAATGCAGAGCTTGTCTAGTTCAAAGATAATCTTTATGTTCTAGAGAAAATTGAGTGTGTGGCCTGTTGTCCAGTAACTCTTGAAAGCAGGTAGGAAGGAGTCTAAGCAAGCATAGGAACTTTCCATCACTTTGGAAGGCTAATTACAAGGAGCCAGTTTCTACTTTTAAGTAACTTCGGTCTATTTAATCATATGAGTTTGAGAATGAAAGAGTGCAGTGAACTTCAAATTTGTTTTGCTAAGCAGTTTAATATCTCTGAAGGAGAGCAAACACAATGGCTGCATTAGTGTGACACATTCGATTCGGTCAGTTCCTACTTTGGGTAAATGATGCACTGGCAGAGACATTCAATAGAATTCAGAGTAATTCCCAGTAATATCTTGGCTCTTTGCAGGAACGGTCTGTAGTCACACTTTGACAAATAGCAAAAAAATAAATAATCAACTATGTCAGCCTGATCAAAGAATATCAATCCTTAACACCTATTTCACTCCCATTCCTCCAAGTGCAACTGCAGCAGTGATTTTTCTTTTTAATCCCTTCTGTAAGGCTATTCTCAGGACTCATCTCTCTATAGCCAATTAGAAGACATTAATCCAGGTTAAATCTCTCTTCTGGAATGGCTCACCACAGGATTTAAGTTAAAACTGTCTCCTCACCCCCCTGTCCCATGTTCTGGATTTTCTTGTTCGCTTAACCTCATCTTTGTGCAATATGATGGATGTGTAGGAATTCCGTATCATGTAAAATTTAAGCAGTACTGGACTTAGGAAACATGGCTAGAATCCAAGGGTTATTTGGGAGTGTCTGGGTGTGTTCACCCAATCTATTTATCTAGGGAATTAGTTCAACTTTCTAAATTCACACAATACACTGAATCATAAATTAATCAGACCGACTGTGCTTGCACAACATTCAATAATGGAATGAATGAATGAATGAATGAATGCAACAAATATCATACTTCTATACCACCTGAGGGGTGGCAATTGGCACAGCCAAGTACGAACTCCGCAGCATGCCTGGCTTTGCCTCAATCTAGAGAATGACTCTTTTGGCCCACATTTTAATCAGCCCTCAATTTATAATCCAGCCTGATTTCTTTGACATTGCTCAAGTTACCAGCTTTCCTCACAGCTATTGAACTACATGCAGAGAAAGCTGCATTTGGTATAAACAAAGAAAAGAGAAGACTTTTCTGCTTTGCCAATTAAAAGAGCTTAAATGAAGGGGGTGGGAAAAGAGGGTCCTTTAAAAGGTTATATTTTCTAGTCAGGAATACTATTTGCAAAGTGCGCCTACCGGAAGATCACATTTCCTGCCACCCTCTGTATTGCTTTTGTTAATAATCATTAGGAGCCAGCACTCAGCCCTTGAGTCACATGTCTCTTGGTGAGAGACAAACTCTACCACTAATCCTGGTCTCCTCTCCCATTATTGTTCCACTGACTATTGTTGACTTACTTGAGAGGCTGCAAACCAAGGATAAATGAGAAATTGGAATCACAACACTGGTGGGGCAGGTTTTCCTAGCCAATAATGCAACAGGCAGGTAAAACAAATAAACAGAAATTCACCATTTATCAACAGCAGTGAGCTTAGGTCTATTCAGGGTCATTGTGCACATATGCCTCGGATCTCATATGGTGCTCTAAACCGCCCTGGTTTTAGATTTCACTTACCTCCCTGGTTGCATTCCATTTGCTCTGGTTCCTGCTGCTTCTTTACCATTAGTTTAATGGTGCTGGCACATGACAGCAATGGGTTTAAAATCCTCTTAGCTCTTCCAAAAGTGTCCACTAATTCCATGGCAATATTTCCTTTCTTTGACTAGCTCTACTCATTAAGAGACGGTCTCAATGAGCAATTAGCTGGTTGGTTAGCAGAGCAGAGCAATGGTATGGTTAAGAAGAAAATATATAATTCTGCAATCTATTGCTTTAAAGATAACAACTTTCATAGGAACAGTAGGTGCACATCATTGATTTTAGCCATTGGTTTTGTTCATTTGCAGTTCAGATTTGAAGCATGCAACTATATAAATCCACTTCCAGCTACACTTTAAGAAAAATGTTAATAGTGTACTAAGGGCTTATCTGCATATTGTGCTTGCCCCCATGCAAAGATATCCCACTAGCCATTTGTCAAGGACCTGGATGCATAGCAATGGGATAATGAGTTCCAACGGGGTTGAATTAATGTGGAGTTACTGAAAAGTGAGATGTAAGCATGCTTGGGGAATTTCCAAGATTCTCTCACTAACATCGGGAGAAGAGGGAATCAGGCAGCCACTACTGATAGATGTATAAAAATAACTGAGGAAATTAAAAAGAATGATGGGAGGAAATGACTGGAACGGAACGTTATGATGGAGGGCATAGATGTCTAGTTGACTGACTTGTGTTTTGAACAGAAATACTATCTGACAAGAGGTGAAGATATACTATCTGACAAAAGGTGAAGACCTGGTTGTTTAACCAATCCGGGTTGTGATTTTTTGGGAGGGGATGGTTTTTATGGGATAGTTTTTTATGGGATGAATTTGTAATTGTAATGGGGCTTATTTAGTTTAATCTGTTTTTAATTATTTATTGTTGTTGTTGTTTTTATTTGTGAGCCGCCCCGAGTCTTCGGAGATGGGGCGGCATATAAGTCCCATTAATAAATAAATAAATATACTGCAATATATTGTTCTAGGCCTGTTTGGCTAAAATATTAATGGTTAAGCAATCTCTTAGACTTGCTTAAAAGGGGATGAAATCGGGGTTTCATATTGGAATTATTTTAGTACACTGAAACAATTTCAAAAATTGTTTGAGGGAGAGCCAAATATTTCAAATATTTCAAAGTTAATATATATTTAGGGTTAAATTTCTTGTGTGAATGAAGACTGTTATAAGGTTACCATACCAATGCATTCAGTTCATGTTTCTGAGTATAAGCATGCCTACATCTGTCTCACATTGTGCTCTACCCCAAATCATGTTATTTTTAATAGTCCAGATGTGCCTCCGTGTAAAAATAGATGCATTAATATTGAGACTGTTGTCAAGCAGCATTGTTCTCCATAGAGAATGAACAACTGATTATGGATTTCTCTAATTGTACAATATATTTGCACTAACTACTTCATCCTAGCATGGTCTGAGGGTTAGATATTTCCAAAAAGTTCAGAAAACCTGCTATGAATATAGGAGTGATTTTGCTATCCAGACAAGATCTCATTGCTTGACACAGAGCATTGTCACTGAAAACCATTTAAACAAATGCCATATTTGTTTGTCCTTCTCTCCATCTTTTCAAACTGCATTTAATAGAAATTGTCTCTGGATTGGAGAGTATTTGACACCACCATTTGACATCCAATAATCTGGGACGCTCACTCAACCTCTCTACAGTACATCATAGGCAGCAGTCAACACTGGACAGTATCTGTCAACAGGAATGCGCAACAACAGCCAATGTTAGCCATGATATTATATATGCAACAGAGAACCATGGAAAGCTTTTGCTATCCAGTAATCCCATGAAGCAAGATGATATACTATTGGAACAGAGGGGAAGGGTGGAAATAGATGGGGAGGGGAACACTGACAGCCTAGAGAGAACTGAGGCTTAACCAGTAATGTGCCACAAATTTCTGAAAGAGACATGTGATTCAGAGTTCAGATGTCAACTTGTGGATGGTGAGCTGTTGAGTTGACTTAGTGTGGGTTGTTCAAGAGACCATAGTTAAACAAACAATAACCTAGCATCCTGTTGAAACCAGGTCATAAGGATAACTCAAATCAGTAATAAAATATAATTCTCAAAGTATCAAAAATGTTCTAACATAGTAAGTGTGCTTTAGAGAGAGAGGTGATTAGCCACACACAATGAACATAAGCTGGGTTTTCATTTGTTCAAATCCATACAGCGATACCATTCTAGATTCACATAGGCAGCAGCCAATGTAGCAGTTTAAGATTGCCTGGTACACAAAATTGCCACAAATCAAAAGTGCGTGCTCACTGCATTTATTTTCAGAGATTGGTACTATGGCCTCCCTCTGTGACCAGCTCAAATGAGGTCAACCAGTACCCATTTAAGGAGAGAGATTCTTAAGAAATATAACTGCCAAGCCATGTTTCCAAAAATGCAAAACCACTTTCATCTGCCTTTCTGGGGAAAAAAAAGCAGTGGCAGCTATTTAAGGCAGACAGGTTCTTATTTTATAACTGGAACCCTTATATAGCAGTGAATAACTGTCATGAATCACCATGGAGGATCTGTTAAATGGATGTCATGCTGAGGCTGAAAAGCAGGTACTTACCAACATTTTAGAATCAGAAATAGGAATATGGATATTTCAATGTGCAGAATTGCTCCATTTATTTCTTTTCATTCTTCCCTGCCTGTTAATATTTATATTCTTGCTTCTTGAACCACAGAAGGATTGTCTTTGCATTAGTCCATCCAAAAAGGATATCCAGATCATGATTTATTTATGTTTATTTCTTATATTTACACTTTACCCAGACCAATTCTGGGAATGGCTTCAAAAGCTGTATTCCAATTTAGAAGGGGTCAAAGTGAAAGTAAATAGAGATAAAAAAGAAAAGGAGGAAGAGAATTCCAAATGAACAAGGGTTTCAGCTGCAAAGACATTTCTTACACAGAGTTTACTACCCAGAAGTAAGCAAGGGTTTTCACTGAAAGCTGCTCCTCTTTGATTGCTTAAGAAAAGTGAGTCTGATTAGATTTAGTGTAGCTTATTCTCAGGTATGTGTGTATCTGCAGCCATGTTGATTAGAATCAAGTAACAAAATTGCCAGATAAACCCATAGCAAGTTCTCCTATTCCCCATTTTTTCCTTGACTGTAATATACCTTTATGGAAGGTGGAAGGTTTTCTATGGAGCTGTTGGTCATCGGCCATTCAGGTCTGAGTCCAACTGAATTCAGAAATATTTATTTCCAGGAAATTTCTTCACCTCTGTCTCAGCCAGACCTGGTTGCCACAAAATACAGACAGGAAAACATCTTTATTAAATGTATAAATAATTAAATGTCTATTTTGTTCATCTCATGGTCCAAAGTGACTCTGGGTGGTTTATAACACAATCAATACAATGCCATCTTTATAGGTTGTAACCTTTCTTTCATTCATAATACTTGTATGGAAGATAGTGAAACTCATTTCCACTTCTCACTATTTGCTTCTAGCCGTTGCACAAATATACAGTGAAAACAGGCAGATTTCAACTTCAGGGAAAAGGACACTGTTGAAAGCTTGTTAATTTACCATTTTTCCTATCATCAAGTTGTCTTTGGCTTTAACTGGTGCAAATGATCCTGCTTCTTTGAGCAGAAGTATCTATTGATAAAATGGGTGTTCAGTGAGCCAGCCCAGAGTAAGCCTGTAGAGAAAAGGAGAGGAGATAAGACAAAGACAAGACAACGTGAGCTTGACAAAATCAATGTGGACTAGACCAGAGAAAGCTTGATTTCAGTTACTGAAGGCTTCTGATTCTACTGTGGCAAAGTTTTGGTTTTGGACTAGACTTTGGAAAATATTCTAGCCTTGGGAATTCATGAGAGTTGATAGGTGTGAATTGTAATAACATAAAACATTGGGCATCCATGTGAAAGGAAAGAACAAAGGATCAAATGAATGCAATAACATCTTGCAAATGGCATGAGTTGGAAAATATATATATATATCATTTGTGTCATAGGAAATGTACCCAAAACCGATCGCAATGTGAAAAAGTGAAAAAGGAAAATTGAATGTACAAGCATAATTACATATACAGTTCAGTGTAAAAACAAATGCATATTAAAAAAAAACTTTGTTTAGAATTCCAGAAGTTCAAAAACCATAGCTTCCAAATGTCACTGAATTATAATGCCTATTACCAAAGCTGTTGTTTAAATTTTAAGAGATTAACAGAATAACGGAGTTGGAAAGGACCTTAGAGGTCTTCTAGTCCAACCTTAAGCAGGAGACCCTATACCTGTGATGGCGAATCTATGGCACACATGCCAGAAGTGGCACACAGAGCCCTCTCTGTGGGCATGCGAGCTGTCGGCCCAGCTCAGCTCCGTCACGCATGTGTGCACGCCTCCTGCCGGCCAGCTGATCTTTGGGTCTCTGCTGCACATGCACAGGGAGGTGTGTGCATGTGGGGATGGGGCGCATGTGTGGGGATGGGGGGCATGCGCAGGGGACATGTGCACATTGCATTTTGGGAGGTTGCACATCTGTATGGTCATTTGCACGTGTGCACACACATTTGGGCACTCGGTGCTGAAAAGGTTAGCCATCACTGCCCTATACCATTTCACAAATGGCTGTCCAATCTCTTCTTAAAAACCTCCAGTATTGGAGCACCCACAAAGAATACTTCTTTAAACAGAAGAAATAAAAGGCTTTGGGACCAAGAGAAGGGATCATTACAGCTTCTTGTTAAAAATAAATAATTTGATAACATTTAAGACTGCAGCCATGGAGGATGGAAAGACAACATACAGAAGAATGGCAAGAGTATCCATCCATGATCCATGCACAAAAATCTGGTCAGGTCTGTAGAAGTGAAAGAATTAAAGCAGATACTACAACAGCTGCATGAGGGATGCTGAGCGCAAAAGTTCTTGAGGAAGTACTGAAAGAGGACAAACTGACCCAAGGCTACCTGGCAGCATGAATCCTTCACATCTCTTTCAATTAACTCAATTCTGAAAGAATAGAATGGAAGAAAGCAAGAGAGAGAAATGGGGTCTCTGTTTTTCCAGAGCAGCAAGAAATGGTTTTTCTTGTCCTATCCTGCACTGATGAGACTGGAGAATCCCTTGTTATCAAACTGGCAAAACATCCCTGCCTGGGACAACTTGCTTGGTGTGTTGGATCTGATAATCTCTAAGGAGATTTAGAGGCCCCTGCTTCTGAAATTCATTTCAAAGAAAGCTTGACAATAAATAGTCTGACTAATGAGGATGTAAGCTTCTGTGCCTTTAACAACAATCTAAGATACAGAAACCAAATGGAGGAAGTTATGTTCATCAGTTTATCTCCATGATCAGAAAAACATGTTACCAGTAAAATGCTGGCAGCCCTTTGGAACGCAGAACATAACAGAGAGAACAAAACAAATCGTTTTTACTGATTTCATTACAGAGAAAATCTTTTGCGTCTATGTGCAAATATGGAAGTTTCTGCTGTTTCATTATCACTGGATTGATCGTTATTTTCTAGCTCCCCCACCTTCATCAACTAGCCTGTTGGCTGGTCTATTAAAGGATCTGGGACATTAATCTGTGTGCCTTCTTTGACATCTTAAAACAATGGAATTTAGATGGGGAGGTGTATGGTTACATGTACCACTAACCAAACTTATGGTAGTGACTAAATTAACTTCTTGCTCTGGAGCAAGCTTCAACACATAAATCACCACATCTTGATATACCACCAGCATTGTTTGGTCATTCCACTTGTTCATATTTCATCTCCTTGCACTTTGGAGAGAGGAAACACAGGTTCACCTTTTGGCCTTTTCTGCATAAATGTGTCATGTTACTATGGTTACCTCCCATGGGAGGACATGCTCTTTAGAGTTCTGTTAATGTCTGCACTGATTGACAAAGAGGCCCTAAAGATATCTTTCTAATACCCCAACTGGTTGTTGAATAGATTTTGACAAGTAAAGGTCAGGGTTGAAACCTGTTCATTGGCAGCATTTAATGGACATTGATTTATTTCCCCATATTTTGGGGCGAGATTCCATAAACCAGAAGGGTTCCACAATCAAAACTACTGGATGATAATTTCAAGCCATGCTAAGATATGATGAATGTTTCTAAATTTCTATGTGTATCTATTTAGGATTGAAAGATTAACAATTCACATTCATTTAGTAGACACTTGTGCTTTAAGCGTCATATTAAAGATGTACTACTTTAATAGCTTGGTGTTGCTATCAAGGTATCAGATTAGAAACCCAGAATGTGTGCATTCTAGTTCCATCCTAGGCAAAAAGTCAGCTAGGGCCAGTCACTCTCTTTCAACCCTAGAAGGAGGCAATAGCAAACCACCTCTGAAAATCTTGCTAAGAAAACCGGAGGGACTGGTCCAGGCAGTCATTGGGAATCAAAAACTGACTTAAAGGCACAAAAACAAAAAATGAACTTTAATAAATCAGTGGATCAGAAACCTGAAACTCAATAAGTAAGTTAAATAGGAGAGAAGTGCTATATTTGACAAAGATCCAAATCATTTTTCCAAAATAAATAAATAAAGTAAGCAAGTACAGTCCTATTTACTCCTTTTTTGAGATGAAATGCTAGGGAGGGCTCACAAAGAGAAGGAGTTCTTTAGGCATTCTGCCTCTGTTGCCATTTTACTTTCTATCTCCAGCTTACAGCCATACAAGATGGTGATAAACAGTTTAATTCCCTAGACTCTGTTTACAGTGGCACCAGTACTGGTCAGTCCCCTGTGGGGTGTTTCCCCCTCTCCACTTTGACAGGTGAAAGAGGGAGAATTTCAAGGTCCTTTACAGCAGCTGGGAAGACTGAATCTCATCAGACTCACTAGACAGTCCATATACCAGGGGAGCAGCTAACTGGGTGAGCCATCTCACATGACAAGGCAATGCTCTTTCTTTCACTCATGCAGTAGGCAGGATATAGAGGAGCCAGTCTGGTTCCACTTCTTTTGCCACACTTAAAAAAAGATTCTACATCTAACTATTTTCAGACACTAAGAAATAGCCAGGGTTCTCATCTTCTGTTTCTGTCCCTCCCTCTTCTTCAGAGTTTTGAAGCAGCTGCTGATTTATTTGGCATTCTGTTTGCACAAAATTTGGCTCTTAAAAGATTTCTCCCCTGTGCATTCTTTCAGCAAAATCATGCAAAAGCAACTTAAAAAAAACATATACCAATCCATCATTTTAGTATTTCTGCAGCACAGGATTGACGCTAAATTTATTTAATAATAAACATCCTTCTAGTCCCATGGTTTGGAACAACCATGACCTGAATGATTGAGAATCTCTATACATATTTAGCCAAACATCCTGCTTCTTTCCCATTGAGAATGCTTGTTCTTTAAGTTAATTTCACAATAGCATCATATAAATATAAAGAATAGTGAAACTGAATAGATACACACACACACACACACACACACACACACACACATCTATCTATCTATCTATCTATCTATCTATCTATCTATCTATCTATCTATCTATCTATCTATCTATCTATCTATCTATCTATCGAATCTATTCAGTTTCACTATGTCTTCTTTTAGAGAGGTAAGGAACTTTGTTCGTGCCAGTGTGCCCTTCAGTTCTAATGTTGACTCTAACTTCTTTTGTTAGCATAAACTACAGTACCTCTCTTGTAAACTTGGCACACAACTAACTTTTATTATAAACAAACAAGAATTTTTAAAATGGGGAGGTGGTAATACAAAAATAGGAGCAAATGTGTCCATTACCTAGAGACAATTTAATCTACAGTATGTGTCAATCATGCGGTTTCCTTTTCTTTGTATTCTGGAACTTAATAGATTTCTGCAATGAGAAAAGTGACATGAAAATGATAGGAACTGAAGGATTAAAAATGGAGGATAATGACATCTGATTTCCCCTTTCCCATAATCTGAATTTCAGACAAGGCAAATATATATTAAAGAGTCATCTAAAAATACTTTATAACAACATTTAAAAAAAATTTCCTGCATGCAGATAAGATAAAACAGTACAGTACAGTTTGAAAGTTTGAGTCTAGTAAACTAGGAGTTTAAAGTGTTCCAGAAATGCCTGATAGAGCTATCTCTAGAATTTTGTGATTTCTTTTGAAAAAATACTAATTGTATTCTGCCCACAGGTATATTAATTCCTAGCATCAGAAGTTAAGAAATTTTAAAGGGCAAAATTTGATCTTTTAGAAAGCACTTTTAATATATTGACCAAACTGATACTTGTATAGATAGCCATAGTTCTAAATTACATAGGTTTTTTTTATTGCTGATCTTAGTTCAGTTTGGATTTTTCCTGAAGGGAGAGTAAGAATTGTGAAGTTGCTCATCAAAAGGCTCAATGTGGACTGAAGAACCAGCATCTGTTCAAGCACATGTTCCTTTAGATTAGCCCTCCCCACTCTCACCCAGTCCTTGAGGAAATTCATATACTGTAAAGTTTTTGCTTCAAGCAGTTTTTTGATTTAGCTTCCCCACCCCAAAAAAAATATTAAAATATTTTTTACACTAGATAGGATAATAAAGCACAAGGTGATCATAGATATTTCCCAGCTTTCGTTTTCTTTCTAACTGTCTGTCTCAAAGTGTTTTTGGACTGTGTTTTTCACTTCTCATCCAAGAAGTTTCTTCAGTTCTGACTGAATGGTGGTGAATGGAAGGATTTATATTCCTTACAGTCATCATATGATGAATATATGAAGAATATAAATCCTTCCATCCTCCACCATTCAGTCAGAACTGAAGAAACTTCTTGGATGAGAAGCTAAATGTCTTTAAGAAAAAACAAAGTCCAGTTGCCTTTGGAACAACCATGACCTGGATGATTGAGAATCTCCGTAGGCATACACTGTCTGTAGGCATGTCTGTCTCTCTATCAATCATCTGTCATCTATCTATCTATTTGTCTGTCATTGGTCATCTTTCTGTCTGTCTGTCTGTCTGTCTGTCTGTCTGTCTGTCTGTCTATCTATTTGTCTATATTTCTATATATCTATCTTCCTACCTATCTACCTACCTACCTACCTACCTACTCTCCATTCCATGCAAGGCAAAGGTGAGTGAAAGAGTGACCATGGATGGATTGGAGCCATAAACACATCTTGGCTTTCCTCCTCATGATATGATTGAACAACACTTGAAATTGTTAAGAATTGGATTTATTTATATAAGGATGGACTATGCCTGTTTTATATTTGTAAGTAGATATCAGCATTGTGTTTTGTTTTAAATGGCTTGACATTAGCAAGACTTCCATTTTCCTCATTCTTTTTGCCTAATTCACTTCTCCAAAGGTTACTTAGATTATGTTTTTCCTGTTTTCAAGAGTTTGTACAATTCACCCCCCACCCCCCCACTCCCCACCCTCTGGCTTCTGCTTCCATTACTGGCTTTGTAAAGAAGATTTTCCCTGCAGTCCTTGGATTTGTAGTTTTTAAAATAATCCCTCTGGATCTGAGCGGACTTGCTTGTTTCCTGGTACAAATTGTATTATTTATCAAAGCCCTGTTGTTTTGTTCTGCTTA
Organism: Naja naja; assembly: GCA_009733165.1. NCBI lineage: Eukaryota > Metazoa > Chordata > Lepidosauria > Squamata > Elapidae > Naja > Naja naja. Next base: position 68,727,744 of record CM019148.1, read on the forward strand.
GAATAATTTGATTTGGACCCAGCTTGGCCTAACAATAGAGCCTGTGCTTCATCCAATTCTGTGCTACAGTTTACCCAATTGGCTTGTGTGGTCACTGAATGTCACTATCAGTTATGCAATGACATCTCCTTTTATTTGCTTTTTAAAGTCCATTTCAATCTGTCCATTTATTCAGTCTTCTATTTTTAAATGATATGCCTGGCTAAGGGTGCTACCCTTACTCTCCATATGATTCATTGGCAAAGCTACTACTTACATATTTCATCATTGTTTTCTTCTCTGGTTGTTTTCTTCCTTTGTAAAGTGGCTCCAAGAATCTTTTCTATGTAAGTTCATTCACATGACCTTTATTCACAAGTCATGACCGCTTGCCCCATTTTTAAACCATTTGGTGTATGGAGTGAAAGAGCCTTCAGGCGTATTCATTTTATTTATACATTTCCTCCATGCAATAACTAACCTGTGGCAGCCATTGGCATCCCTGGCCAGTGCTGCTATGGGTTTGAGAGGTCAGGGCCATCTGGGTGACATCACTAATGATCTCAGGTTTTTACAATGCTTAAGGAGATGGCAAGCCATTGAGGAATGCCTTGTTAAGGCCACACTTGGAATACTGCATCCAATTTTGGTTGCCAGGATGTAAAAAAGATGTTGAGACTCTAGAAGGAGTGCAGAGAAGAGCAACAAAGATGATTCAGGGACTGGAGACTAAAACATATAAAGAACAGTTGCTGGAATTGGGAATGTCTAGTCTAATGAAAAGAAGGACTAGGGGTGACATGATAGCAGTGTTCAATATCTCAGGGGCTGCCACAAAGAAGAGGGAGTCAAGCTATTCTCCAAAGCACCTGAGGGAAGAACAAGAAGCAATGGGTGGAAACTAATCAAGGAGAGAAGCAAACTGGAACTAAGGAGAAATTTCCTGACAGAACAATTAATCAGTGGAAGAACTTGCCTCCAGAAGTTGTAAATGCCTCAACACTGGAAGTATTTTTTAGAAGAGATTGGATAACCATTTGTATGAAAGCAGTGGGTTGGACTAGAAGATCTCCAAGGTCCCTTCCAACTCTGTTATTCTATTCTATTCTATTCTATTCTATTCTATTCTATTCTATTCCATTCCATTCCATTCCATTCCATTCCATTCCATTCTATTCTATTGTCACACTTCTCACATTGTAAAATAGGACTGCCTATAAGAGGGTATCTATGTGTTTGTGTGCATGTTCCCATATCTGTGTGTGTGTGTGTGTGTGTGTGTGTGTGTAGGTAAATAGATTAGACAGATAGATAGATAGATAGATAGATAGATAGATAGATAGATAGATAGACAGACAGACAAGCAGATAGACAGACAAGCAGACAGACAGACAGACAGACAGAGGTAGAGATAGAGATAGAGATAGAGATAGAGATAGAGATAGAGATAGAGATAGAGATAGAGATAGAGATGATAGAAATAGAGATGTATGTATGTAAGCATATATTATGGAAATGTCTCTATAGGTGGTTGGCAATTTACCATTGCCTTCTTCCAGGATTTTCTTTTCTCACTTCTAGTATACAACCTGTGGTTCCTAATGGGTGTCTTTTGCAAATACTAATTGGTTCCATGCTGAAACACAATTGTAATACAATGAAACTTACAGTTGATTAAATGCCCACATTATTACCTGGTGGCAAAAGCATACCTCTTTAGGTTAGGCACATTGTAAAGGAGATACCATTTCCAAAAAGATCTTCTCCTTTCTTGTTGAGACTTCCAAGAAGAGGAAGCACCTAGTTAAAAGCCTCTATAGAACCCCTATAAAATACAGGTGAAACTCAAAAAATTAGAATATCGTGCAAAAGTTCATTTATTTCCGTAATGCAACTTAAAAGATGAAACTAATATATGAGATAGACTCATTACATGCAAAACAAGATAGGTCAAGCTGTGATTTGTCATAATTGTGATGATTATGGCTTACAGCTCATAAAAACCCCAAATCCACAATCTCAGAAAATTAGAATATTACATGCAATCAATAAAACAAGAATTGTACATAGAACAATATTGGACCTCTGAAAAGTATAAGCACGCATATGTACTCAGTACTTGGTTTGGGCCCCTTTTGCAGCAATTACTGCCTCAATGCGTGGCATGGAAGCTATCAGCCTGTGGCACTGCTGAGGTGTTATGGAAGACCAGGATGCTACAATAGCAGCCTTCAGCTCTTCTGCATTGTTCAGTCTCATGTCTCTCATCTTTCTCTTGGCAATGCCCCATAGATTCTCTATGGGGTTCAGGTCAGGCGAGTTTGCTGGCCAATCAAGCACAGTAATCCCACAGTCATTGAACCAGATTTTGGTGCTTTTAGCAGTGTGGGCAGGTGCCAAGTCCTGCTGGAAAATGAAGTCAGCATCCCCATAAAGCTCGTCTGTGGAAGGAAGCATGAAGTGCTCCAAAATCTCCTGGTAGATGGCTGCGTTGACCCTAGACTTAATGAAGCACAGTGGACCAACACCAGCAGATGACACAGCTCCCCAAATCAACACAGACTGTGGAAACCTCACACTGGACTTGAAGCATTTTGCAGTGTGTGCCTCTCCATTCTTCCTCCAGACTCTGGGTCCTTGGTTTCCAAATGAGATGCAAAAGTTGCTCTCATCAGAAAAGAGGACTTTGGACCACTGAGCAACAGACCAGGTCTGTTTTTCTTTAGCCCAGGTAAGACGCTTCTGATGACATTTGAAGCCCATGTCCAGGATCCGTCTGTATGTGGTGGCTCTTGATGCACTGACTCCAGCCTCAGTCCACTCCTTGTGAAAGTCCCCAACACTTTTGAATGGCCTTTTCCTGACAATCTTCTCCAGGCTATGGTCATCCCTGCTGCTTGTGCACCTTTTTCTTCCACCTTTTGCCTTCCACATAACTTTCTATTAATGTGCTTTGATACAGCACTTTGGGAACATCCCACTTCTTTTGCAATTACCTTTTGAGGCTTTCCCTCCTTATGGAGGGTGTCAATGATGGTTTTCTGCACAACTGTCAGGTCAGCAGTCTTTCCCATGATTGTGATTCCTACTGAACCAGACTGAGAGACCATTTAAAGGCTCAGGAACCCTTTGCAGGTGTTATGCCTTAATTAGCTGATTAGAGTAGGACATTTTGAGCCTAGAATATTGTACCTTTTCACAATATTCTAATTTTCTGAGATTGTGGATTTGGGGTTTTCATGAGCTGTAAGCCATAATCATCACAATTATGACAAATCATGGCTTGACCTATCTTGTTTTGCATGTAATGAGTCTATCTCATATATTAATTTCACCTTTTAAGTTGCATTACGGAAATAAATGAACTTTTGCATGATATTCTAATTTTTCGAGTTTCACCTGTATTGTCAATCACAGAAAGACTAATATGAAAACAGAAACAAACTCCTTCACATTCAGTCTCTTTTCGTACTCAACTATTTGAAACTTTAATTTTGAAGTCTGTCCTAATACACTCTTTTGCAAAATGCAATCTAACATTCAGTACATTTGGGACCTAATACCTAAGCATGATATTGGCTACATACAAAATCGCATGTACACTCACATCCCTAACCAACATACCTCCAATGTCACTACTTGTATTCCTTACCCGTTTCTTCCTAAATACCTGAAACAATGAAGAGATCATAGCATAAAGTTGTCTTCCTTTCTCCTTGAACCTTCACTAAGCATTTCATTTATTTTTAGCCAGGCTTAATTTCCTTCTTATACTGTATTTAGCAAATTCAACAACAAAATGTCATATTCATGCAAAATTCAAGCCTATTCATTTCATCATGTGCTGTGGTAGCCACTGAGTTTCCCTGGATGACACTAGAAGCTGGCAGCACACTGCAGCCTGGTGGAGGAGGGCTCTTTTGCTATCCCATGATCTCATCCTCTATTCATCCTGTATCTGTTGGGTTGGAAAGTCCCTAATTTTCCAGGTATATAGGTGATCTCATTTACTAACATCACCACTAGTCTTATGGATTGGTTGGGAGGTTGCACCAATGTGGTTGAGGGGTTTCACCCATGTGGGATCTATTCTCCAATCCAAATGCTGTATCTATGCTACTCTTCCTTGCTTGTAAAAATGGTATAAAAAGAATAAACACTGCCCAGGCAGTCAGACATCTTTGGACACTGAAATGACTGGTTATTGACTCCCTACAAGTGGCAATGGGGCATCAACCCTGCAGGGCGGGCCATCAACCCTCCAGGGTAGGCAACAGCCAACATGCTTACCATCGTGTGAAATAGACCCCAAGGTGCACCTTCATCCCTCGGGACCCGGGTCCTTCGGGACCCATCAATGGTAAGTATGGGTTGCAATCTATCTCAGCATCAGCAGGAACATGTTCAGGAAATTAGATTCCTGCTACATGAATCAGGTACAAAAGTACACTGAGTTAGACACAAAGAAGCTGGTGGGAGATAGGGAAATGGTATCCTGAACTTTAGAATAGAATAGAATAGAATAGAATAGAAGGTTAAGGATACCCAAGGCTCCAGTCCAAATATTACATCGAAGGTATCAATGCTGTCATGCAGTGGAAACATCTGGCTCTGATGTCTCAGCAAAATAATAATTGACTATAAGCCCCCCTCCTGATAATGATCAGGTAAAAATTGTCACTCCAAAATCTTCTCTAATTGGACTTTCAGCTCCTTCTGAGCAGGCTAAATTTTTGATTCTCCAAAGCCATTGTACACCCCATAAGGAAAATATTAAAGGAACAATTAGAAAAGGGGGAGATTCAAGCTAGAAACCCAGGACAGAGACACATAAATTTATTTGTTTGAAATTTTTATGTTTAATCCTTTTAATTATTTAATGCTTAAGAAGATAGAACAATGGATGTAACTAGAATACAGGCAACTGCTCTCTTCTGATGCACTGGATGGCAGAATTGAAAGTGGAAGGCATGCCCTATTGATTTCAATAGTCCACAATTAGATCTGCTGATCAGAAGCATGGAATGAGACACAGATCTGTTAGGAAGCCCCTCCATACAGTACAATGGGGCTGTTCAAAGAAAATATGGTTCATTTACTGTTATGTGTTAGGAAGAACTAAGAGAAGATGAAAATGTTTATTTTCATGATGTGATTTTCATTAAAACTTCTTAGATGTGTATGTATAATAATGTATAATAATTGCATGCAGAATACAGCTTGGCTGTGTATGTATAATAATGTAAATAAGTGTATGCAGAATTGAATAGGATTGAATTGGAGAAAATATCCTTTACCTGTGTATAGCCCTAATTGGAATTGCTGAAGTTCAAAATAAATTAATTGTAACATTTTTGACAACCAGAGAATTAAATTGGCTTTTGGATTGGACTTAGAGTTGTGGGAGGCAGATAGGCAGTGGTTCGGGCCCACAATCACCTTTGTGATTGGAACCGCTCCTTAAGTTCTCCCAATGCTCTGAGAACAAACTACAGGTTTAAAAAAATGTGGAAACTTAAAGGGACAAACCCTCCCCAGGTCTGGAAATGTGTGTGAGAATGTGTCTGTATGTAATCATTTCCAGCCCTGGAGGATGAGATCCTCTACAATGGAGCTTATTGGCTCTCAGAACAGAATTGTAAATATGCAAGCCGTATGATTACAGTGTAAATGTGTGAGTATGTTGATAGTAAAAAGGTGGTATAAATGTTTGTGTGTTGACCCCTGTCCCAGATTGAAAGGAGAGTAAGAAAGAGTGTGAGAAAGGTCCGGACCTGAGAAAGATAGGATTATTTGTGTGTGTATTTGTGTGTGCTTTACTCATGATGAAAATTATTTGTGTGTGATTTATTGGTGAAAAGAATATTGAGTGGAAAAATGGATGAGATTTATTTTAAACATCCCCCCCCCTTCTTGTCTTCGCTGGTTGTTGTAGGGGTGGAGGCAGGGGTGGGGAGAATGAGGCTTTTGATCACTTTAACAATTTTTTCTCTGCTTTGAGTTTTGCCTTGAAAAAGGCGAGGTTAGAAAATAACTTTTTTATAGGTTACATAGCTTCATCTCCTGATTTTTTAGAGATTTTCACACAAAGGAGCCTCAGATAGATAGGCTGAGATTGGCAAATTGCCTGGAATGTTATTGGTAAAGGTGGCTCGGTTCCCAGGTGGGCAATTTGCCCGGATCTTTGAAGATGACTCCATTCCCAGTTTCAGCAAAGGGAATCAAAATTTAAAACTAGCTGCACTTTGTACATGCTCTTAATCCATATTCTGATTAAAGCAGAGAATTGACACTAAAATTTGAATCCATCTGGAGGGTTTACAACAAGAATGTGAAGAATGCATGGCTATTGCCAGCACAACAGGTAAAATCATGAAAGGTCTACAATGGGCTTTGCAAATAACTTTTCCTTCTAATTTTTTATAAGTACAGTAAGGTATAAATGGTGGAGTTATGTAAAGTCTGATTTTCAATTTTATTTTCAACATACATTATCTCTTCAATATGTTTTAACTATGTAAGCTGTATTGTTTGCCTAAAGAACTTTGGCTTGCTTAATGACTTTTTCCTTAAAACTTTGGCTTGCTTGCTTAATGACTTCTTCCTTTACAAGGATTCTCATGATGATACCTGGAAAGTGTCCTGCTATTTTAACTTTCAAAACTTTTTCTCAACAGCCTTTCAACTTAATCTCTGACTCTCATTATGTGTGTCAAATTATTTTTAATCTTCCAGGTGCTTATATTACGCCCAGGATTGACCCTAATCTTATGATCTTATTTTTAATTTTGCCACCGCTACTACAAGACCGAAGATATTTGTTACATATAGTCACTTGACCCTTTCTGGCCCTCTTTCTTAAGGCTATTGCTTTGTTGATTTTTTTCAATCACTCTTTTTTCCTCAAAATGCTAGAGGCCTGGCACAAGCTTGCCCTATTCCAATTATTCAAGTCAAGTAGATTGTTTTATCATCAACTTTGGCAAATGGATGTTACCTACTAGGCAAGCCCTCTTTTTACAACATGATATTTTGCTTTTTGCAATTTTGTACCACCTGCAATATAGCCATAATGGAACATGCTCATGAGCCATTTAAGGCCTGTCTCCCCAAATAAATAAAAAAAGGAGGGAACAGCTCTCTAAAAAGTTTTTTTAAAAAAAACAGTATAATTTACCTTAAATCAACTGAACTTAATTGAATGTTTCTATTTACCTTAAATTAATTGAATGTTTTAGTTAACTATTAGGGGTAAGGGGCGAGGCTGTACTATTGTGTTTGCTTCTACAGGACCTTTGTGGATTCCAGCTCATTGTGTCCCAGGCTTGTTGTGTCCACCCAGCCAAGGATTTCGTGACATCACACCAGTCCCCAGATCTGGTCCCAGTCCCAGGAATTTGACTTTACAGATGGCACAGTGTCCAATCCGGGTTCATTTGCTTATGCTTGGCTAACATCACACAGAATGATGTCTTTTGCTTATCTGAAACTTATGATATGGAACATCTGCTTTCTACATGTTTAGTTCCTGTCTACACTCCTTCTGCAGTAATTCAAAACTTCACTGGCTTAAGCGGATTTTATTACATGGGAACTTTAACTATAAGACTATATCTAATTGGTGATTTGCTGCTTATTATCCACAACTTGATGCAATTGCTTTTCACACTCCAATGGTAGCAGTCCCTGTAAATATAACTTGTGCAAAAGTAGTTAATTGTATATCTTCAAGTAAAAAACCTCACTGTCATCGTATTAGCTCACCTGCTTTGAACTGCACAGCTTTGGAAGAGACTTCTTTCACTTTTCCCATGTTTGGCTACCTCAAGGATAGTTTTTACATGTGGTCAAGAAACTTTTAATTATATTCTTGCTAATATTAGTGAAGCACAATGCTGCCTCGGCTGACTGATTCTGTTTTACTTTCTAAACAGCAACTTCATCACTTGAATTGTTCTCGACAAGGGGTCATGCTAGATAACACCTGTTGGCTCTGAAGCAACCTTACTTAATAAAGCTGAATACGTAGTGCTAGCTTTGTCTATAGTGGGCGTGCCAGCAATTGCTGCTTGCGCTCACCTTAACATTAACTCTGTTGCATGTAATTTAGCAAAAACAATTCTGTAATTTAGCAAAAACAATTAATGTTACTTCTTCAGTTATCTCAACAATCAACCGTAAGATGCAAGCGTTGAAGAAGGCTATTCTACAAAATTGATATTGTTTTAATTTGTTTGATGGGTCAGGAACCATCCAGCACCAGCTTAATATTTTCATCAATTTGGCCTTGCATTTGAAAATTGATAAATTAGGATCTTGGTGGGAAAGCCTTTGGGCTTGGTTGCCCACAGGCTAAATGGGAAAAATTCTATGCTATGTAGTCATTATTTGTGATTTAATTAGTGGGTGCTGCTTTGTTCAATGTCTCCCTTCTCCCCCAAGCTGCTCTGAGCATCCAGAAGTGGGAGGTGCTCGGAGTCTCGCAAAGCAGGCTGGGCAAATTCTTACTGGGACGCTCCTCCTCTTGGCACTCCACCTTAACGCCCCAGTTTTTTGCTCAGCCTCGAAGCGAGTAGCTGGGTTTGGCCGAGCAGCGAACTTTTAGTAAAAAGAATAGATCACCAACTGTTAGCTTCTTCCATCCCCGATGGATTTTAACACCTAGGACGTCGGGGATCGCTAATTAGGCAGCAGTAGTGCTCTGAGAATAAACACTGCCCAGGCAGTCAGACATCTTTGGACACTGAAATGACTGGTTATTGAATCCCTACAATGTGCTTTCAACACATTTACAATAAATTTGTTTCTTTGTCACATTCATGCACTTCTCCACTGAGCTGAAGGGAGAATCCAGGATGGGTAGTCTCTAGTCTCCTAACTCTGCAGACCGAGTTGAAAAACTGAGGACACACCCCCTGGTAACAGTCCCCAGTTCTTCACTCGGTCTCAGCGTGTTCAGACCTACTTTTGAAGGATCTGAATTGTTAGGATCATAGAAGAAAGATTTTCCCCTGGATTAAACCTTTGACTCAGCAGTTTGGGTAGGTTTGACAGCTAGCCGGCTTGCCGGTTAGCACTTTTCCTTCGCCCTTTTTTTCTGGGCGTTTTTTGCGTTATTTTTCCTTTTAACTTTGCTTGCTGGGGGACTGGTTTTTTCCCTTTTTTTGTCTAAAACCTGATTTTGGGGGTCCCCTAGAGCCTGTGTGGCCCAGGCTGGGGGGATGGAGAGGCGTCTTTTCAACTCACCTTCTCCCGATTAACTTTCCCTTGCCTGGGAAGAGCTGCAACTGCCGCTAAGCTATTTCCCCGGCAGCGCCAGCTACATCGAAGGATTGGGGGACATTCTTGCAGGTTTCCTCCAGGATTGTCCCTTTGGGGGGGTTCTGGCCATTGGGATTGATTCCCAACCCCCTCCCCAGTCCCCAGAGCACCGTGGCAGCTGTGAGACGCTTAAGACTGCCAGATAATTACGGTGCAGCCAGTCCTAGGATTGCAAGCCTCTGATCTGTCAGGGCTTGCTGCAAGTCAAAGAGTCAGCCGTTTTTTTATTTTTCCCCTTTTCTATCTGACTCTCCATTTGACTTGAACGGACCTGGACTGAGCTCACCACTTTGGGTCGCACTAGCCTCCTGAAGTGGTGGACAGCTACTGTGTTTTGTTTGTTTGTTTTTGGCAGCAGACAGTCTTTTTCTCCTTTTAGCCAATTCTTCCCTTTATCCACTGTCAGAGTGTCAGTTATTTTGGCGGGCTCAAAATGGCTGCCAGAGGAGCTGACCAGGAATTGTCATTCCTCAGCAGGGTAGGGAGAAGGCTGCAAAAGCATCCCCAAACCCAGATCTGCTGGTCTGGAGGCAGGCTAGGATTAGGGCTAGGGCTCTAGCTCCTAAAAGACCTTCTAGGGCTGAGGACAGGCAGGCCAGGTGTAGGCAAAAGGCCATGGATAAACAATTTGACAAGGCAGTGAGGGACTCCAGGATAGCAGGAATCAGGGCCACTTCCCTCTGCCCTCACAGGATGATAGGCAGCCAGGCCAACTGGCAGATAGGCAGTATTTGGCTAGCTTATCTCCAGTGGGCTCAAATATTCAAGGCTGGCAGGGTGACCTGCAAATCGGAGCAGAGACCTCTCACAATGTTTCTGGGCCACCTCAGGGGATCCTGATGATGGCTCCTACCAGCCAAGCCTCCAGTGGAGCCAGACCTGTGCCTTCTGCCACCTTTACCCCCACAGCAGTGGGCTTACGACCTGAGGAGACCCAAATGCAGGAAATGCCATCCTTCATGAAGGCCTGGATCTCCCAGGCAATAAGACAGGAATTGCAGTCAGAGGTCAGCCAGTTGCACCAGCTGTCTTATTCGGACTCTTATAGAGGTGCCCCTCAAGGACAGGAGCAGGCTTCTTCAGAGCAGCCGATCTACCTCAGAGAGCGCTCTTCTTCTCCTTCAGAGAACAGCCAGTTCTATGGCTCCGAGAGGGACCTCCTTCCAGAAAGGGATTTTTCAGACATGGAATCGGAGGTAGCAGGTCCCCCCTTTAAGGGTCTTTTCCAGCCGGCTCTTTTCAAGACTCTGCTGGCTAAGGCTAAACACGGCTCACCTTGCTAAAGACACAGTAGCTCGGGACCTTCCCACAGAGGGAGAGGAGCAGGAAGACTACCTGTTCACAGAAAAGCATCTGTGGTGGACACTGTACCAGTGCCTCAGATGTTTTGAACCTAATTAAACAACAGTGGGGAGTCCCCTGGGGTCTACACCCGTCCCAGCGGGTCTGAGTCCACCTTATTCAATGTGGACAAGGACCTTTTGGATATCATTGACTTACAAAAGTAGATGGCCCAGTAGTAGCCCTAGCTTCCTCATCCATCGTCCCACCCGCCTGAGGGCGTTTTGAAGGCAGAGGACCGTGGGAGGAGATGGCTCTCGGAGAGCTCATCAGCGGAGCCTGGGCCATCAGAGCGCAAACACCTCCTTTTTACTGGGGCCTCCTTGAGGTGGCTGAGGCAGCTTCAGGCAGAATTCCTCCTGAGGACCTCAGGGTACATCAGGACCTAAATAAAATTATGCTGCGGCCCAATTGACTGCTGATGCCACCCTCACATCAGCCAAATTTTCTTCAGAGCCATGGCCTCTTCTGTAACATCGTGTAGGCTCCTCTGGTTAAGAATTGGCACATGGATGCCAAAACTAAATGGAAACTGGCATCGGCTCCCTTTAAGGGAGAGGTTTTGGGAGGCCTTGGATCCTTTCTTGATGGAAACCAGGGACAAGAGAAGTCTCTTACCCTCCCAGGGAGGCTTTGATTTCAGGCCTTCCCCTACTACAGAAAGCCCTCCTTCAAACAGGGGAAGCTGGGGCAGGCTTTCCCATCAAAGTAGGCCCTTCTTCCAGAGACCTCCCCTCAGGCCGATAGACAGACCTTTACCTCCAGAGGGGCGTCAAAGACAGGACAGCAGGAGGCCCTTTAGGGGTTCCAACAGACCCTTCAGGCAACAAGTGACGCCCAGGCCTCATCCCCATAGGGGGCCATCTGGGACTGTTCTGGCAAGGTGGGAACAGACCCGCGATGGGCGCTTGGATCCTGTCAACCTTAGGTCAGGTCTCTCTCTGGAGTTTCTTTCCTCCCCAGGAACCTTTGTGTGCTGCCCCTCTCCAGGGACCCATACAGGAGGCAATTCATGGAATTTGCAATCTGCCATCTGCTGGACATATGGGCAATCCAGCCAGTTCCGGCAGACCAGGAGAGCAGGGTTTTACTCAATGTTATTTGTGATTCCAAAGGCCTCGGGTGTGAGCCATACTCAACCTGAAAGGGCTCAACAGACATTTAATCTACCGAAGGTTCAAGATGCACTCCCTTCACTCCATTCTAGAGGGACTGCGGGAGGGGATTTCTTAACCTCGGATAGACTTGGCGAAGCCTACCTTCATGTGCCCATACACCCCAACCATCATGGTTCCTGAGGTTCTGCTATGGCGGCCGCCATTTTCAGTACAGGGCTCTCCCGTTCGGACTGTCATCAGCCCCACGGACATTTACCAAGCTTCTGGCAGCCATAGCGGCACACCTCAGATCCTTACATAAGGATCCAATGCTATTTGAATGATATCCTGATAGCATCCTCTTCCCGACTCAGGCAGAGAGGGACCTGGGCGGCGATCCGGATTCTTCGAGAACATGGGTTCTGGTAAACCTGGACAAAGCCAACTAGTTCAATCGGCTCCTGCATTTGGGGGCTATCATAGGACACCTTGACCGGCAGGTTTTTCTCTCAGGAACGCGGGGACAGTATCGGTGGAAATCACGTCATTGATCCTGTCTTCCAGAGAGGCACCTATCATCTTGCTATCCCAGCTTCTGGGCAAGATGATATCGCATCGAGGATTGTCCCGTGGGCCCATTTCCATTCCGAACCCTACAGTGGTTCCTGCTCCCATTCAGAAGGTGGGCAGGGGCGATTCCCGAGGAGAGTTGGCGTCCTTGTCCGTTCTTCGTTCTCCCCTTGGTGGCAGGCCAAACCATGGGGATGCCTGTACAAGGAGCCCCAGAGACTTACAGTCACCACAGATGCCAGTCTGTGCGGTTGGGGGC
>CM019148.1:68741310-68971993 GCA_009733165.1 Naja naja
GGAGGGCTCTCCGATATTTACATTAAAGGACCTCTTCCCTCCGGACTGAGTCCCTGTTCATTTCCTTCCAGCCGTCAACTTTGGGGCACAAGGTGACACCTTCCACTGTGGGTCGCTGGCTCAGAGCCATTGTGAAAGCCTATGAGTTACAGAGCCTTCCTGTACAGGAGAATCACTGCCATCAACCAGAAGTGCTGCAACCACAGCAGCCTGGGCCACAGGCATCGGTTCTGGACATTTGTAGAGCTGCAAGCTTGGTCATCTGTGACCCCATTCATAAGACATTACAAAATTGACTCATTTGCCTCAGCAGAGGTGTCCTTTGGCAGGCGAGGTAGGGGTTCATGTTGACATGGGGACCTCCGACCAATCCAGTTCCCACCCGTGGGACAGCCATCAACCAGCTTTTGGTATGTCCCATCCTGGATTCTCCCTTTGGTTCAGTGGAGAAGGGGCGTTGGTCCTACCTGAACGCTTTCTTCGGGAGCGAAGGGAGAATCAGTCCCCCATTCTGTCAGGTTGGAGTGGGGAGGCAGTGTCCCTTTTTCACAGTGTCAAGTGGACCATCATTTGGAACAAGGAGCAGCTGTTTTTCTGTCGTTCAGAACTGGGGACTGTTACCAGGGGTGTGTCCTCAGTTTTTCAACTTCAGTCTGCAGAGCTAGGAGACTAGAGACTACCCATCCTGGATTCTCCCTTGGCTCCCGAGAAAAGCGTTCAGGAGACCAAGCCCCTTCTCAGTAACTTACTGCAAAATCTGATTTGCACACACTCACACAAACGCATATACATGCACCTTCAGACAACTCTGGCTGCATTTGCACCTCTCTTAACCTTTTGGGTGAATTCTACCAAATGTTCCCAGGTAATTAAAATCTTGTGTAATTTTTTTGTATTTAGTTGTGCTACCTTTCCTTTCATACAGCATTTTTCCAGTCATAGGGCACAGATATTATTTTACCACAAACAGGTAACATAAACGATTCTATGTAAGCTAAAGGCATATTTTAATTATTTCTCTAGTTAATTCGGGCACCTGAAGTCATGCAATGTTCAACACTTTTTTGCATTGAGAACTTCTTCATCCTTTGTTTTCCTATGCACCAATATTTGTAGAATATTCTTTTTTGAAGAAGATAGAAGAATTTTAATTCTTATTGAAATTAAACCTTAGTTTTCTGTCCTTTATAAACTAAAGTATTCTGCTCTCTTTGACCACATTCTTTCTAAATATCTCTCATTATACACCTATTACAATATATTTCTCTAATTCTTATGTTTTGCAGGAAACAACCATTATAATAATTTTCCTTATCCATAGAGAGTGTTTATGTAGTTATATTATTGTATGAATAATTCAAGGCAATGAGCATACCTATTGCTCTTTTCTCCTCTTATTTTCCCCACAACAACAATGGGTATTGTGAAGTGGTGCTGAGGCTGAAAGTGGCTGGACAATACCCAACCACTTTTCATGTCTAAAATGGAACTAGAATTGATTATCTCAGCCTTTTATGCACCTTAACTGTTAAGTTTGCATGAAGAGTCAGACACTGAAGAGCTTCAGTGAAGAGTTTATTCAGTGACTACAGCTTGAATGGACCTGACTTGGCTGGGCTACGGCTGCTTCTTATAGCCAGCAGCGTGGTTGCCAACCAATGGGAGTGCAGGGTTTCTTCCACACTATTTAAACCAATACCATTTGACATTTTACAAGAACAGTTCAAATAAACCAATAACATTCAAAACTACATACATAACACCCCTCCCACTAGGTTCAGTCCATACCAAACCCCAACCTATCTAATGTATTCTTTTAAATAGGTGGGGCTCTTACGTGTACGTTGAGACCTTCGTGGTTCAGAAGTTTTAACGTTCTCACCCAGTGAGAGAAATGTGTCTGCTGACATTTCCTGCTGGGACTTCCTGTGAAAGGAGACCCTGTTAGACTGTTAGAATCTGGTCTCTCCTCCCAACCCATCTCCATTCCAATGTCAGCACCCAAGTCAGGTAGTGATGTGCAATCTTCCACTTCTAAGGATGGATCTTGGCATTGTGACAGGTTTTGGGATGGTTCCTGTCATAATGGCTCGTTACACATGGGGTTGATTCTTGCTTGCTGATTTTCCTCCTGTTCCTCCCCTTCCCCTAGAAGTGACATCAGGTGAGGGAACTAGAGAGAGACAAGGCGATGTTCCTGAGGGAACCTGGATATAAGTTGATCAATGTGCCTGCTCCAGAGGAGTCCATCCTCTGTTTGTACCCTGTAAGAACGAGGGCCTGTGATCTGAGTTATCAGCAGGAATCCACAAAGGCTCACCTATAAGGTTCTTAGCATACACAGAATCACCCACACTGAATGTACGAACTTTGGAAGTGGAATCCAGTGGTGCGTTGGGTGCGTAAGTGGGATGAAGGTGGTCATCAACAACTCTGCTGGGGATAAGTTATTCGATGGGCTAGGAGTGATGTGCTGGACACTAAGAAGTTTTTCAACCTTCTCAGTGATGTCCCCAGGACCCAGTTGCTGGAGCTTCTCTTTGGTAAAATGTACCATCGTTCAGCCGGCGTTAGCGAAGGGTGCCCAGGGGCAGTAAGGGCATGTCTGATACCCTGTTGTGCTAGATAGGATTCAAAAATGTTAGATGTAAATTGAGGGCCATTGTCAGAGACAAGAACATCAGGTAACCCGTGGGTTACAAACAGTTTTCTGAGCTGCTTGATGACAGCATCAGTTGTGGTGGATGTCATGGGAAACACCTCTAGCCATTTGGAATATGCATCTACTATAATAAGAAAAGTGTGCCCTCTAGTAGGACCTGCAGAAATCAATGTGGATCCTAGACCATGGGCCCCTAGGACATTCCCATTCCTGTGTGGGGCGTGAGGTGGGGCAGGCCTGACTACCTGGCAATTGGGACAAGATGCAACCAAGTTTTCAACCATTTTGTCAATACCTGGCCACCATACATAACTCCTGGCCAATCCCTTCATCCTTACAATACCAGGATGACCCTCATGTAACATTTCCAAAACCTCTCTTTGCAGTTTTGCAGGAATAACCACCCTGTTACCCCACAAAATACATCCTCTTAATACAGATAATTCAGTTTGCCTGGACTTAAAAGGTTGGGCAAGGTGAGGTAGATCTTGAAGAGGCCAACCTTTCTTAATCCAGCCTATAACAGAGCCAACACAGTGTCTTTGGCAGTCTCTCTGGCAATTTCAGCAGCATGAACTGGAAGCTTGGCAACAGTTTCTAGGAAAAGGTGTGTGTTTCAGGTTCAAAGTCCTCCTTGTGGCAAGGCAGTGGGCAGCGACTCAGTGCATCAGCATGTCCAATGCCCTTGCCAGGCCTGTGAATCAGTTTGTATGAATAAGCTGCAAGAAATTCAGTCCACCTCAGCATTCTTGGTGACAGGATAGTGGGTGTAGGTTTGTCTCCTGCCACAATGCCTAACAAAGGTTTGTGGTAAAATATCCTGCCATACAGATATTCATGAAATTTCTTGACAGCTGCAACAACTGCCAATGCCTCTTTGTCCAGTTGGCTATAATTCCTCTCTGCTTTGGTCAAGGTGCGAGAGTAAAATGCAATAGGGGCTTCTCTCCCACTGGGAAGTCTGTGGCTCAAACCCCCCACTCCAAAGGGGATGCATCACAAGTCAGTACAACAGGCAAATTCTCAGAGAACTGTATCAGTACAGCATCAGATGTGATTAGTCTCTTAATACTGTTAAATGCTGATTGTTCCTTCCTCCCCGAAATCCAAACAGACTTCTTATCAAGTAATCTGTGCAAAGGTTCAGCAATGGTTGCCTTTTGAGGTAGAAACATGTGATAAAATTTAATAACTCCAAGGAAAGCTTGCAAATCTGTTTTGCATTTAGGTCTTTAGGTCTTTGATTGCTTTAACCTTGGCATCAGTAGGGTGGATGCCATGCTTGTCAATCATGTAGCCCAGGAACTCAACCCTGTCTGTCTTAAGTGTGCATTTGTCTTCCTTGACTTTTAACCCCGCTTTCCTGAATCTGGTGAGGACTTCTCTGAGTCTTTCTTGAAGCTGAGTGTCATTTTCAGCAGAGATTAACACATCATCAAAGTAAGGTACTACCCCTGGCAGTCCTTGGAGCATTCTTTCCATAAGGCTTTGAAAAATGCCTGGTGCCACGCTGACTCCAAATTGTAACCTTTTACATTTGAAGGCACCTCTATGAGTCACAATGGTTTGGGCCTCTGCAGTGGCATCATCAACTGTTAGTTGTTGATATGCTTGTGCCAAATCCAATTTGGCAAAGACTGTACCCCTGCCAAGTGAATGTAACAGATGATGCACAACTGGTACTGGGTATGCGCTCTGCTGCAGCGCATGGTTCAGTGTCCCCTTATAGTCTCCATAAATTCTTAGTGACCCATCAGCCTTGACTCGAGTGACTATGGGTGTTTCCCATCTGGAGTGATCAGTGGGCTCTAAAACCCCTTGAGCAATTAATTTGTCTAATTGTGCATCAATTTTTCCTTTAAAGCAAATGGAACCCTCCTGGGCTTTAAATGAATTGGGGCACCTTGGGATCTAGGTTGAAAGTGATAGGGGTCCCCATATACTTGCCCAGTCCTTCGCTGAAGACCTCTGGAAACTCAGACTTCAAGGCCTCTTCCCATTCAGAGTTGCTCACGTGATTGATGCCAGTCACCTCAATGCCTAGTGGCTTGAACCACTCAAGTCCCAGCAAGCTTGGGCGATCCTTGTCCACGATGGTCAGGGGCAAACGTTTGGTGTGGCCTTTAAACTGCACATTGAAATCTCTTGCTCCAACTACTGGAATCTTGTTCCTTGGTAGTCTTTAAGAGTCAGTGCTTGCTTCTGGAAATGTTTCTTCTGAATGTTGGGAAGTAGCCTGTGAATAGTGTCCCATGACACCATAGATAAATAAGAGCCTGAGTCCACTTCCATTTGGCAAGGCCTTCCTTCAATGAATACCTTCACGTGTACTTTTCTGCTTCTTAAGGGTGAAGAATGACCAATGGTGATTGTTTGATGAGTTTCATTCTTCCCATTTGCTTCTGAATTGCGCCCCATCTTTTCAATGAAGTTGTTGGGTTTAAAATCCTTTTCAGGAAATTTCTTCCTACTAGGTGGAGTTCTGGATGATTTGCAGTCTCTGGCTAGGTGACCCCTTTTCTCACAACGTAGACAGATGGTGTCTAAGAACTTGCTTCAGTGCGGGGGTGCCCCCCCCCCACAGCCTCTGCAATAAAATTCTTGCCTCTTTTTCCCAGGGTCTTTCCTTTTCTTCTCCATTCTGAGTCTAAAAATTCCTTCCTCCACCTCACTGCAATCTGAATCAGAGTCTATTTGCTTGCAATGGGTTGTTGTGGATTTTTCCACATCAGAATGGCTTGAGGCCTGGCTTGAGGCCTTGTTAATCTTTTCATGGCGCTGCTGAGGACTTGGTGGCTTCGCTGAAACAGCTTCTTCATGGCCTCCTTAAACGTGATCTTAGGTTTCATTAACAGTTTGCTTTGTAAGACCTTATCTTTGAGGCCTAGGACAAACCGATCACGCATGGCCTCTTCTAAGTTGGTAAAGTCACAAGCACCCCAATGTCCCTTAAGCTTGCCCGAAGTCATTAACATTTTTGCTTTCCCCTTGATCCCGACGGTAAAACTTGTGTCTCTTAATGAGGCACGATACTTGTGGGGCGTAATGGGCTCTTAAAAGCTTTTCCAAATCAGGCCATTCCATTACCTTCAGTTCTGCAGCTCCCGCCAACGCCTTCGCCATCTTGAAGACTGCCGGACCGCAGTGCGTGAGAAATACCACCCTCTTCCGCTTCTCGGGAATATCGGTGAGGTCGTTTCCTTCCAAGTACATCTGGAAGCGATCTGCATATGATTCCCAGTCTTCCGCCGCCGGATCGAACGGGGCTGGGGGGGACTGGGGGGGTGTTCAGCACAGCCATCTCGCTCTTCTGTTCGTCTTCCACGTTGTCTCTTCTTCAGAGCAATCCCATCCTCGTCACCAGTGTTATGTTTGCATGAAGAGTCAGACGCGAAGAGCTTCAGTGAAGAGTTTATTCAATGACTACAGCTCGAATGGACCCGACTTGGCTGGGCTACGGCTGCTTCTTATAGCCAGCAGCCGTAGTTGCCAGCCAATGGGAGTGCAGGGTTTCTTCCCGCACTATTTAAACCAATACCATTTGACATTTTACAAGAACAGTTCAAATAAACCAATAATATTCAAACCTACCGTGTTTCCCCGAAAATAAGACACTGTCATATATTTTTTTTGGCTCCCAAAAACACACTAGGTCTTATTTTCAGGGTAGGTCTTATATATTTATGGTGCCAAATAGTGGGTGTGAGTGTGTAGGGGGTGTTTGGGTGCACAGTTGCTCCCTGAAAAGTCTTCCTGGAACTGGAGATTTGCACTAGGTCTTATTTTCGGGGTAGGTCTTATATTAGGGCAGGTTTAGAAAATAGTGCTAGGTCTTACTTTTGGGGTAGGTCTTATTTTCGGGGAAACACGGTACATACATAACATTAACCACTAGGCCAAACTAGTGGTTAAGGTACTAGATTTTGTATGTACCTTAACCACTAGGCCAAACTGGCTTTTCTTATTTCTAATTTCATTGTGTATTTATTACTTTAATCATTTATTAATTATGAAGAACTGTTGCAGGATTTGGGTTTGGCTAGTCCGCAGAAAAGAAGGACGGGGGGGTTGGGGACAGGACATGATAGCAGTATTCCAGTACTTGAGAGGCTGCCACAAAGAGGAGGGGGTCAATTTATTTTCCAAAGCACCAGAGGGCAGGACAAGAAACAATGGAGGGAAAATAAACAAGGAGAGAAGCAACTTGGAATTGAGGAGAAACTTCCTAACAGTGAAGACAATTAAGCAGTGGAATAGCTTGCCTTCAGAAGTTGTGGGTGCTTCATCACTGGAGGTTTTTAAGAAGAGACTGGACAGTCACTTGTCTGACATGGTATAGGGTCTCCTGCTTGAGCAGGGGGCTGGACTAGAAGACCTCCAACGTCCCTTCCAGCTCTATTCTGATTGATTGATTTATATCATCATTTAGTATTATTTCATCATTCTATAAAGTATCCTTTGTCCTATTTTTCTGCTTAGTTTAATTCCATGCCAGGGACATCCATGGAGGAGTGGGGAAACCATAAAAACAGTTTAGATGGCCACCATAGCAATAGCAATAGCACTTGGATTTATATACCACTTCACAGTGCTTTACAGTCCTCTCTAAGTGGTTTACAGAGTCAGCATATTGCACGCAACAATCTGGGTCCTCATTTTACCGACTTCAGAAGGATGGAATGCCAAGTCAACCTTGAGCCTGGTAAGAATTGAGCTATTGAACTGCAGGCAGGCAGCAGGCAGCAAAAGTAGCCTGCAGTGCTGCATTCTAACCACTGTGCCACCATGCTTTTATCATGCAGTCAAAGCCTTGGCCCATATCTCATGCACATAGAAAGGGGCAGGGCCTTTATCATGCAATTGAAGACTTTTTCATTCCCGCCTCTCCACAAAGGCCACTGCTTCCCACACTTCAGTGACATTCAGAAATACAATTCATTTCAATTTCTTCAAGCAGCTTCTGTATCCCCTTTTTCTGTACATCCATTTAGCATTGGTTCTGTTGGGAGATTAATCTATCTTCCCACTATGTGTTTGAGAAGGAAAAGCATTAAAACCTTACTTAATTTTGGCATTGTTTAATATACATACAGTTTTGTTTGCTTTTCACTCTATTTTATTTTTAGTTTATTTAACTTTGATATGCAACATCCAGAGTTGTAAGATCTAGTTCATATATTAAATAGATTCCCCCACCTCACACTTTACAGGATTCTTCCAGCAATTCATTTACTTTTGCTCATTTGTTTCATTTCTTTCTTTCTTTCCATATTTATTTTTTCCTAAGATTCATTCTTGACACTATCAAAAAATGTTCTGTTCCGCATTCAGAACATTATGTCTTTCATTACATTCCTCAGTCTTTTATCACAATCAAGTTTAGTCATGTTTTTAGATTTACAATGTGAGAGAAAGTTTGTGAACTCTTTACAACTATCCATAATCCTATAGTACTGTGGCCTGCAATGTATTCTGAGCTTCCCATGAATAGATAAAGTGAATAGATAAATAAAATAAATTCTGGTTAAACAAAGACTGCATAAGAATATATCTTGTCATGTTGCTATTGAATACATTGAGTCAACAGTTCACTGTCTGTGTTGAAAAAAGTATAGGAAGTTTTAGATTTGGTAACTGGAGAACTTTGTATATTAACAGTGATTCAATCAAATGATTCTGGATCCTTTGATCAATCCTGCACACCAGCTTGGAGATATTTTAGCCAAATCCTCTTTACAGAATTGTTTCAACTCACTGGTCTTTTGGGACTATTTTTATGAATAGCCAACTATAGGTCTCATCCTAACATCCAAACTGAGTTAAGTCAAGCCATCAAGTAAGTCATTCCTAAACATCAAATTTCTTCTGCTTCAGCCATTCCGCTGTAAATATATTTGTGTATTTAGGAACATTGTTGTGCTGCATGATCCACATATGTTTCAGTTTATGAATGGATACTTTAACATTCTCCCACAGAATTGTTATTCAAATCTGGAATCCAATGTTTTCAATTCCTATGAGCCATTTAAACAGTGTTAAACCATGGTACTCCCAGGGATGGGATCCGACCGGTATAACTACCAGTTCTGTTGCTTTGCATCGCGCGTGCATGAGTGAGTCGCACGAGTCGTGTGAGTGCAATTTATGACCTGCTGAGCTGCCCAGACAGCTGAGCAGCGCTGCATGCAGATGCGCAGCAGTTGGAAAAACCCTTTTTTCCTGCTTTTTCAACCACAGCTGTGCCGCGCAAAGCAGCTGAGGTTGAAAAAGCAGGAAATAAAGGACAGGTAACAACCCAGCTGGGTGGGTGGGCCAAAACAGCAGCAGACACAGAACTGGTTCTGTGTCTGCTGCTCTTCAGAGCTACTGGTTCTATAGAGCTGGACAGAACCAGTAGAATCCCACCCTGGACACTCCCCATGTAAAACAATTCCATTTTTGTTGCAAAATATTTTTCCATCAGTCTGCTAAAACATCCAGGAAGTCTTTGACAAACCAGGGACAAGTGGCTGTGTGCTTTCTGGAAACCCATGGTTTCCCTTTTGGTATCTTCCCATGCATACCACTCTTGTGGTGGATTCTTGAACATTGACATCAGACAATGCAAGAATTGCCTACAAATATTTTTGTCTTTATTTTAGGGTTTTCTGTGTCCTCCTAGAGTCTTGGGCTTTTGTTGTTGTTGGATAATCACTCCTGGAAAAATAACAGTGGTGTTGCATTTTCTCCATTTGTACTGTATCTGCCTAACCATTTGATTAGTGGTTTGAAAAATTATAGCCACATAATTGTGTAGACATTGCTTGGTCCTCTGAGCATTGTCCTGTCCTCTTTCTGAGGACTACATAGATCTCTTTTGATCAGGACATGATTCATTTCCATAATTCCGTGAAGTAAAAATTGGAGTCTTTAACTTAGACTATAATGATTATGTCTGTACATGTTTTTTATAGGGCAGGGCCCCTGAAATGTACACCTGATTGCCATCCCACTGGTTGGAACATCTAACTCAACTTAGTCTTTTAAGAAAGCTGATATTCTTTACCTATTTTTATAACAAAACACAGTAAACATTGACAAACTTTTCAATAAAGATGACACACTGCACTTGGAAGGGGGTTGTTTGGTTAACCAGAAAATTCTTATTAATAGAAGTAGACAATGTTTTAATCACACTGTAAAGAAGTTCAGGCTTACAGGCAGTTCTATAAATTCATACAATTCATCTTATTATTTTATATTCATTCTTTTCTCATGTATATGTATGAATACACTTATGTTTAAAGCACATAGTAGAAATAAACATCTTGGGGGGGGCTACCAGTAACATTTTCATTCATCTTGGAGTCCCCAAATTGCCAATTATTTTTTTTCTGTCATCCCTTGTCTGATTCCCATCCTTCAACTAGGAGAATAATGCCCTATTGCTGCAAAACAGCATTTACTGAATTCAGAACATTGCAACGTTTTCTCTAAAGTTCATGCGTGGTTCTTCCATTATCACTTGTTTGGAATATAATAAGCAACTATCACTAGACTGAGGATTCCTGCTTTCATTCAAGCCACAGCAATCTAGGTAACACCAACCCACAATTTCCAAATATATTTTAATCCTCTAATTTATCATTAAATCTACACTTTCATTTGAGTTCATTTTTATTCCTTCAGTTACATACTTCCCATTATCTCCAAAGCACAAAATATATTTATTTTCCTTTTTTTTAAAAAAAGATAATTCATTTGGACTTTAAAGAATCAGGATCAAAAGAGTACTGACACTTTTCAACTTTGGTATTGGAGAAAACGCCTAAGAATACTATGATTAGCCAAGGAAACAAACCAATGGATCACTGAACAAATCAAGAGAAGGACAATCTGAAGAAGGTTCTAGTGCCAGAAGTAGTGTAGGGAGAGAAAAGTACAAGTGATAGATGGCTCAATTACAGTGACAATGGAAGACATGAAGAACCAGGTCAGAGACAATTCATCAAGAAGAAAACACATCTATGTAGACCAGGGGTGGGCAAACTTTTTGACTCGAGGGCCACAATGGGTTCTTAAACTGGACCGGAGGGCCGGAACAAAAGCATGGATGGAGTGTTTGTGTGAACTAATATAAATTCAAAGTTAGATTACTTCACGTAGCCTTCTGGGAGAGCAAGAGAACCCTCCGCTCTTTCGTCTCCGCGGGCCGGATAGAACAGCCGAACGGGCCGGATCCGGCCCCTGGGCTGTAGTTTGCCCACTGCTGATGTAGACTCTAAGAGTTGAAAGTGAATTGACAATACAAAATCAATGTCATTGTTCAATTCACGTTATTTATCATTTATTTCTCTTACATTAAAACTTACACTTTTGCATATCCTATAGTTTTCAGCAGACACCCCTATAAATGTTGACTTCCATGTATTTGGACAATCAAAGCTTTCACACAAAGCTTTTTAGTAGGCTGGAGAAGGTATCAAACAAGCAGGGTTGTCAAATTGGCAGCCCACAGGCCAGATGTGTCACGCATAGGTCACGTCCACTTGGGCTCTGCAAAGGCAAAAATGTCTTGATATATTGTGATATGTCACGTGACATGATTGAGTTTGACACCCATGGTATAGAGCAATGTATCAGACTTATTTTCATGCTTGCCACATGTAACTATGCTAACCTGAAGGACAATACTGGTTACTTTAGATACATGTAGGCTAATATGGTATAAATTGTAACCAATGTTTAGTTCTATACAATGCATGTTCTACTACATGCCAAATATTACTCCATTGCTATTTATTTAAAAAATCATAACTGATTTTTCACTATAAATATTTGACTGCCACCAAATGAATAGAAGTAAGATGGAAAGAGCTGGTGCGCTTGACAAAGAGAAAATGTTTGTCTTCTAATGAATTTTTATTCATACATCATTCACAGTTGGATCCTGGATTTTTGCTGAGGGCATGAGATAATTATGCCAGGAATTGCCAGTTGTGGTAAAGAAAATAGTCAGCAGCTTCTGGCAAGGATAGAAGGCAGCCATTTTTTTCTCACACACACAGTTATAAGAAAACAAGTAAACAGTGTTCAAGGAAACCTCTAGACCTAGAGCCAAAAATGTTCTTCAAGCCAAGCAAAGGAATGACTCAAGATTTATTAATATGCCTCAACCCTATCTTTTGCTTTGTAAAAACACTCTAGGCTCTCTTTGGGTTGGAGTCTTTCCTAATTCAAATATTAAAGTCACAGATTGGTCTAACTTGGCAATGGTCACCTAGAGGAAGCATGCAGAATATTAAGCATCCTCTGGGCATGTGATCCCAAGACCCTTGGCTTTTCCCCAACAGATTCATATTCTCATGGCATTCCTTGGATCTCTCCCAGCCACTGGTCTGAGAAAGTTGTTAGCCTTAGTATACTTCATTGTATGGCCTTGGGTGCTGTCCCATGTTCTGAGTGACCACTGCATGTGCTTGTTGTGTGTATCCTTCTAAACAGACAGCTGACGAGACTGAGACAATTCCTGTGGAATGCATTTGTCTTCAGTAAAATACCACAGGAGTTGACTAGCAACTTGGGTCAGGGATTTGTGGCAGGAGGGGTAAAACTTTCAGGGGGTGGGTTTAACTTCTTCCTGCTTCTTCCACCCAGAATCTTTTCTAGAAAGGTAATTATCTATATGCTTCTGAGAAGTATCCAAGATCTGCAGGAGAACGGACCAGAGGGAATTCCAAAATGACTCATCAAGCATATTAAGAAGCAAGTGGCACCCAACAGAGTATTTTGTGTTATTGTAAAACACTGTGTTTTCCTATGGATACACACTATTTTTGCTTTGGTTTAGCTGGAAGAACTTCCTTCCCAAGTATTTGAAAGGAAGATCTTAAAATTGCTCTGTATCCATTTTAAAACATGGGTAGAGATATGTTTAACCTCTCTCTCATCTTCTGGTAAATATCAGTTCTTGGGAAACTACCAGAAACTACTACCAGAAGATGCAAGTAGTTTCCCAAGAACTCATAATAATAATCCTTCATAATCCTTTTTTAAAAACAAATCTGTTGATTCTTATGTGGGCAAGAGATATGGAACTTAGTGGAAGAAAAAAACCTTAATTCCATGCAGTGAGCTGTTCAATAATCATGGGAATTTATGTCACAGCATTGGCAGGCTCAACCAAGAATACACCAATATTTTCCTCCTACTTCTTCACTCTATAAACTTACAAGTGTTCTGTTTCCCCAGTCTCTGCATTATTAGTCAGTTCTGCATCAAAATCATTTCATTAGCATGAGATGTATCCTAATTGGTAGATGCTTTGCACAGGCCATTCTTTATATTGTCTAGTCATACTCATTTTCTAATAAAATCCATTGATTTTGACACAAATGCCAGAAATGCATTATTCACAGTTTCTGTAAATAGTGAAGAGCCAACCCAGGGGAAAGATGGGGATGGAAAAAGGACCAGGCAGTTGCTTGGAACTTTTCAGAGATCAGCATTGATTGAACAGCAACATTTGGTCCACTGGTGGTCCATGAGAAAATTTTGGTGGTCTGCAGAGAAATGTCACCCCCAGAGCACCCCCCCCCAAAACAATTAATCCAGGCTGCACGGGAGCACAGGCTGTGCCACCCACATGGCCTGCAGGACCCCCCTGCCCACTCACTCCTTACCTGGCAAACTTGCTTGCTAAGTTGCTATTTTTCCCTTTTTTTCCCAACCATCAGCTGTTCTACTGTGCCGGGAGATTTAGATTAGCTAGAAAGCAGGAAGTTGTTGGATTTCTTGTATTCTAGATAATCTTTAGATCTTTGGCTCTGCTTTTAAGCAGAGCCGAACCTCCCTTAGGATTGAAGGTTCTATTATTCAGTGCAGACTCAGGTAGCCGATGGCAGAAACACAGATCTCTAAGTGAATCTGTGATTCTGTGAGCAACTCAATCTGCCTGCCTGCTTTGCTTGATTTTGGGTAAAAGTTGCTCTTTTTTAATAAAAAAGATTCAATATTTACATACATGGTGTCTTGTGAGTTAATTTTATGAGTTTGCTTTCAAGCAAATTTTATGTGACAGACTCAGGTAGCTGATGGCAGATAGATAGATCTCTGAATGAATCTGTGATTCTGTGAGCAACTCAATCTGCCTGCCTGCTTTGCCTGATTTTGGGTGAAAGTTGCTCTTTTTTAATAAAAAAAAATAATATTTAAATAAATATTTATAATATTTACATACAAGCCATGCCCAGCCAGTCTCATGACCACCAAGCCACACCCACAAATTAGGCCACACCCACAGAACCGGTTGTTAAGAAATTTGAATCCCACCCCTGCCTCTGTGTGTGTGTGTTTGAGAGAGAGAGAGGGAGAGAGAGAGAGAGAGAGAGAGAGAGGTTAGATCAGATCTCTCTCTCTCTCTCTCTCCCACCAACGTCAGCAAGCCATCGTCAGTCAAAATTCATATTAGTGGTTCCCAGGATTTAAAATTATAAGTTTGGTGATCCCTGAGGTCCAAAAGGTTGGTGACCTCTGACCTAGTTCACTTCCCTGAGAAAATCTGAGTTTTAAGGTAGGCATAAAGTTATCTAGTTCATATGCCATTCCAAATGCTTACATGAAGTAATATGGTCTGATAGGTATTTACAATCTTATCAAAATCTAGATAATCATGTAACCTGCATATTCTAGTCAGCATGTTTTCTTGATAGTTTCTAAATTTAAAAAAAGTAAGATCTTTCCCAGTTAAATATAGATTTTAAATTTAAGCATATGAACAAGGCAATTTTTAGGGAATCTTACACATTAATTGTTCTAAACATGATACAATTTGAATATATCCTGAGGCTAGCACAGAGATTTCAAACACATTCCTATACAATTCACTTTGCTTTAAAAAAGAAAAGAAAGAAAATGTGTGTACCTGAGAATACTCACAACTTCTCAGCAGCTATTTCCATCATTATTGTAATATACACAAAAATGTGAACTCACATGTGCCAGTTCGTTAGTTGCTGTTGGGCTTAAGATGCATCAAATTCTTCTTAAAAATCTAGGATGTCGAAATGACTTGTCACAGTATATGTGTGGATCCAAGCAGTATGGCCTTTTGTAATTGACAGATTGAAATTTTGTCAATGTGCAAATTCTCTAGGTGCTGTCCAAGGTTTTCTTGTACATTATCCAATGTGCTGATAACCACCAGACCACTGTAGATGGTTTATGTCATAATCTTTCCATTTCAATTTTCAGATCTTGCTACTTTATGACCTTCTCCAATTCTTGGTCTTCTATTATTTCCTGTGTTACTACATCAATTATTCACATTTTCTTCTTTTCAACCACAGTGATATCTGATATGTTGTGAGTCAAGACTGTATCAGTCTGTATTTGGAAATCCCACAATATTTTAACCTGCTCCTTTTCTATTACTTTTCAGCTATATATTCCCACCATTTTTTTATTACTGAAACATGATGATTTTTACAGATGTTCCAATGAATCATTTTAGTGACTTATTATGTTATTTACAACCAGTTTGTGTGATCTTCTTACATGAGCAGAATATATGATCTACTATTTCTTTTGCCCTTTTGACAATCTACATTTTGAATAATTTGATGATTTTTTTTCCAATTCTAGCCTGGACTACCTTAATATGAATAACTTGCTCTTGAGAAGACAAAATCAAGCCTTTGGTTTCTTTTTTAAATGTTCCAGTTCTAAGCCATTGCCAGGTTTTATCTCTATCCATTTTCTTCTCAATCTTTTGTAGAAATTGAACATATATATTTTTTTCTTTGCCAGCATTCTGTTAGTGGTTTTATTATATTATTTTGTATTTAGTTTTTCTTTCCTAGTTCTTTCCAGGTACTGCCACATCCACTATCCAGACTTTTTTATTTTTCTTACCGATCATTGTTTAGTCTGGAATGTTAGGTGGCAGGTGCTTGTCTGTTTGAATTCTGAAGTTCCAGAGCTTCTTCATTTTCTGTTTTGTGTTTCCACTAGTTCTTGTTTACTAATAATTGGTATTTCTTGCAGATCTTCCAATGCACCATTGTTTGCTTCTTTGTCCTGCCATTGTTTGTAATTAGTCTACGTGATTTTGTATTATTATGGTTTGTTGCTGTCAACCAGATGTTTAGAGTGGATTTGGGATTTTTATATACCTCACTGAATCCTTCCAAGATCTGACATAGGTAGACGTTGTTGCTTGATATTATTATGTAAATTTATTATTATGTAAATTTATTCAGTGCACTCTATGATTCCCAGTGGGTTGCCTATCTCTAAAAATGCATTTCCATATAGAGTATCTATCTTATGAAATTTCTGAATACATGTTATTACTATAGATTACTGAAAATTATGAGAAGGAAATGATTTCTCCAATGAATGTAAATATGTATGATATAGCAATCCAAATCAATTTATATTTATTCTGAAATATTTCTGTGCCACCTATCATCTACAACATATCCAGCTATATTTTATTTATGTTAAATGAGAAAGGTTTTTTTATCAGTGTGTGCTACCTGCTCTAACATATGCCAGTGAAACATGGACACTAACCTCACAATTGATATAAAAGCTTAGTATGGTGCAAAGAGCCATGGAAGATACATACTCAGCATCACAAGACAAGATAGAAAGACTTGCACTTGGAATAGAAAACAAATGAAAGTATATGAGATCATCAAGAGAGAAGAACTGATGGCAGGTGGACCAAGGCAGCCATAGAATGGATCCCATTTGATAAAAAAACGTCCACAAAACAGACTTAAAACAATTGGAGTGATACCATCAGCAAGTATGGTGGGGTGGGCCCAAATGGCAAAAGAAAACTCAGGACACATGCAGAAGAGGCCTTCATCCTGCAGTGGATAGACAATGGCTAAATGATGATGATGATGATGGTGGTGATGATGATGATGACGATAACATTTTAGATCAGATTTTAAGTGATAATGATATAAGTCATGTGGAAACGAAGAAATCAAAATAAAATAAATCTTTTTTTGATATTGTGTGAAAGAATTACCATGATTGCAACAATCAATTGTCGGTTGACAGAGACTTTTTCTGCATCCACCTGGAGAAGACAGGTATGTATCACCCAAAAGACAAAACCTCATTGTATGTGTCAGTGGGAGTGAGAGGGGAATCATGCATACACATTTCAAAATGGGCAGCAGAAGAGTGAATAGAGAAAGCAGAGTGACGTCTGGAAAAATCAACAGACGTCAATATGCAACGCAGTTGAATAGCATAGGCACAACACAAGGGCTCTTTTTCCTCACACTGAACAAGGACAAATTTTAATTCTCTCCAGTATACTTCATGAGGTAATGTCTCAGTGTGTGTGTGTGTCTGTGTGTATGTGTAATAGAGGAGTGCAGTATAGCTTAAGACCATTTGAATGGTGCACTTTCCCAACCATTCATTCCACTTATGCTGAATGTGAGCTACTTTTCAAGCTGTTGACTAATATATTCCCAATGAAATAGTTTTGAAAGGGAGATATTCAGAGAAGACACTGCTGTTACCTCTATGACATGAGTGAAACAAGCTCTGTTTCATGTAGATGAGACCTCATTTTCCTTCCAAGCTTAAGAACCTTCAGGCCTGCTATATGAAATGCTATTACAAAGTTTTAAAACTCTCATCTATACTTGAGAAATATGAATAGTCAAAAGAGAAAGAGCAGCTGGAAACACTGAACATATTGATGAGCTGTTAACACAGGCTCATAGATGGAATGAAATAAGAAGGGAAAGGGTGTGGGTGGGCAGCCAGTCCCTCCTGTCAGTTCCCTGTCTTGAGTTTTTTTAAAGCAAGTAATTTGGTTTTTTCTTTCTTGTGAACTGCAGGCCAAGAAGAGGGAGAAAAGATTGTCAGGAACTATTTCTCTTTGTGTCAGCTTTGCCTATCATGTGGCCATCAACCTAATAGCTTGAGAGAATGAAGTCCTCAACAGAAAGAAAGAAAACAAACTTTAAGCAGTTATCAAATGGCTTTGGGTAGCGAGATGGGCAGCATATAAATTTAATACACAAATAAATACACAAATCAATGCAGGCTAAAATTGTCAAGTTCTGAGTCACAATGCTTGCATTTAATCAAGATATCCTAGTGCTTGCTATTTTTGTGTATTTTTATGCTTGTTATTGCGTGCCTGAGAGTCAGTCCTCTGAATGGTCCCTGCATGTCTAAAGCTGGTTGGACTTATCTTTCTTATTCACAAAGAATCACAAAGAATATATTTACTTGTATGCATCTAAGTCTCACAGGAAGCGATGGAAATTTGTCTGTAATTGGTGGAGCCTACTTCTAAATATATTTGTTTGAAGACTGAAGTCTCAGTCTCCCTTTATTACCCAAGCAGAATTTCAGGTTTGAATGGTTTTGTTTTAAGCGAATTAGCCAACCAATTAAACACATAGAAGCTGATGTTTAACGTCAATTAAAATGCAAACTAAACCAATTAATCTATGTCAAATATTTGCCCAAGCATTCAAAGAGGTGCAAATTTGAATGTGACTGCTTGTCAGTTTGTGGAAGGGGGAACACTAAAACTGTTTAACCACATTTATTCAGACCTCCCAGAATCAGTCCTCTGTATACCTAAGCTAGTTTATGATCTTCATTGTTGCAGAACCCAAAACATTGAAGTGTCTTCACAAAAGAACTTGCATTGCCCTTGAACTAGATTAATTCACTTGAAAAGCCCTCTGCTACTGAGTCTGACAGAAATGGTTTTTAGCATTTCCACCCCCTTATTACCAATCATATATGTTGCATTATATTCTCTAAAGTCCAAAACCCATTTTTCATTTTGTAAAAAGCCTTCTAAACTCTCCTTTTTTATTGATTACTTTTGTTTTTCTTTGCCATATTTTAATAATCTCAAATTCCAGAAAAATAAAAAAAGAAGTCTGTATTGTTACTAATCTTACTGCCCACCTGATTTTATGTTGGAATTTGGACTTTGATTCAGGCAGTAGCTTTTAACTAATTACAGAAATCCAAATCAAATTTATATTCAATCTGGCCCAAGAAAGAAACAAATGCAATAAACTTATAGTTTCTATTCTATACCAAGTAGACATTTTGGTCTGTAGGATTTTTTCTGAAGGAAGGAAGGAAGGAAGGAAGGAAGGAAGGAAGGAAGGAAGGAAGGAAGAAAGAAAGAAAGAAAGAAAGAAAAGAAAGAAGAAAGAAAGAAAAAGAAAAAAGAAAGAAAAAAGAAAAGAGAAGAAAGAAAGAACTTAGACTCTTTCAGGTTCTCTATGATCTTTGCCAAGCATTATTCTGTAATGGGGGGAAGGGAGACACTGCTGAACTATCATGTTATATACTTAATGTAATATATAGTTTAGTGGTTACCAAAAGATTTTTATCATTGTGGTGACATTGGCTTCTCCAGCCTGACATCTTCCAGAAATTTTGGACATCACTATCTCTAATATACTGCCAATGCAACTTCTCTGTATTTGTACTATAATCTCCTGTGTGCTCTGCCTGGATTCATACACCATGCTAATACACTTCCCCCCAAAAAATGGCATTTGGATGGCTTAGTATAATATTTAGCCTCAATTCTTCTGTGTGTCACTAAACCTTTCATTATACTGAATGTAAAATCTACATAGTAGATTCATTATGTGTGAAACAGTTCTGAGTCCTTTCAGTAAAATAAAAGCATTCCTCCATCCATCTATCCTTTATTTATTTATATTTATATCCTTCTCTTCTCCAGTTGTGATGCTAGTCTACATTTGACATTCATTTTTTTTCCACCAACAAATAATTTGTGAGGTAAAGACAGAATGACTGGTCCAAAGTTACTTAGCAATTTTTCATGGTTTAAGGTAATCTTGAATGTGAGTTTTATTAGTCTTTCATGACACCTGTAATCGGGATTTAAAGGCAATAATCTATCTCTGATATTATCTCCAAACAATTAACTTTAGTACCATTGGAACTCTCTTCTCCTTGAATTTATATGGTCCATAGTCACACTTAATTTAGACCCTCTCTTGGCTGCAATACATATTGTTTTGTTAATTTACTTGCCTGGTAAATTACGGACATCAGAATGATTTTCCCTCTTAATTTCCCTGTGATGTAGTTAGTCCAATGCTTACCCAAAGAGCTTCGTAAGTGGCAAGCATTTGAATATGGGCATGACCATCCCAAGACATATTTTTTATTCTTTCATTATTGTTTCATGAAGTTTTCCTTTGGATGAAGCTTTAACAATTTAATATTGTTAGGCTTTAAGGATGTGTTTATAGATAAGAGACTGGATTTGCAAAGAAGAGGTGATTGGTTGTATTGTAAGAGAAAATGATGCTAAAATTATTTATACTTGTCATGAAGGGGGAAATAATTTATTTATATTTTCTTTTCTACATTCTTATATGTTCTTTTCTATTTTTTGCACTTTCTATTTTTTCTTTTACTTTGTATTAGTAAATTACTATTACAAATGGAGTTTTCTGTTGGCAGCTGCAACTGGAGTAGCAACTCTGTAACCTTAGCATAGATTCACCTCTCCAAGTGTCTTTTCATATGCAAGTTTCCCTACATATTTTGGGTCCTTAAAAGCAGCTGCAATTTCCTTTTGTAGGCTCCCTGCCAACTTCTGCTCTGCCCCCACACACTGATGGTCTGAAAGAAGCATCTACACCTGCATCTCTAAAGGAAAAACTATTCCAGGCCAGGCCCTCCCCAATCTTGTTGGCTTTCCCTAAGAATATAAGTTTAAAAGCTTTGCAGCCTTTTGACAGTTCTTCATTTTTCTTGTGTCCTGGCACATTATGTACTGTCTTGTGGTTTCTCCTCTTCATAACGAGAGACAAATGGATCTTGCTACACTTGAAACTGGAATCTGTTCCTTCCCAGAAACTGGAATTGGTTTACATTAAAACTGATATGTTATATGGACCATTTGTCATGGGAGTGCCCAATGAGACCGTGGGAATCTCGAGCACTGACAAAACCCTAAGAGTCCATAGATATTAATTAAGGGAGTTATTTTTGCTTATTGGCAGCAATTACACAATGGAAAGCACACACACTTCAGAGACTTTTAATCATTTTAATCCATGAGATACGGCACGGCCCCTGTGTGATGTTGCCTGTAGACAGAGCGAGCAGCAATTGGCCCTGCAAACAGCGCTAAGAAACAAGTGCTTCTAAACAACAAAAACTCAACCATTGAAATCGTCTTTTCAAACTTTGCCTTATCTAATACCTGGGCTTTCTTGCTGATTTTTAAGCACTTTAAGGGCTCATAAATTAGACAGCCAAAATGTTGTCTTCTTTCCTACACTGTTAGATATGGGTTGCTTTTTGCTTTTTGGATGTAGCACTGTATAACTGTTGACTATAATCATGGGCTTTCACAATTGAACCAAGAACAGTTAAAGTGTTGGAGAATAGGGGCACCGACTTTGAGGATCGAAGCAAACGGGTGTTTTTTCTCTCTCTCTTAAAAAGAGGTAGAGATTTAATCCATTCTTGATAGATTCTGGAGAGTTTTAACCTGGTAGGGAATGCCAGAAAATGATCAGTTCTGCTGAAACTATAAGTTAGATTGTGCTGACTCTTACCTGATCGTTCCCTAGGTAGTGTCTCTTCATCCAGTCTCCCAAGGTCTTTTCCATATATATTTTACAGATTGGATTACTACATTGAGATACTTTGGGGGCCATGATTTAATAGACTCTGATGAGTAACAACTGGTCTGTGAGATCAGCTGATAATTCCTATCAAAGCTGGAATTGCAGCCTAGATGGCACACTTGCACCATCAAGTATACTCTTGTCAGCATGCACAGGAGGCTGACCTTAAGTGGCACAGGAATATTTTAAAATTATGTTTTAAAAGTTACATGTTACCCTTCAAAATTAAGCCTTCCCAGATGACAGGTTAGCACACAGATTCAACAGCTTATGCCTGTACTTATTAAGCAAATGGAAGACTACTTGAAGAAAAAAAGAAGCATCGTGTTAATTGATATTAGCTATTTCAGCACCCTTAGCTCTCTCATAAAAGGATCTCAATTTGTGGCTTGTGAGCAAAAATCATGGATGGTGGGATAAAGGATATAATAATAATGTATTTTGATTTTCTTTCATTTGGGGTGAGAGATGATTTGTTCCTGAAGAACTGACAGCTGCTTGGGCAGGTCATGGGCTCATTCTTTATAAACACTGCTAGTCCTGAATTTTTTTTAATGGCCATTTCCTTAATAGATTGTGGGAATGCTGTAAATATTTGGCAAAATATTTGATGGCAGACTGATGAGCAAGACATTTAAGTGGAAGGGGCATAGCAAGTCAATACATATAAAAGCAAGTTCACAACTATTCAAATTCCAATTAGTTGGAATGATGCATCCAGCAGGGAAATCTTAGTCTTAATCTTAGTTCAGTTTTAAGTCTTCTTCAGTATTTTTATTGGAGTTTGGAGCATTCATATTGGTGTTCCTGAGAGCAGAATATAATGTGAGCAAGGATTAGCGAAGGATAAATCTCCTTTATATCAATGAAGGAGATTTATTTATATGAATTATATTCTAGTGATAGGAAAGCTTAGCATCAATCTAGTGACAACCTATCAAGGTGAGAATTCAAGAGTTAGTTTTGTGTACGTGCGTATCTGGAAAGGAAAGCAGAAGGAAGTGGCTCAAGATTAGCAATCTTTTAAACAAAAACCAAATAGAGTGATAGACAAAGAAGAGGCACAGAATAAATCCTTAACTATCTTCACCCAATTTCCTCTTGGGGTACCATACAACAGAGACTGTTGAAGAGTCAGTGTCATTCAATTTGGACCTTCAACACCCCTTCTCACCCACTCATAATTTGTTCTACAATTCCCATCTCTAGAAGAGTTCAGTGTCAGCCTCTGGGCAAAGGTTTAGTAAGAGAATCTGTCATGCATTCTAGAAGGGCCAATACTTCAGTTCAATAGTTCCTCTTCTTCAGTATCTCACACACAATGATACACATCTTCCAGTGCAGCTTTTATTTACAATAAATACACCTGAAGTTTTTTTCAGGAAGGAAGAAAAATATTCCATAAACCTTATGCTTGCAGTTTCGGTCTCCTATCCATTGACCATCACTTTTATTTCCCAAGGCATTATCAACTGAAGGGTTTTATTTCTTCTTGTTGCCTATCATGTTAACTAAGTACAAACTAATTGCTCTCTTCCTTCTGTTAAGTCTCACTTGGAGTAAATAGAGTTTTTACATTCTCAAACTCTTGAGACTTGCATATGTTAACACAATCATGAATCACTTTCAACTTGCTTTTGAGAAATTGGAGAACGGAAACAGTAGTGGTATGCAAATGGTTTCGTCTGTAATACTCTGGAGTGGCTAGGGATAAGCAGAGCAAGTTGGGGTCCCATTACATGGATCATGATACAGCATTCATCATGTATTGTCAGGATGGAAATCTTCAGTACTTAATGCAAAAAGGTGATATGGGAACACATCAAAATCCTAGACTAGAGATACGAAAAAGCTGCAGCTCTAAGCAGTCTCCTTCAGCATGATCAGCTATGAAGGATGTTAAAGTGGCCAATCAGCAATTTCCTACTTGCCACAAGTTCCCATCCTGTGCCCTACAGAAACACAACAAATCTGGAAGATAGTTTGCATATATTAGGGAAAGGTATAAAATATAATGA
Source organism: Naja naja (assembly GCA_009733165.1). NCBI lineage: Eukaryota > Metazoa > Chordata > Lepidosauria > Squamata > Elapidae > Naja > Naja naja. The sequence goes on from CM019148.1 coordinate 68,764,662, forward strand.
TAGTTATTCCAATCCATTGCTCTCAAATACCAGTCTACTAAAGTGATGAGTTTTCCTTTGCAAGAAGCCTTGATCCAGAAGCTCTGTCAAGGATGCATTCTGCATTGGACAGGGGTTTGGACTAGATTATTTTTAATTTCCCTCCCAGCAAAGGGAAAGGCTATCAGATGTAGGCCACATCAATATGAATAACCACAAAATGGCAGAAAACAGAGTGTCCTCTCCCTCTTAGTTGTTGTCTAGGAATCATACACATTTTGGCAGCTCTGACCTGCTATCTGTTCTCAAGTCAAGTCGGTCTACTACTTTGACTCCTAAGCCAGTAAAAACATTAGAATGGCAATTCAACACCTCTAGAGAATATTAAATTGGGAGAGGCTGCTTGATTATGACAGATCTTTTAAAATCTGTTTTCTCTTAAAATCTCTTTATTCACTATCCTAACAAGGGAACAAAGATTTTCAGTCACTTGGATTTCCATCAGGAAATTTGACCAAAAATTAAGGTTCGTACAGCATTGAAGTGATCACAGGCATTTATTGTTTCTTCTGAATTGCCTTGTGAGTATCAGTAAACTTCCTCAAATCACCAGAAAAAAGGTAGATTGTTTTGGATTTCTAGTGAAGAAATATAAAGATTAAGATATCCCTTTTTAAATAGTTTGATGAGTTTTTGCAAACGTAAACAGGATAGTTATTATTTCCTTCTAAATTGTTTTCCTGAGGTATGATAATAGAAATTTTAATTGAAATAAATATTAAACTAGAGTATTTAAATTTTAAATAGTTACTAGGTTGCTTATTATTGGAAGATTCTCAGTGGCTCCTTTGGCCATAAACTGACTGAAGAAAGTTTGATGGCCTTGTATTACAGATGAAATTCAAAGCATGCCATCATGATGCAGTTCTTTTGAGGACTAAGTCCAGGTTTTCTCAATTGCATGTGTTGTCACTGTGCTGCAATTCAAGAGCTTGAGCAAAAGAATAGTAGCAAAGGATAACAATCAGAAGTCTATCACACTTCAAAAAGCAGTGGAATTAAGAAAGCCAATTCTCCCCTGCACTGTAAGCAAAATATAACATGGAAGAGGAATTATTAAAGTTTGTAGCTTATAAATTATCTGTTTCTACTTTCAAATATGCCATTGATTAAAGTCATTTTTAAAATAAATAGTTTAAGAAGTATTTATGGTACTTCTATAAGTGTAACAAAGATATATTAACACTGATTCTTACAAAGATGCATGTTCTTTGGTGCAACCATTTATCCAAATGTCAAACTCAATAAGGGTGATGATGATGGATATCCAAATCAAAGCAAGGTGTTGTCAAAATAGACAAAATCTCAACAGGAATCTTTTGCAAACAGTTTGTTACTTGGAGTACATAAAAATGCCAAGACATGGTGATTACAAAATCAGATAAATTTCTTCCCAAGCCTTCTAGTTGATATAAGGACTGTGGGAGAAGGCAATGAAGCAACTAGTTTGTAGTTACAGTGAATAGTGTTGCAAGAGTTCTCTGATCATCATGGTTTGAGAAACAAATGTAGAAGCAATATATTACACAACTCTAATGTTTAATACTATTTGCCATTTAAAAAACCTTTGGTAGAATCTGAAAAAAAAATTACAAACTCCTGGATATCTACATCCTGCCTCCCCTATTGTTTACTCCTCATTCATCAGTGATTCTTAGATTTGTTATTGGTGTCAAATGAACAAACCACTGAGTCCCTTTCCTTTTCTCTCTCTTCCCTTTGTACATTACAAATCCTCTTGGTGAAAATTGTTGACTTTTCTAGAATCTCTCCCTTCTGCTAATGTATATAAAACCACACATTGCAATGTCCTTCCGGTCAATGAATACTTCAGCTTCAACCATAACAATACAAGAGCACACAATAGATACAAACTCAAGGTTAACCGCACCAAACTTGATTGCAGGAAATACATCTTCAGCAACAGAGTGGTCGATGTCTGGAATACTCTACCTGACTCTGTGGTTTCTTCCCCAAATCCCAAAAACTTTAACCTTAGACCTCACCCCTTTCCTAAGAGGTCTGTAGGGGACATGCATAAGTGCACCAACGTGCCTACCATCCCTGTCCTATTGTTTCTTTTTCTTATATGTATTCATTTCATGTGTTCATAACTATGTTTATCCTTATACTTATTATCTTGTAAGTGATTGACAAAATAAATAAATAAAGAAAATAAATAAATAAAATGTGGCATCCTTTTATCCTTGAATGCAGAAAAGGAATGGTGCTAAAGTGACTTGTTTTTATAGTCACATTCTCTTAAAAAGTTTTCCATCATAACAATAAGCTGGGGGAGCCATATGTTTAATTTTTTTAATGTGCAATGAGGTTAAAGGGATTTTGTTATTCTGAGCCCTTGTAGTTACTCGGAGATGGGCATTAATGAACAATGTCATTTAGACTCCTATTGGTCAACAACTTCAATCATGTTGATCTTTGCATATGCTCAGATGTCAAGGTCCGCATAATTGCAGATAATTGCAGATAAGATTCAATTGCTTTAGAAAGATTGCAAATCAGAAAAAGTGGCAGAAGAGCCTATAAGTAGAAGAGGTTTTAACCTCTTTATCACATTCATCCAGAATTTCTTAATTTTTGCATCTCTCCATTTGAAAATTTGCAGGTTTCATGCCTAGGCCTTCTTCTAGGATGCATGTAATTTTCATCAAAATTGCCAAAGAAAGGAGCAGGAAAGGAAAGAAAGGAAATACAGAGGAAGGGTGGAAAGATAAATCAACTTTTACCACAGGAGAAATATAAAAACCATTTTCCAAATCAATATATGATTCTCAGTATGTCTCAGTACTCCTACTTTGTGGAATACAGTCAGCAGTATGTTAGCTTGCAAGATAAACTCTTGTTAGGAGATCTTAATAGGGAGTGGATGGACTGAGAGGAAGGGAAAGGTTTCAGGAAATTGGATAAGGAACTCAAAAAGAGAGATATGAGATTTTTAAAAGAATGAAAGGTAATGCATGAATTACTATGGACATTGTAAAATAAAGGGTGGTTTGCAGAAACAAAATGGTGTAAAGGATATGTAACTAAATTCCCCTTCTCCTTATCTCACTTTTTAATTGCTTTGGGGTACCAGTTCTTATCTTTTTTTCTGCTTGTTGCATATCTCTTATCCTGACAAGGAATAGGATGATTTATAGTTTTATGTATCTATGTATACAGATTGTCCTTATTTAGAGACTGCCTTGTTTAACAACCATTTGCAGTTACAAGGGTGATGAAAAAGTAACTTTACAACCAATTTTTTTACATTTAGTACCTTTGCAGGTCTGTAAAGCAAAGGAAAGCTGAAGTAAAATCACAAGCACAGCTGAGGTTTCACCTAGCAGCCACTTTGCTTAATGAGTGAATTGCAGGTCCCAATTGTGGCTGCTAAACTATATATAACCCTGATACAATCATATGAAATGTGGCATGAGGATTTGCCCCAACTTTTCCAGTAAATTTCATCAAGGTCTTCCAATTATTTAAAAAAAATAAAAAAATTTTATGTGCTTAGTATAAAACAATGACATCTATGTTATTTCATAATAGAAATATTTTCCTGTAAGTATCCAGTTCTGTAAAGCAGTGAAAAATCATAATCAATAGGAAATATAGATTCAGGTTTCACAGTAAGTATTCAAATTCTCCCAAACTGCTGAATCAGATTACAAATCAAATCTTGTGGTCTTAAATGTACCTACTTTGATGATTCTGAGCCTTCTACTAGGCCACAGATCTTTGGTATCCCTTCTTTTTGCCCATGTACTGTTTTTATTTCTTGAACATACCAGCTTTTGAATACCTGGTATGAGGATGTGGGAATGTTATACTTAGAGATGGCGCCTACTGCTGTTGCTATTTATAACATTCTTCTAAAGTTCAGCCAGGTTAGGCAAAGAACAGCTAACAGGTCATCCAATGTTTACTCTGGTCCTTTGAAGAACAGACCAGATATTTACTCCCATTCAACCCTGGTTTATTTCATGGCATAAATGAGCATAAATAACACTTGAAATCTTCCTTTTTAAAGTTGAGGGTTATTTGAAGGTAGAAATGGCTAATGTTGACTCATGAGAACACAAACAGCGGATGACAGGATGCAGTGTGTCAATCTTCCCATTGCATCTGAACATGCAAAGCAGACCTTACATTTGTCTTTGGACAATTCCTAGAATTTTAGAATTAAGCTTAAAATAGGGTACTGTAGCTCAACTACATAGTCAGCATTTGTTCAACTAAGTTGGCCTCAGAGGAAGTAGGATTTCTTCAGTTTCTCCGGATAGACAAAACTATTTACATTGGCTAAAGTGAGGGATGTGGCTTTTCAAAAGTTGTTGATTCCCAGCCATCTCAGTCAGCCTGGACTTGTTAAGGGATGCTGATAACTGTCATAGAAAAACATATGGTGTGCTAGAGATTTTATCCTACCTTAATCTGAAACAAAAATATACCTACACAGCAATTAAAGGGACACTATCTCCATCTGGTGCCTTTCAAATGTGTGAGGACTAGAGTACCACATCGGCTGGTAAGGCTATGAATTGGGAAAGTTGATCTTAAGTGATGATCCTGATCACCTGAAATGTCATTACAGCTGACTACTGAAGCTTTGCAAAACATTACTTCCAGTCGAAGAGATAACAGGATTTCCGCTAAACCAGATCAAAACCTGAAATAACACCATAGAGACCAGACATAAAAGGTGATTAATCTAAAGGTCAGACAGTACTGAACACACCAAAAGATTAAAGAGTACAAAAGCTGTTAGACAAGTTTATGTCTGCTATTAAGAATCATAACCAATAAGTAATTCGAACAAATATTTCTTCCATAGTCAGAACAAAGTTCAAAAACGTATACACTATCCCCTTGGCTATCAGGACAGTTCTTTCAGCCATTAAAGCACTTCGTCCTAAGAGCATCTCATCGCTGAAGAGATCTCTCTTATGTACAGCTGCAGCAACAGGGAAGCCAACAAGAAAAGCACAACTGATTGCTGAATCCATTATTGAGACAGTGGATTCAGGGAACCTTCCTTGTGAAGCCAATGGCTATCTCTGATGCAATATGAGATACAAGGCTAGGTTTATACCCTAGACCAGGAGTGGGCAACTATGGCCCCTTTACAACCTGAGGACCTCAACTCCCAGCATTCCTGAGCCATATGGCTGGCTCAGGAATTCTGGGAGTTGAAGTCCCCAGGACATAAAGGGGCCATAGCTTGCCCACCCCTGCCCTAGACTAAACTGTAGTTAACACTATCTCCTGGATAATTTGAAGTTGTCTTTCATATTGCATACTAAAACAAAAACTAAATCCGAATAGATGACATAGTGACCTAGGAATGCAAAGTAGTAGAAGAATGCATTTTAATCATTGAAGTTACAACTTCAGAGTCTGCTCTCACATCAGACAAGGTATTTAGAGTCATTGCCAAATTAATGAATTTTCTGCTTTTGAGATCACACAAATGTCCACATTTGCCTAACCCAGATATTATGTCATGTAGTCTTCAACACAAGAAATTTTGATATTTACTGGCCCCACTACCATTTCCTTCCTCCTTCCTTCTCTACCAGCTCTCCCCATGAGATGTACAATATTCAGCTCTCCCCATGAAATGTACAAGATCATGGGAAAGTCTTCTCAATGTGAAATATGCCTCTGTTCAGCCAAGTACTGGTTCAATTATAATTCTATACAGAATTTGTGGAGACCTATTAATGATATTTTTGTTAGTGAAAGTGTGTATGTCCATATACACAGGATTTCCTTACAGTTTATTGTTGCTGCTGCTGTTGCTGTTTTGCATTTATTGTTCTTTTGATGTAAACCCCCTAAAGTCATTTTTTGAATCAGGCGACTTCTAACTCTAATAAATATAACAGACAAATCTCTGAAAGACATTATGCATATTTGTGTTTATTCACAAAGCAATGCACTAGGCAGCTTGTAAATTAGCATTTGCAAGTAGTTAAGAATATATTTCGAGGTAGGTGGGTCAATCATCTAACTCTTGAAATGGAATGTCTTCAAAAACAACTGAGGCAATGAAGAAAAATCACATGATTGGCATTCAACTTTTTGAAACCTATTTTGAAAAGTAATTTATCTAAAATATTTATACATAAAGAACTCCAAATGAGAAAGTGCTACATACAGTAGAAAAGCAAGATAGATACAAATAAATAATCACCCACGTAATTATAAAAGTAATCATAACAATACCTACCATGTTTGCTTTTATTTATTTGTTTTGTTTTTAATACAGGAAAGCAATGACAACTGTAGGTAGACTATTATGGCTAGTACTTGACCAGCCATGAATTTGCTAATGTTGAAATATCTACAATTTTCTTAGACTTACCACATTTACTGCATGCTAACATTCAACCCTATGACTGGTCTATCTGTTATTCCTTCATGAAACTATAATGCAGAAAAACAACAGTATTGTGAGCTAAAACACATTCATTCATTCATTTGCAAAGAACTTGAAAGAATTTTAGTTGTGATTAACTTAATCTTTGAATATCCTTAAGTTTCCAGAACAATAAGTTTAAATTAATGAATAGTCAAAAGCCATAACTTAGCATTTTCATCCTGAAACTCCTAGTTAATAGCAAAATTTCTATAATATATAATGAAGGACACACACATGGTCCTACACACACAGAGAGAAATATTAGAGAGAATTATTAGCAAGAACAATATAGCTAGGTTGATGTAGTACGGGATCTGCATATAATTATTAAGTCGATCCATAATATTATTTTTCCATCTGCTTGAACCACCCTTCTTTAGTTTTCTTTAACAAAATCCTTCAAATATATACTTTCATTTTGGAAAAGTACTTTATTCTCCCAGTTTCCTAGGATAGGAAATAATAGCATAACATATGTGGATTTATTTGATTGATTGATTGATTGATTGATTGATTGATTGACTTCAAGGTTGTACTCTAAAATCTCTGATTGATTGATTGGGTACCACAATTCCAAAAAGATGCCAAGTAACTTACAAATTTAAAAGAATACATATATACAAAAGAAAACATAAAACATGAATTAAATGAAGAAGAAATAGCACAGCAGAAAAAATTCTCTACAACTTTTTTCCATTCACAAATCCATGACAAACATGGTAACAGTACAACATACTTTCCAAGTTTTCTTCCAATCCTCAACAATAGGGATGCTTCAGTAATGACAATTCTCCTACCTCTCCATGAGTGGGTCTCTGCCAAAAGCAAGGTTGTGGTATGGATCTAAACATACTATTATTCAGGGAGAAAGGGGGCAGGGAGTCAGTCTATTTCTAGGCTATTTCAGATTCACATTTTACCCACAACTCCATTGTGTCCTAGATTTAGTCTCTCCAATGTTGGAATGTTGGAAAGAAATTATGCAAAGAGACCCAGAATTTTGTCTATCAATCCATCAGCAAGATAAGTCTCTGAAAACTGAATAAGTAGTATCAATTCAGTATGGCAGGGAAATGCAGCAAAAGTTTGAAAATGTTTGAAAAGTTCCAAATGCTTGAAAATGGACTAGATCTATCCAAGAGTTGAGGAGAAAACATTTCCCAGGAAAAAAGATCCCATTCTCCCCTCCCACATTGTACCTCTATGGGGGATTTGCACTCACCCACCCACCCAAATGCAGAAGCAACACATAATAACAACAGTTGTTGCTGTTGTTGTTTATTAACTGTAGTTTCTATGCTACCCCAGTCAAAACAGGCTTTGAATTAGAGGTGGTATTCAGCAGGTTCTGACCAGTTCTGAAGAACTGGTAGTGGAAATTTTGAGTAGTTCAGAGAACCAGCAAATACCACCTCTGACTGGAGATTTTACAGTATCCTTCCCCTGCCACACTCACCAAGCCATGCCCACAGAACTGGTAGTAAAAAAATTTGAATCCCACCATTGCTTTGAATAGTATTCAACTTATCCATCCTGTAATTCAGGTAATATAAGCCATATAAACTCATTTTAAGAAACCAACATCAGAAATATCCCTCCTACCCACCAGACACCCTGGCACTGCAATTGAACTGAAGCTGAATTCATGCTACATTCCACCCCATCTGTGGTCATCTGGAAGAGCCAGATCTTCATAGCTCTCTGAAACTCTTAATAGAGTTGGAACCATCTATGTCTCTGGAGTCATGATACTCCAGAGGAAGGTCTGAAGTCAAAATGGGAAGCTCATGGGGTCCCCCAAGAATAATACTCCCTCAGATTAAACACCAGGAAGTAAGTGTGGACACATGTACAATGACATACTACTTCATTACATAGAGTTCTTCTTGGTCTGGTAAAGGACTTGAAAGTTCTTCCTCTCTGTGCTTTCCTTACCTTGTCATTCTTTCAAACCCAATAGAATGTTGTGAAATAAATTTGTGAACAGGGTAGGGGTTTTCCCTGTTACTCCATAGGTACAATAATTCTCCAGAAATGATCAAATTTAGAGTAAATGGAGAAGCTGGAAAAGGAAATATCAAGTTTAAAATTACTTGGATCTGACCAGGGACCCTGGAGAGAAAAAAATAAACATTTCCCCAAAACATTCCTAACCCAAAGGAAAATGCCTTTCAGCTATGACTTCGATTTCTGCCAATAGTTCAATCTAAAGCCCTCCTCCTTTCTTGTTATGTCAGCCAGAGAGGAACTACTACTAAGGGACCAGAATAAAGATATGATGTGCATGCTTTCATTAATTTGTGATATTCCTCTCCACTTAAAAAAAATCATATGAAAATTTACCCACTTTACACTAAATTATTGATTTTAAATACCATTTTCTACAAAACCTATCAGTGTTCACATTATTTATTGCAGAGAACCACACTGCAAAATTGAAAAAGAAAAGAAAAGAAAAGCCAAACTCTGAATGACAAATATGTTCCATTCTGCATAGGCTTCAGAGAAATCAATCTCTATTCAAATTTGTAAAGAACCAGAGACTTTTGCATGCTAGTCATGTCTTTAGTGGCTTCCCATTCCTTTTGCTTCTGTGATCATGAGGATGACAGAATGAAAGAAGATAAGCCATGGGAAACACGGCCTGCATCATCCTGCACTGTTAATTATTTCATGAGAAGCATGAACATTTCATCTGTCCTTCAAGCTTTGGAGCACCCAACTATCTTCCTTCCTCAAGGTCTACCTTCTCAGTTCCTCAAAATGTTGGTAAAGGGAAATTTATCCCTCTGTACTTAATCTAGCCCTGCTCTACATAGGCTAAAAATATCGGGGACATTATACCAGCTACTACAATGAGGAAGAATTTTAATTTGAGCTGGAAATATTGTAAAGGGTTGCACTAACTATGTTATAATTGATTCAAATAATATAAAAAACTGTTAGGGTTAATTATTGCAAGACAAAATGGGATATGAAATAATTAATCAAATATATTAATTCCTCAAAGGAATATTCTAGATGATTGAGTCCTTTCCTTGCAATTTTAAAATAATATTGTAGCAGCTGAAGAAACTTGTTAGATAAGCAGCAAAACATCTTCAAGGAAAAATGAAGTCCAGTTGCCTTTTGAAAATGTACCTTAGGGACAACCATGATCTGGATTACTGAGAATATCCATAGATAAGTAAGTAAGGGCAGATTTGTACTGGGATGTCACTGGGAACATTCCAGTTTGATGTCTTAACCTCTACACCAAACTGACTCACCAATTTCTCAGTTACTGTCACCAGTTTGATCCATAAAATTATAAATGGAAATAGGCTGCCACAGATAACAAGTTAACACCTTCAATTGGCTGCCATTCTACAATTCCATGCCAACCAATACTGAGAATTTGAAATGAGGTTCTCTATGATTGTGAGTTCCTCCCTTCAATAGGCTTAATTGTCATTATCTTTTTTCCTTTTCTTCTGACCTCATTCCTCCATGCTAATCTTGCTCCACACTCCATAGAAACACAATATCTTGCTTTGTACTTCAGCATGCAAATAATGATTTATTGCTTCCTTGCTCCTTTGTTGGTGGAAAATGTATCAAATATTATGGGTGGAAACATTTGATAAATGATAAAGATATTCTCCATGTTTTGTTTTGCTTTGTTGCTCAACGACAATCACATTTGAATATGTAGCTAACATAACCTTTTCAAGCCTTTTTTGTAAGAATTTTACATTTTTTCTTAATGACTCCTAAAGCTTCATAATTATCAGATTTTTTTCATCTCTGTTTGCTACTTCATAAAAATAAGTAAATTTGCTTAAGTTGAAAATAAGCGTTGTTTTTAGAATATAGTTTATCAAGCAATTTTCAGTTCCTTTGTCAGCAATTGCTGAGTTGATATTAGTGGGATTTGAGATGCAGCCAATTTTCTTTCATATCTTTATTTCACATATGTTCTTCTCTTTTGGCCACTGTTCTGAAAAGTTGGTGAAATTGCAAGTTTAAATCATGCTTAGTCTTGTTCTGATGCAGAGAATGAAAGGACAGCATCTCATCTTTCCCTCCCTCACCTTCATTTCGTGCTTCCTTCCTGGCCTCTCCTTTGATGGAGGGAGGTGAGGGTGCTAAAGACATAAATCACATTCAGGTTGTTCAGTGCTGTTATGGTGCTGAAGCTTGTGTAGACAGCTGCTTTTACCAAAGCAGGTGAGGAAAAGCAAATACAACCATGTTCTCTTTTCTTTGAGAGAAAAGATCCTGTCACAAATATAGATCCCAGAAAAAGGTGTGTGTGCAATTGTGGACCTGGACTCACAACAGGTTTTCTGGATCCTTGTTGTCATATATTATACAAAATGACCAAGTGATTGACAATGACTTTGGAGTCATGTAACAGGCACATTTATGCTTACTCAAGAAAAAAAGTTCAATTTTATTTCTTCATGTATAATTGCATATTTATGCACGTCAGCGTATAAAATATTCAACTGAACAAGGTGTTGTACTTTCTCAATGACCTTGTATGTTTTAGAATGACAAATGTTGAAATCTGGACATGTGCATACTTCATTGCCCATCATTTTGTAATAATATAGATATAAAAATTAACATAGAATATTTGCAGATTCATCTTCTTTGATGATCATGTCCTGGTCACAGAATTGTTTGTACAGTTGTACTTTGAGATATATTCACAAATGCTTATCAAAGTCACCTCTATATTGTGAACATTGTTTGGGCAAAGAAGTTCTTTCTGCTTAAATAATTGGTTTTGGAAAGGTACAACTGTTATGTATGCAGGTTTAAAGTCATTGGTTTAGTTTGAACTGTTCTTGTAAAATGTAAGAAATGATTGGAAAAAAAAGCGGGAAAACCCTGCACTCTGATTGGCTGGCAACTGTGGCTGCTGGCTATAAGTAGCAGCCGTAGCCCAGCCAAAGTGGGTTCGTTCTGAGCTGTAGTCACTAATAAACAAAGAGCTTGAAACACTCTCTTCATGCAAACTTAACACTGATGATGAGGATGGGATCTCCCTGAAGAAGAAGGCAACGCGGAACAGAAGGAGAGCGAGATGGCTGGGCTGAACACCCCCCCAGCCCCGTTCGATCTGACGGCAGAAGACTGGGAGACGTATGCAGATCATTTTCAAATGTATCTGGAAGGAAACGATCTTGCTGACATTTCCAAGAAGCGGAAGAGGGCGGTCTTTCTCACACACTGCGGTCCGGCAGTTTTCAAGATGGCGAAGGCATTGGTGGGAGCTGCAGACGTGAAGGTAATGGAATGGCCTGACTTAGAAAAGTTGTTAAGAGCCCATTATACCCCACAAGTATTGTGCCTCATTAAGAGACACGAGTTTTACCATCGGGATCAAGGGGAAAGCGAAAACGTAAACTGCTTCATGGCAAGTTTAAGAGACATTGGGGGTGCATGTGAATTTAATAATTTAGAAGAGGCCATGCGCGATCGATTTGTTCTGGGCCTTAAAGACAAGGTGCTTCAGAGCAAGTTATTACTAAGACCTAAGATCACGCTGAAGGAAGCAATAGTAGAGGCCTCTTCAGCAGAAGCTACCAAGTCCTCAGCAGCAGCCATGAAGAAAATTAACAAGGCCACAAGCCATCCTGATGTGGAAAAGTCCACAACAACTCATTGTGAGCAAATAGGTTCTGAGTCAGACTGTAGTGAGGTGGAGGAAGGAATTTATAGACTCAGAATGGAGCGGAAAAGAAAGACCTGGGAAGAAAGAGGCAAGATTTCTACTGCAGAGGTTGTGGGGAAGCCACCCCGCACTGAATGCAAGTTCCTAGATACCATCTGCCTCCGTTGTGAAAAAAGAGGACACCTAGCAAGAGTCTGCAAATCATCCAGAACTCCACGCAACAGAAGGAAGTTTCCTGACAAAGAATTCAAGCCCAACAACCTCAGTGAGAAAATGGGGCACAGCACAGAAGCAAAGGGGAACAATGAAACTCATCAGACAGTAACTATTGGTCATTCTTCTTCTATCAATAATAGAAAAGTGCATGTCAAGGTACTAATTGAAGGAAGGCCTTGCCAAATGGAAGTGCACTCAGGCTCATATCTGTCTATGGTGTCATGGGACACTATTCACAGACTACTCCCAAACATTCAGAAGAAGCATTTCAAGAAGCAAGCACTGACTCTAAAAGACTACCAAGGGAACAAGATTCCAGTAGTTGGAACAAGAGAATTCAACGTGAAGTTCAAAGGCCACACCAAACGCTTGCCCCTGACCATCGTGGACAAGGATCGCCCAAGCTTGCTGGGACTTGAGTGGTTCAAGCCACTAGGCATCGAGGTGACTGGCATCAATCACGTGAGCAACACTGAATGGGAGGAGGCCTTGAAGTCTGAGTTTCCAGAGGTCTTCAGCAACAGATATGGGGACCCCTATCACTTTCAACCTAGATTCCAAGGTGCCACCAATTCGCTTAAAGCCCAGAAGGGTCCCATTTGCCTTAAAGGAAAAAATTGATGCACAATTAGATAAACTAATAGCTCAAGGAGTTTTAGAGCCCACTGACCACTCCAGGTGGGAGACACCCATAGTCACACCAGTCAAGACTGATGGGTCAGTGAGAATCTGTGGAGACTATAAGGGGGCATTGAACCATGCACTTCAACAGAGCGCATATCCAGTTCCAGTGGTGCATCATTTACTACATTCACTTGGCAGGGGTACAGTCTTTGCCAAATTGGATCTGGCCCAGGCATATCAACAATTAATAGTTGATGATGCCACTGCAGAGGCCCAAACCATTGTGACTCATAGAGGTGCTTTCAAATGTAAAAGGTTACAGTTTGGAGTAAGCGTGGCACCAGGCATCTTTTAAAGCCTTATGGAAAGGATACTCCAAGGACTGCCAGGGGTAGTACCTTACTTTGATGATGTGTTAATCTCTGCTGAAAATGACACTCAGTTACAAGAGAGACTCAGAGAAGTCCTTACCAGATTCAAAAAGCGGGTTAAAAGTCAAGGAAGAAAAATGCACTCTTAGAACTGACAAGATTGAGTTCCTGGGCTATATGATTGACAAGCATGGTATCCACCCTACAGATGCCAAGGTTCAGGCAATCAAAGAAGCCCCTAGACCTAAATGTGAAACAGATTTGCAAGCCTTCCTTGGACTCATTAACTTTTATCACATGTTCCTACCTCAGAAGGCAACCATTGCAGAACCACTGCACAGATTATTAGACAAAAAGTCTGCGTGGGTCTGGGGCAGAAAAGAACAATCTGCATTTAACAATATTAAAAGACTAATCACGTCTGATGCTGTACTGATACAGTTCTCTGAGAATTTTACTGACTTGTGATGAGAGTGGAGGCGGTTTTGAGCCACAGGCTTCCCAGGGAGGGAGCCATTGCATTTTACGCACCTTGACCAAAGCAGAGAGGAACTACAGCCAACTGGACAAGGAAGCCTTGGCAATTGTTGCAGCTGTCAAGAAATTTCATGAGTATTTATATGGGAGAACATTTACCATTGTCACAGATCACAAACCTCTGTTAGGCATTGTGGCAGGAGACAAACCTGCGCCCACTATCCTGTCACCAAGAATGCTGAGGTGGGCTGAATTTCTTGCTGCTTATTCATACAAACTCATCCACAGGCCTGGCAAAGACATTGGGCATGCAGATGCTTTGAGTCGCTGCCCACTTCCTTCTCACACTGAGGACTTTGCTCCTGAGACTTACACCTTTTTCCTAGAAACTGTTGCCAAGCTTCCAGTACATACTGCTGAAATTGCCAGAGAGACTGCCAAAGACACTGTATTGGCTCCTGTTATAGGCTGGATTAAGAAAGGTTGGCCTCTTCAAGATCTACCTCAACTTGCCCAACCTTTTAAATCCAGGCAAACTGAATTATCTGTATTAAGAGGATGTATTTTGTGGGGTAACAGGGTGGTTATTCCTGCAAAACTGCAAAAAGAGGTTTTGGAAATGTTACATGAGGGTCATCCAGGTATTGTCAGAATGAAGGGATTGGCCAGGAGTTATGTATGGTGGCAGGTATTGATAAAATGGTTGAAAACTGGGTTGCATCTTGTCCCAACTGTCAGGTAGTCAGGCCTACCCCACCTCTCGCCCCCACACAGGAATGGGAATGTCCTAGGGGCCCATGGTCCAGGATTCACATTTATTTTGCTGGCCCTACCAGAGGGCACACTTTCCTTACTATAGTTGATGCATATTCCAAATGGCTAGAGGTTATCCCTATGGCATCCACCACAACTGAAGCTGTCATCAAACAGCTTAAAAAGCTTTTTGTAACTCATGGGTTACCTGATGTGCTTGTTTCTGACAATGGCCCTCAATTTACATCCAACCTTTTTGAATCCTATCTAGCACAACAGGGTATCAGACATGCCCTGACAGCCCCTGGGCATCCTTGCTAACGGCTGGGCTGAAGCGTATGGTATGATTTACCAAGGAAAAACTTCAGCAATTGGGTCCAGGGGATATCACTGAGGGAGTTGAAAAACTTCTCAGTGTTCAGTATATCACTCCCAACCCCTCAACTAATTTGTCCCCAACTGAATTGTTGATGGGTAGGAAACTCAGGTCTCCCCTTGATCTTCATCCCTCTTACCACGCACCACTAGATTCCACTAGCAAAATTCGCACATTCACTGTGGGTGATTCTATTTATGCTAAGAACCTTATGGGTGAACCATTATGGATAATAATGGTGAACCATTATGGATTCCTGCTGAGATAACCCACATCACAGGCCCCAGGTCTTACAGGGTACAAACGGAGGATGGTGTCCTCTGGAGCAGGCATATTGATCAGTTAAGATCCAGATTGCCTCAGGAGCATCGCTTTTGCTCCTCTTTGGTTCCCATACCTAATACCACTTCTAGGGGGGAAGGGGAGGATCATGAGTGTAATGAACAAGCAAGAATCAACCCCATGTGTAATGAGCTAACACGACAGGAACCATCCCAAAACCTGTCACAATACCAACAACCATTTTCACAAATGGAAGATTGCACATCATTACCTGATTTAGGTGCTGACATTGGGTTGGAGATGGATTGGGAGGAGAGACCAGGTTGTAGTAACCAAACAGGTTCTACCATTACTACAAGTCCTAGTAAGGAAATGTCAGCAGACACATTTCCTCCCTCACAAGGTGAGAACCTTAAAACATCTGAACCACGTAGGTCTCAAGCGCGTAAGAGCCCCACCTATTTAAAAGAATACATTAGATAGGCTGGGGTTTGAGTATGGACTGAACCTAGTGGGGAGGGGTGTTATGTATGCAGGTTTAAAGTCATTGGTTTAGTTTGAACTGTTCTTGTAAAATGTAAGAAATGATTGGTTTAAAAAGTGCGGGAAAACCCTGCACTCTGATTGGCTGGCAACTGCAGCTGCTGGCTATAAGTAGCAGCCGCAGCCCAGCCAAAGTGGGTTCATTCTGAGCTGTAGTCACTAATAAACAAAGAGCTTGAAGCACTCCGCGTCTGTCTCTTCATGCAAACTTAACAACAACCTCCACACCCTCCACCTTCAATGAAATACTTGTTTGAAATTCCTGCCAATAGTTCCAATCAACTTCTTAAATACTACTTCAGTCCCAATGTTAGTCCGAGTTCCAGTTATTGTTTCATGCTGAGAAGCTTAAACTGATCGGTGACAATATCAGGTCTTGGTATGCTATTTTTTCAACTCCCTTAACCTACTTCATCTTTGTGACTGGCAACTAAGAGGAATCACAGAAATATCCTTCAAATTGAAAGTCCACCAGGCTTAAAGTTGCCAAGGTTGGAGACCCCTGATGTAATTCATGGGAACTCTTGAGCATTCTTCACCAGCTACCTAAGCTTGGTGGGATTTGTAGTCCAGCACATCTAAAGGAAAAGGAGAAATATTCGACAGTGACCTTTTTGATATGGCTGGATTATAACCTCCAGCCTCCTTCATTGCTGCCCACGCTAAATTGAGCAGCTGAGAGTTTTGTTTTTGCCCTTAAGCTGAAATACCCAGCAGGAGCATACTTCAGAATGAGGAGAAGCGGTTCACCAAGGAGATTTAGAGTTTGCAAAAGAAAGTACTTCTTCACAAGGCACATAACCTGTACAATTCATAACCAGAAAGCCACTAACTTAGACTGCTTTTAAAAAATATTAGATAAATTCATAAAAGAGGGGCCTATTTACCCCTCCAGTTTGAGACTGTGCATCTCCATATACCGGTTCAAATTCAGAAGTGATTAGTGGGGATCCGTGGATTCAAAAAATTTTACTACCAGTTCTGTGGGTGTGGCTTAGTGGGCATGGCGTGGCTTGGTGAGCATGGCAGGGGAAGGATACTGCAAAATCTCCATTCCCATCCAACTCCAGGGGAAGGATACTGCAAAGTCCCATTCCCGCCCCACCCCACTAACCTGCTTTCCAGCTCCGTTCTCCTGTGCAGGGCAACAAAAGAAGACCCAGCTGATCAGCTGGGACTCAGGAGGCAGAGAATAGATGGGGCAGGGCCAGTCAGAGGTGGTATTTGCTGGTTCTCCGAACTACTCAAACTTTCAGCTACCGGTTCTCCAGAACTGGTCAGAACCTGGTGAATACCACCTCTAGTGGGGATGCAGCCTGATCACTAGCATGCACTAGAAAAGAGGTGTAGGGAACCTGCCTTTTTTCTTTCCATATTTTTGAAACTTTTCTGAAGGAATCATGGATGAATCAAATATGATGATTGCTACTCCAGCAAAATCCTAAGTCAAAGAGGAAGATCCATTGGTTAGCTAGAATACTGTCCTAATTCAGGCAGAAAGTTGGAATCAAAATGGCAAGCAAAGGATAGGTCACAGTAATAGCTAAGCAATCAGGATTGGGGAAAAAGATCAATTATGGTTGTCACTCCAAGAGATGATAACAGAGAAGCCAAATATTAGGTAGATACTTTCAGACAATAGACAGAAATCAAGAATCCAGGAGTCCAATAAATGAAGCACAATGAAGCAGCGAAATAGCTAGTTTCTTGCTGTAGCAGGGATGTGTAAGACATTGTGGGAACCAGGTAGAAGAGCAGTTCACTGGCTACAAAAATTATGCTGCATGTCCCCAAGGTACAGATTGTGAAAAGAAATTTTTCAAAGCAGTCCTGTCTTAACCAGCTTGTTATAAGTTTGCTTGGGGGCTTACTTTTACAGTTCACAACACTATATTGTGTTTTTACTCTAACTAGGATTAAAAATGTCTTGCTGAAATCCGTGTGATTCAAAAGGAGTAAAGTCTGCAACACAACATTTCAATGGACTTTTCATCATCCCCTGCCTCCCCACAATGATCAACTGAGATCATAAATATTATATATTGTCCAGACGATCTCATTCACTCTGTTTAAAAAAATACTGAAAAAGGTGGTTGATAACCTGATCAAAAGATTAAAGTGCCGTGATTGTGCTGGCTAATTCTGCCACTTGTTTTCCCCCTGTAATTGTATCTTCTATGGATTTGTGTAGGATAGGGTTTCATATTACTATGGATTTCTGCCTCAAATAGTCACAAAAACCAATAATAATATGATTTGCTGATGTGTATTTAAATAGTAAAAAAAAGATGGCCTGGATATCAATAGAGGTTAACATTCCATTTCAGCTCTTTATAAAAGACTTCAGACAGATAGATGAATTTTAGTTTTTATAAGATCCTTAAGATCCAAAAGCTAAATTTAAAAGATAGTTGTTTTAAGGTGAGGTATATTCTTCAAATTAAGAAATAAAGCATGGAATTTGTTTTCAAAATTGGGCTCAAAGCTTGTTTTATACATATATACAATATTTTCTTTGCTAGCTCTTCATTTCAATATTGGTTTTTTGCTATTGTATCCATCTTCTGTCCCTCTCTGTTGGAGGCAACCTATACTTAGTCATTGAATTTATATTGTGGTAAAACTAATTCTTTTGTCTTACCATTTAGTGTAAACTTAGGCACGGTGGTTTTTTTAACCATGATTTATGACTTAGTATGATGTATAAACATTGTGGTTTATTTCACATTGTTATTTATTCAGCAAGCAATGACTTAAACAAACCATGGCTTAGCACAATGTATAAAAATAAATCTTGCTCAGAATAATTATTACAAACATTATTGAGAAGTGGCAGTGTGGATTCCAGTTTTGCCAGATTAGCTTGCATCTTCCAAATGAAAACAATGAGACTTTATGATGGGCACGTTTTAGAAGCCAATGCATTTTTTTACTTTCTTCAATAGCTCAAGAGATGTATATCATAGTATTGTCTAATTTGTTATGCTTATTGTTAAACGAACTTTTACCCAAACCACAGTCATGTATTTTTTTTTCCAGTCTGAATTGTTTATTATTAGAAAAACTGGTTATTTCGCAAAACTTTATGGAAGAAAAAATGTGACCTTGGACAAAGCTTTGTCAGATTTGCAAAACTAGGGGAAATGTTGCATAGCACCCATTACTAAGTGACAATTTACCACCTTGTTATGCTTGGGAGTCTTTCAAGAAAAATAACCAAGAACATTCATGCATTCCTAAAGAGACCTGATCTTTGTAATTTTGGAAGCTTGCTCCTGGTAGGTGAAATGTTTCTCAATTTCCATTCCTCAGATCATTGCTCACGTCTCCGAGTTGAAGGGCCATCAGAAATAGGTGTGTATTGGAGGACATGGAATTTAATGTTTTTAAAACATGCATCTGTAAGTCTTCTGGAATGCTTGATATGGTACATTGAGAGAGACAAACAATGGCTCCAGAATGCCCCATAACAAGGCCACCCAGAGTATCTCCAAGCTCTTCAGGCATTGTAAGCTTCCACAAAATGGCATAACCCATTTACTATAATCATGGTCACCATTTCATGATCATAAAGCCACCAAGAATGATGTGAAAACCACAAAATATCAGTATGTGGGAAACTGTGTCTCTTGCCACTTCTCCAAATTCAGCAGGGAAAAAAAGAAGCTGGTTTGTTTATTTATTTATTTATTTATTTATTTATTTATTTATTTATTTATTTATTTATTTATTTAGACTTATATGCCACCCCTCTCCAAAAGGGGTGCTCACAGCTAAAAATACAACAATAAATAAGTTAATTAAAAGCATATTAAACAAGTTGAAGCCGAATTAAAATTAAAACCCATAGTTAAAATAGTTAAAATAGAACCAACCCCAGAGAATCAGCACAGCCCAGATTGTAAAAAGAGCCAGGTCTTCAAATCGTGGTGGAAGGTGCGAAGATCGGGGGCCAGCCGGAGCTCCAGCGGAAGAAGATTCCACAGAGTAGGCCCTCCCCCGGGTCACCGCCAAGCGACATTGAGTCGCAGATGGCACCCCGAGGTGACCCTGTCTGTGCACCCGTACAGGGCGGTTAGTATTTGATGTTGGGAGGAGCCATTCTCGTAAATAACCTGGACCCATGCCATACTGGACTTTGAATGTTAATACCAGAACCTTGAATCTCACCCAGAGGGCAACCGGAAGCCAATGCAGGTGCAGGAGGGTGTAACATGGGAGTATCGGGAAGCTCCCATCACTACCTGCATGGCCGCATTCTGCACCAGTTGAAGCCTCCGAGTGGTATGCAAGGGCAGTCCTAGGTAGCGTTACAGTAGTCGAGTCAGGAAATAACTGTCCTCCTCCAATTTGAGCCGTGAGTCCAGGAGGACCCCCAGATTCCGTGCCCTGTCCACGGGGGCAACACCTCCTCCCCATGACCAAAGATGGAACATCCAAGCTGGACCGAGATGTCGCTATGCACAGCCACTCTGTCTTGGCTGGATTGAGTCGAAGCATGTTCCTGTCCATCCAGATCCGCATCGCTTCCAGACAGCGGGACATCACGGAGAGAGCATCACTGATGTGGCCTGGGGTGGAGATGTATAACTGTGTATCATCAGCATACTGATGATAACTCACCCCAAAGCCATGGATGATCTCACCCAGCGGCTTCATATAAATGTTGAACAGGAGGGGCGAGAGGACTGAGCCCTGGGGCACCCCACAAGTGAGATACCTTGGAGTTGACCTCTGCCCCCCTGCCAACACTGTTTGTGAACATCCCGAGAGGTAGGAGGAGAACCACTGTAAAACAGTGCCTCCCACTCCCAACCCCTGAGCGCTGCAACAGGATACCATGGTCGATGGTATTGAAAGCCGCTGAGAGATCTAACAGGACCAGGACAGAGGAAAAACCCCTGTCCCGAGCCCTAGAGAGATCATCAATCAGCGCGACCAATGCTATCTCCGTGCTGTACCCGGGCCGGAAGCCCGATTGGTATGGATCCAGGTAGTCCGCTTCCTCCAGGAAAAGTGGCAATTGCTGGGCCACCACACTCTCAACAACCTTCGCTAAAAAGCGAAGGTTGGAGACTGGATGAAAGTTGTTCAACGTGGCTGGGTCAAGGGCAGGCTTCTTCAGAAGGGGCCTCACCATCGCCTCTTTCAAAGCGGCAGGGAACAGCCCCTCCCTTAACGAAGCATTGACCACTGCCTGGAGCCAGCCGCATGTGACCTCCCTGGAGACATAAACCAACCAGGAAGGGCACAGGTCCAATAAACATGTGGTGGAGCTCAGCCGCTGCATAATCCTGTCCACTTCATCCTCAGAAACAGGATCGAACTCAGTCCAGATGACATTGGCCAAACCACTCACATCCCCATCCTCAGGCCACTGCAAGTCCGAGCGCAACCCTTCCTGGATCTGAGCAATTTTACCCTGCAGATACTGGCCAAATTCCTCAGCTCTGCCCCACAAAGGGTCCGCCACCCCACCCCCCAGCTGGAGGAGGGAGCGAGCGACCCCAAACAGGGCGGTTTGGGGTCAATATAACATTTTTTCTTTATCTGATAAATGTATGCCTAAATGTTTGTCCTAAGAGCTCAGTATGGCATATATAGCCCTCCTCCTCCCATTTCTTCCAACAGAACTCTGCGAGAAGATAAAAAATAATAATAACACAGGGCTGAACCTGTGATCCCCAGTCCTGATTCAACACTTTGACTGTTGCAACAAACTTCCTTCCCTGTTTAAATAACTGATTTGAAGTGATGAAACCAAATCATGTGGCTTAGACATATTGAAGAAACAATACAAAAGATGAGTTGGGGTTCTGACATTTTGAATGCATTGGAGTTAATTATCATGTTGGAAGTCGGTAAAGAAAAATAAACTAGCAGGATCATCCAATGTGGTGGGATGCTGAGATTTATAGTTCAGTAATCTTTGGAATGCCACAGATTCACCCCTGACAATATAAACACAGTTACTCCTCAACTTACAATAGTTCATTTAGTGACCAAAGTTACAATGGCACTGAAAAAAGTGACTTATAACCATTTTTCACGTTTACAAGCATTGCAGCATTCCCTTGGTCACATGATCAAAATTCAGCTGCTTGGCAACTGGCTCATATTTATGACAGTTGCTGTGTTCCAGGGTCATGTGATTGTCCTTTGTAATCTTCTGACAAGCAAAATCCATGGGGAAGACAGATTCACTTAACAACCGTGTTACTAACTTAACAACTTACCAGTTAATGAATATTTCAGCTTAACCTCAACAACACAAGAGCGCACAACAGATATAAATTTAATGTAAACCACTCCAAACTTGATTGCAGGAAATACGATTTCAGCAACAGAGTGGTCAATGTCTGGAACTTACTACTTGACTCTGTTGTCACCTGCTCAAACCCCCATTCTATTACCCTCAAACTAACCTCTATTGACCTCACCCCATTCCTAAGAGGTCTGTAAGGGGCATGCATAAGCGCACAATCATGCCTACCATCCCTGTCCTGTTGTTCCCAATTATTAGTTCCTATTTCTTATATTTAAACTTATGTTTACTCTTGTTTCTATTGTCCTGTATGCTTTTGCCAAAATAAAATAAAATAAAATAAAATAAAATAAAATAAAATAAAATAATAAATAAAATAAAATAAAATAAAATAAAATAAAATAAAATAAAATAAAATAAATGGTGGGGATTCACTTAACAAGTATGGTAGGAAAGATTGCAAAACGGGGCAAAATTCATTTAACAAATGTCTTGCTTGGTAACAAAAATTTTGAAACTCAGTTGTGGTTGTAACTTGAGAACTGTCTGTACTTAATTTCCAAAATGGGAATTTGGACTCTTTATAATAACTGTTTTTAAAAGTACATTGAAACAAGCATTTTAATGAAATGTAATTTTTCACTAAATCAGCTTATATTCCTTAAAATTGTAGCAGGCCACCAACTCAATCTTCCGTAGGATATTTTAACAGCCATTGTGCTGTGCTTCCAGGATTTTCATTACTAATAATTGGAGAAAGTAAAAAGCGGGAGAAACCATGCATACCTAAAATAGCCTATGTTCCTGTCACATGCATAGTCTGTTTGGAGATGAGTCAGGTTAATACTGAGGCATTTCTGTCACATCAGATAGAGAGGTTACATTAGATTATCTGTCCATAGAGATCTGGTTCAAAGACCAACAATCTAGTAAAATATTGGTAGAGCTATTTGTAATCATTCTTATTTAACCTAATATAACTTACAAGTTTATCCTGAGGATAACTTGGCGTCATTTGCCTATAGCCACTTATACATGCATAGGCATACAGATCTATGCCCTTAAGCAGTGGGGATTTCCAATTTTCTTTAAACAGAATACAATAACTTAATGCCCTTCCCTAGAACAATGCCGTATCTTACATCATTTTCTGTCTTAAAATAGCTCTCAGGTGTGTCTTTCTCTTTAACAAGCAACACAGGATATATGATTCAGCCAGGTTATGCAATAAACAGTGAGTGAAAATAAGTATAAAAATTGGCCTTTGTTGAGATCTCTGTCCTTTTGTGTTCTGTCACTTATTTTTGTTTATTGGCACCTGAGCTGAGAGGGTAAGGAAGAATTTTGGAGCACGGCTGCTTACACCTCAAATAAGAGAAAGCATGTTATAGCAGGGCTTGCAGCTTGACAGTGCTGTTGGTCTTTTACGATGAGGATCCACATGCAGTGAGTATGTAGCACATGACCTCAGGATGTCCATTCTAGCAATGCATACTTGGAATAGATTAATCTGTGCAACTGCTGTTCAAGGGTCACTCGTATAACTATGGAGCAACTGATATTTTGTCAGACTCTGTTTTACTCAGAGTGAGAAAGATCAAAACATATCTCAAATGACATTCATAAGCAATTTCTCTGATGGGATATATTCAGTATCAAGGTCTCATTGCCCAGATCCATTTGAATGACATGAGCTGTTAGCTGTAGGTAACAGATAACAGATAATCAGAGTTGGAAGGGACCTTATAGGTCATCTAGTCCAACTCCCCCCCAAGCAGGAGACCCTACACCATTTCTGACAGACGGCAGTCCAATCTCTTCTTGAAAGTCTCAAGTGATGGCTCTCCCACAACTTCCGAGGGCAAGCTGTTCCATTGGTTGATTGTTCTCACTGTCATAAAGTTCCTCCTTATTTCCAGGTTAAATCTCTCCTTGTTCAGTTTCCATCCATTATTCCTGGTCTGCCCTACAGGCACTTTAGATAATAGCTTGATACCTTCCTCTCTGTGGCAGCCCCTCAAATATTGGAAGACTGCTATCAAATATTGGAAGACTGCTCTGGTGATGAGTCCAGATTTCAGCTCCTTAAACTCTTCACCAATTATGAAAGTCTGGGTGTTAAATTAGGAAATCTTATTTATTTATTTATTTGTTTGTTTGTTTGTTTGTTTGTTTGTCAAACATGTACAAGATAACAAGTATAGGTATGAACATAAACATGAACAAAGGAAGTAAATACAGATAAATGGGGACAGTAAGACAGGGACGGTAGGCACGCTGGTGCACTTATGCATACCCCCTTTAAGGACCTCTTAAGAATGGGGTGAGGTCCACGGTAGACAGTTTGAGGTTGAAGCTGTGAGGGGTTGAGGCTGTAACAATGAAGTCAGGTGAGGCATTCCAGGCATTGACCACTCTGTTGCTGAAGTCGTAGTTTCTGCAATCGAGTTTGGAGCGATTTACCTTGAGTTTGTAATGGTTGTTTGCCCATAGATTATTGTGATTGAAGCTGAAGAAGTCATTGATGGGCAAGATGTTGTAGCAGACAATTTTGTGAATGATGCTTAGATCGGACCGCAGGCAGCACAGTTCAAGCACAGTTTGTCCAAGCCCAAAATTTCAAGCCTGGAGGCATAAGGAATACTATTGTGGACTATCTGGACTAGTTTGAAGGCAACCTATCATAAACAGGAAAAACAACTTTTACTACATTGGTTTTTATAATCCAGTGACTTTTTTCAAAAATAAAATTGCAAGGTTTACTTTAGTTTAAAATCTTGTTCTCCATACCATAGCCTGAATACCTTTGAAAAGCTATGGATCGAAATGCAAATAAAGTAATGAATATAAATACATAATTATATGAGTAAATGATTGTACAAGAACACTGGGATTGATTAAAACAGTGAAGAAATTCTCTACATCTATTTTTATGATAAGTAATAGCTTGATATTTTAAACAAAACATTGAAAACTGTCTATCTATTTTTAGGCTGGTGATAAGTATTTTTGATAGCTTGATATTTTAAACAAATATTGAATCCTTCAAGTTAGGCAAGAATATAAATAATATTCCTTGCAATTTACCAATGAAAAAACTATTTTTCATGCTGAATTGGCTGCTTATTTAAGAAAGCGCATTAGTTATTCTCAAGAATAGGAACCTCCTGGATTCTAAGCAGTTGTTCTGTAATTTAAAAAAAGCTGACCTTTTGTCCAGTTGAATGATGTCATCAGGAAGGAGCAGCTCTGTGAAGTTTGTTAGAATAAAGCACTTGGAAAAATTACGTCTATATCAGCTATGTTAAGCCAAAAAGTATCAGCTTGGCAGGGCTAACTCTAACAACAAATCAGATTTGGTAAATTAACAGAAAGACCATTAATGAGATCTGATTCTAAGAAAAAGAGGAGAAATGGGAGAAAGAAAAGTATAGGCAACATTTGAATGCAATTCTCATTTACATATTTGAAACTATTTCATAAGAAACTGGTATGTAGACAAAAGCATTAGTTTTGTGTTCTAATAGGTGATGTTATAAAGGAACAGGCAGTTTTGAATGACTGCTATAAGGTCTTTAAAGAAGGGGGAAAGTTAATATATGCAAAAATAAATAAGTAAGTTCCAGTAGGTAGGTAGGTAGGCAGGTAGGTAGGTAGGGAAGTAAAATATAGGTAGGTAGGTAGATGATAGATAGATAGATAGATAGATAGATAGATAGATAGATAGATAGATAGATATAATAGATAGATAATAAATAAGTTCCAGTAGCTAGGTAGGTAGGGAAGTAAAATATAGGTAGGTAGGTATGTAGGTAGATGATAGATAGATAGATAGATAGATAGATAGATAGATAGAGATGATAGATAGATAATAAATAAGTTCCAGTAGGTAGGTAGGTAGGTAGGTAGGTAGGTAGATGATAGATAGATAGATAGATAGATAGATAGATAGATAGATAGATAGGAGGTAGGTAGGCAGGTAGGTAGATAGATAGATAGAAAGATAGATGGATAGATAGATAGATAGATAGATAGATAGATAGATATAGATGATAGATAGATAGATAGATAGATAGATAGATAGATAGATAGATAGATAGATAGATAGATAGTTTTGCTCTTGGCAATAATCCCCCCTTGTAACTCAGATGAACTTTTCCCCATATGTCATTATTACCATGAGCCCTAGAAACATAGTAAAGTGAAACAAACTTTAACTTTTTAACAAGGTCAATCCATTCCTTTTCAGCCTACCCTACTCACATATCCAATCTGAAGTAGAAAGAAATCCTCCATCAGTTTATGTAATATAAGGAAATGAAAGCCTATCAAAATATGCCAACAGTCCCCATGACTGTGAAGAATGTGAGTACTGAATTCAGCAAACCTACAATTATAGTACAGTTTTCATTAAAGCAAGACTTTTTTTAATATAATAATGCAGAAAATGGTTAAATAGTAAATTAAGAGGGGTCACTGATACCTCCCCAAAGTATTGAGAAGCCTAATACTGTATAATTTATGATGCAGAAAAGTTTTGAGACTGGGTTTACCTTTATCCCACCCACGGCCCTCTGTTGCAGCAAAATAAATGGGAAATGCAGAAAACAAAAAATAATGCTATATCAGAAAAAGTACACACAAACTGCATTATTTATAAAGGTCAAAGCTTTTCTTACTATAAAAAACTAGACTGCCTGAGACTTTTTTTTTTTAAGGAACCACACACAGTCCTGATGTCAGTGCGTGATTCTTCGTGAGTCATTATCGGAGATACTCATGCTGAGATTTCCTACAATGTAACTGAGAATAGGTGAGGTCACTGTCAGCATGATATAATTTAAGTTGATATATAGATTCTAATGATTTGGTCACCTGAAAATAAAAGTAGCATGCAGGATTATAGTTGATAGACTGGCAAGAGGAAAGTCATTTCTAAGTATAACCATTCAAGCCACAAGAGAATTTGCAAAGCAATTACTGGAACAAGCTGTATTTTAGTTTCAAGCATAACAACATTAAGCCGCCAGATATCCCCTTCAGAACAAAAAGAAAAAAACGGAAACTAACTGTCCCTGTAACCTCCAAAGGAAAAGTCTAATCCTTCTCTTGAAGCATGTCTGTATCTGGAAGTTTTTGTTCACTGATTTCCATCTTCTATAGGAATTAAAGTCCAAAACAAAGTTTCACTGTGCAGAACAGCTCTCAAAAATTGAAGATTTTAATACAGGTGGATGACTAAATTCTCACACACTTTCCCCAAAACATACAAGTTTTTCTGCTGATAATTTGAGTATTTATCCCTGATATATACAAAGTCCTTCACGACATGGGTCCTCAATACTTAAGGGAGCGTCTTCTTCCAATATTAAATACCGGTCGCCCTGTGCGAGCCCATAGGCAAGGACTCCTCGGGGTCCCGTCGGCGGGCCAATGCCGGCTGGCGGTTCCCCGACGACGAGCCTTTTCTGTCGCAGCCCCTGACCTCTGGAATCAACTGCCTCTGGAGCTCCGCCTGGCCCCTGACCTCCGCACCTTTCGCCGTGAGTTAAAGACCTGGTTGTTTGACCAACCCGGCTGTGACCCCTTGGGGAGGGATGGTTTTAAGGTTTTATAATGTTTGGACTTATAATCTAATTTAATCGTTTTTAAGTATTTATTGTTTCCTGTTTTAGTTGTAAGCCGCCCCGAGTCTTCGGAGATGGGGCGGCATATAAGTTCAAATAAATAAATAAATAATAAAATAAATATATTGAAGCGGATTAAAGGCAATTCAGTGTTCCGGTTTTTTTTAATGTTCACATGGGTTGGAAGCCTTAATTCCTATGGATTACAGTAGCTTTCTTTATTGCAGTTCCTGTTAGGAAGGATATATCTGCTTGTATGTATTTTGTAGGAAGCTTCTCATAGACAGAATCCTACACATCTCATTAAATGATCTGTTGTCTTGTATTAACTTGTATGTTCTAACACACTGCATTTTTTGTATGTGCATATGTGTACGCATATGCACATATATATGCATATATACTTACATTACCCACACAACCAAAATAACAAATTGATTTAGAATTTTAGTTTAGTCCCCTTTGGATTAAGGGAATGAAGTGGGTAGAATTTGATGCTCTATTATTGGGGGAATGAAAGTATGGCCTCTATGATATTCATGATAATATTTACTTTTATAACAAATTGATCAAATAAAATTATCACACAGTCAATTGAGATTTACTCCGATACTGTCAAAAGTTGATTCAAATAACTGATATACTTTATTCAGTCATTGATATAGTCAAAGTCTACATAGTAGCTCAAAAGCCAATAAGAGTTTTCTGCTTATTCAAATTTGTGGCAATGCATGCGGGCTTTCATTCTGAAGAACAGTGCTGATGCCAATACTCCAATGTTTGTAGAGAGACTCTAAAGTTTTTCTGCAGTATTATTCCTTTAGTTTTGGCATGTGTCCTCACAGGAGGAAACTAATTAATTCAAGAGTTGTGGAGAAGGGCATTAAAACAATATAAGCCTTTGTCGCTCTGTTGAATGCCAGTGCTATAGTAAATTCTGAGTTTATTTATCTGGTGAGCAGATATATAGGAAAAATAGACGTTTAAGGAGGTAAAGGAGATAGAGAAGACCATGGGGACATTTAATAATAAGACAACTCAAAAAAATCAGGGAAATCTATTCAATCAGATATTCTTCTACATCATGAGATAAACAACAGCATTAAGGTTAGAGAGTAGCTCTTGGAAGTTTACAGGTTCATTCCACCTCTAAAATTAGAACTTCAAAATGCTTACTTCTGATGGATAATGCAAAATGCAATTTCTTTAGTAGCCTATTAAAAATTGCATCACCATTTGCAGTTCTTAACCTTAACATTGGAATCCAGGAGAAAATATTATTTTGAATCCTAGAATAGACTTCTGCAGCTAACTGCAATGATAAAGAGATAATGCTTTGTATTAGATGCAATGCTTTATATTACCCTATTTCCCCAAAATAAGACCTATCCCAATAATAATCCCTAGCATGTTTTACATGTGCACCTAATATAAGCCCTACCCACAAAATAAGCTCTACTTAAAAGCCTATGCGGCTGGCTGCCCACCCATTCTGTCTGGTTGCTTGTGTTGGTGTGGCCATGAGACAAGGCAGGGGGTGGAGTTGCCCCACACACCCCACACCAGCTTACCTCAGGGCCCCCGCAGCCAGGCCATCCACACCATGACACCTGCCTGATGGCAGCAGCATTGGCAGCCATGTGCACCATATGGCCACCAGTCCACTTCTGCTTTCTTGCAGCCACAACGGAGTAGGAGACCAAGTGGTGTGCTGCTTCCACAAGGTGAGACAGATGTTGAGGCATGGATGGTCTGGCTGAGGGCCCTGATATAAGCCAATGGGGGCACATGGGGCAGCTCCCCCTCACCTTGTGGCTGCGAGCACTGGCACATTGTTCCTTTTCCTGCTCCATTGTGGCCATGAGCAAGCAGAAGAAGTGGGCCTCATGGAAATAAGACACCCCTTGAAAAAAAAGACCTAGTTCTTATTTTGGGGCCCAAAAGAAAATAAGATCCAGTCTTATCTTTGGGGAAATATGGGTAATTGTATCCAGCTTAGATTCATCATAGATCATAAAAAGTTAACTGACAGAAATAGTGATGGAGTTCTAATCCACTTTATTTATTAGGAAGCAGAACAATATAAATTTTCTTTTCTATTGGAACCATATATGGGCATCAAATGCTTCAGAAAGCACACAAATAGAAGAGATTTTGGTGTAGACAAACCTCCACCAAGGAAGAACTACTCTTCCTCCACAATTGCTATGACAGCAGACCCCTCCCCCGCTCTCTCTCTCACACACACAC
Source organism: Naja naja (assembly GCA_009733165.1). Classification (NCBI taxonomy): domain Eukaryota; kingdom Metazoa; phylum Chordata; class Lepidosauria; order Squamata; family Elapidae; genus Naja; species Naja naja. The sequence goes on from CM019148.1 coordinate 68,794,580, forward strand.
ACATACACACACGTCAGATACAAACCTTCAGTAAACTCAGGGCTGGATGGAAAATAACTCAACAAAGCAGCCAAAACAGTGATATGGCTAATGATAAGGGATGCTCAACAGCAAGAGATTCTACACTTACAAGATACACTACTTGCTACTGGGAGGAGCTCAAATCATGAGTTATATATGTTAGATTTGCATGAAGAGTCAGACGCAGAGTGCTTCAGTGAAGAGTTTATTAGTGACTACAGCTCATAACAGATCCGATTTGGCTGGGCTGCGGCTGCTACTTATAGCCAGCAGCCGCAGTTGCCAGCCAATCAGAGTGCAGGGTTTTCCTGCACTTTTTAAACCAATCATTTCTGACATTTTACAAGAACAGTTCAAACTTAACCAATGACATTCAGACCTGCATACATAACAATATATTTGCAATAAAGGCTTAACTGACTCTCATTGAGGTGATAAACCTGAATTTGGCCTATAGCATGCCATTATGGAATGACTCATTTTGTACAAGAGATTCTCAGCCACATGGGAAATGTGATGTATAATAGTAACTAAACAATCTGTAAACAATAACAATAAATAGTAATTTAAGCTGAATGCTTAAACTTGTTAGTTTTCTGCCTGGAGGGAATGTTTGCTATGAAGACACAAAATCAGTTATGTATCTTCAACCTCTCTACCTGCCCAATCTTTCTAATCTCTTTGACAACTAGAATTTAAATTGCAATTTAGATTGGAGGCAGAGAATGAGGATGCTTCCAGATGCATGAGTTGTAATGTTACTAATCCAAAATATTTTGCAGTTTTTCTCCTTGGTGGATTTTTAGAGCCCTTTCTAAATAGTTTGTTTAATAAAGCTCTTCAGCTCCTTTTTTTCCGTCTCTCATGAGGTGGAAATTAAACCTTCATTGGAAATATTGAAACAATTCAAAATAATAAAAATAATTGGCTTTACATATAAAATGAATATTTGAATGCCAAAATTCTAAGAGACTTGTTTAGTAACTTTAAGATATGTGGACTTCAATTCCCAGAATTCTTCACAAGCAGGCTGGCTAGGAACTTCTGTGTGTTGAAGTCCACACATCTTAAAGTTGTCAAGTTTGAAAAACACTGAACTAAACAGACACATAATGGCTTGATTTGTGAGCAGAGTGGGCAAAGTTGCATAATATCTAAGGAAACCCTGGTTCTAAAGTGATGGACAGTTTATGGTTGCTTCTGTGGCTGAAACATCATTTGCTACCTTCTTAATTCTTTTCACCTTTTTCCACGTTGTATACTTTCCCACCCACCCCCCTTAATTCTTCCTTAGTGTTGAGTGTTCAACCATCCTCTGAGGAGGGTACTTGAAAGCTCAACACTGAGGAATTGGGCAGAGGGACTGAAAAATAAGAGTTGTATCGAGCTCCTTCTTACATAAGGGAAAGTGAGTGTGGTGGCAAGGCATTGCTACCTCCTATGTATGAATGTTTCCTTTCTTAGATTGCTGGTGGCCAAACAGATTTTCAGTATGTTTGTAGTACTGCAAAGCTACTGAACCTGTTTATCCCAGCCAAAGATGGGATAACCACACATGCCCTGAGCCATGTTATCTCTTTCAAAGTGCAAACCACTGTGGAAAAAAAAGCAAACAAGAAGCCTTTTAATCATCACAGCCTTAAGTTGTTAGTAAATTCATTTGGTCTGCCCTATTACTACCTCCATATGTTTCATAACTTTTGTTCGCCAGTTGTTAAAGCATCTGAGCAATTTTTATTTAGGTGTGGAGAAATAAAAAAATGACTCCTTGTAATTCCAAACTCATATGGTAAGGCCAAGCAAGCTAGAAACAGGCTGCCATGGAGAAATAAGAGGGAACTGTCAACATGCTTGAAGTTTGTAAAAGTATCCCCTCCCCTATTGCTAAGCCTTGCAGAGGCATCAAATCACACCTTTTTTAATAAAAAAAAATCTATCAGCTCCCAGAATGGACTGGTTTCTCCAATTTGTTTGAAAAAGGTGTTCTTGTGCAAGGCTCAAAGCATTAACTCTTGTGCTTCTCCCAACCCACTAAACAGATGGTAAAAAGTTTGGCCTCATTCATTTGTGATCCAACTAGTCCCTCGAGCCAGGAAAATTAAGGGGGCCCTTGCTGTAAGAAAGTTGCCTAATCAGGTCTTAATAGAAAATATGCCTGAAATATTCCTGTGAGAAGGAGAATTCAGCACAACACAGGCCACAGGCATGGTCTGTTATGACCTTCTCCCTGGCATACTTAGCCTAAATGAACTGTAACTGTTCCATTTGTTTTCGCTGGGTTTCCTTCCTGACAGATCCTGCCTATGAAGTTCATTCCTCCAGATTTTCTCCTTGTTATGTTTGAAACAAGAAATAAATGACATTGTTTTGATCGCTTGAATCTTAGTAAATATGTATGCTTGAAAAGTTGTGTGCCAGCTGCTGATAACTCATGCACTTGGCATCATTGATTCAATTGACTGAATACAGAACAATTGTATCTCCTTTCTTCAGACAAACATTGGAGACCAAGTAAGAATGGCCTTGCTTAGAAGGCCTCTTGGTATTTTAACAATGCATAGATGCCCTGTTAAATCAGGTGGGACAGAAAGAGCTAAAACATATAAATTATTTCTGGCCTGTTTGATTTCAGCATATGGTGTTATTGTTGAATGTGGTCTGTATTAACTGGAAGACTTGGTGCTTGGATTGTCAAAGACAATCAGCCCTGCCCAGGGCAAAGGCACTTATAAAACAACTGCAATTCTTAGATACAAAAGAACAGTGAGAATGAACGATAGCAATAAAACATCATACTTCAGGAATGTTAACACAAGCCAAAGCAATAAAGGTAGAATCACTAGATGGATTTAGGCTTCTATCGTCAATACCAGGAGACAATGGCTATCTGAAAACCAATCTCCAAAGACCAGCATTTTTATCTCAAGTACCACCCAGAATATTTAATTCTTGGATATTACTATTTTTCCCTGTGAAAAGGTTTTGGTGAGAAATGTGTAATGGGATGTTGAAACAACTCTAAATTCAAGTAGATTGTGGATTGTTAATGTTGTAAGCTGCCTAGAGGGACCTGAGTGTGGGTTGGGTGGCAATATATAAATGTTTTTATTAAATAAATGCAATTTCTTGTGCATTTTTACATGAATTTCTTTTCAACTTTTCTGGGGGGGAAATTCAGATCTCTAATGACATTCAGTTAGAAGCTAGCAAGTTATTTGTTTGCCATACATCTGAATATTTAATTCCTTTACCTATCTAATTTCATATTTTCTCAAATACATGAGCAAAATTAAGTTATCATTTGAAACATGCAGCTCTGAAAGTTTTTCAGTGTAGCTCCCACACAAAGTTTCATGGGTGCATACAAAAGAAAAATCCATGCAAAAATGCATGTACTGAGTTCATAAAAGTAACAGACAAGCATGATATTGGGGAAATTAATATATTGCAAAAACTGTCTGAATAAACAAAATAGCAACATATTCATAACAATTTTAATGTAAACAATTTTTTTCTTTTTAAAATATGATTTCAACATCTAGATTGCAAAATTTCCCGCTAGGCTACTGAAAAAATTAATGGTAGGCATTTTTGGTGTCTCATTGCAGCTATTTGATCAGGATTCATTTTTAGCAGCCCAAATCTGGTAACCCAATTAATAGGAAGATTCTAAAAGATTATGAAAATAAAATGAATTGATACTATAAAGAGAAAAGGAAGATATTGAGAGAACTGCAAATTACAGATTTTCAAAGCAGAGAAACAGACTGCAAATTGTTTTCCTTCAAACTCCAGATGGAATCAAACTACATGTTTGTGCTGTTTGTAAATAGTGATGTCATGAAATATATATTTTTGGTCCTGTTTGATGAATTTGCATCTTGGCAGCTGAAACTTAAATTCCAAATACAGTTAATACATTCTATGCTTCTTTTGTTTCTTTGCAAAAATAAATATTGTATTTGGGCTAAAAATTGTGCAGGAAAAAGCTCCTCATCTTAGGGGTTTCAGAGAACATATCAGAGGTGGTATTCAGCAGGTTCTGACCAGTTCTGGAGAACTGGTAGCAGAAATTTTGAGTAGTTTGGAGATTTTAGACTATCCTTCCCCTGCCACGCCCACCAAGCCACGCCCACAGAACTGGTAGTAAAAAAAATTGAATCCCACCACTGGTACACATCTGTCTTCTACCACATTATCTTATCTCCTCTCATATTTCCTGTTTGACAGCAGGAATTGGAGTCAGTTATATGTACAAAGTGAATTCAAAGTGGATGCCAAAAAACACTGGATCAGAATGCAGCTTTCAAACAGAGCAGAAAAAAATAGTCTGAATACATATATATATTTAAAACAAGGGTCTATTTGTTATGATTTTCTGGAGACATGCACACACACACCACACACATATTACAAGTATTCCAAATATTTTAGGAATAAGTCTGGCATATAATGGGCAATATTTTATTATTTATTTATTTATTTATTTATTTATTTATTTATTTATTTATTTATTTATTTATTTATTTGACTTGTATGCCACCCCCTCTCCAGAAGGACTCGGGGCGGCTCACAACTATAAACAGACAATAAGTTAGTTTCTTAAAACATTATTAAACAATTACAAGCCAATTGATCTAAAAACCCCAATACAGTTAATAAATTTAAAAATTAAAACCACCCACCCCAAGAGGTCAGCACAGCCCAGCCTGTTCAAATAGCCAGGTTTTCAAATTGTGATGGAAGGTGCGAAGTTCAGGGGCCAAACGGAGCCCCAGGGGTAATTGGTTCCATAAGGCGAGAACCGCCACAGAATAGGCCCTTCCCTGGGGCACCGCCAGACGACACTGGCTCGCAGACGGCACCCCAAGGAGCCCTTGCCTGTGTGCTCATACAGGGTGGTTGACACTCAATGCCGGCAGGAGACGCTCCCATAAGTATCCCGGACCCATGCCTTGCAGGATATGTTATTTTAATAACATATCGATTTAAAAGCATATGTTTAAGAATATAAGTTTATGTATATGTGTATGTGTGTATGCATATGAATATGTATATGTATATGAATATGTATATGTATATTTATTTAACCATTTAGTTGTATCCAATTCTTGACAACTTTATAGGCAAGTGCTCTCCATGCTACCCTGTCAAGGACACCTTCTTTCAGTTGTTGGATGTTCATCTTTGCATCGATTTTGATGGTATCAGCTTTGATGGTATCAAGCCAGCGAGTTCTTTGCTTTCCCCTTCTTGTTCCACTAACCATTATTACATAATTCTAGTTGACATCAGGAATTAGGAGAAATAGGTCATAAAACATAAATCCTCAAAATAAAGAGCCCAGAGCCTCTGGCCTTCTGAGGGTTAAGAATTGCAAAATATAAATAAATATAAATATATTTATATATTTATAATATAAATATATTTAAATAAATATAAATAAATAAATACATGATACTTTTTGAACCTTAATATTCATTCTCTTATAACAGACAAATAAAAATTAAAAAGTAAACTTGTAAATGCAATTTAAACAATTCAAATGTGTACACAAATACAGATGAAATAATATAAAGTGATAGAGTCTGTTTAAAAGAAAGGGAAAAGGGGGGAAATAGAAAAAAGGGGGAAATTAAATTTCAATAGAATTCTTCTGATTTACCATTATTGCAGAATAACAGCTTCCTTTTTCTGAAATTGCCACATTTTCAGAACATCACAAGAAGGATTATAAACAACAAAATTTTCCCAGACCACCTGGAATCATGGAATCTGGTCATTTGGCTTTCTATTGATAAATAGCCCACTAATAGCTGAGTTGGCAAAAATCATTCTGTCAATTATCAGAGTGCATCATTACCTTTTTAGCAAGCAGCTACTTAAGTTTTAATCTCCTTATAAATAGTCATGTGGTGTTCCGATTATGTAGATATCATCACTAATATGTTAACATTATTACACTTTAACCTCCTCCCAAGAATGTGGTTCCTCATAATCCTGATATGTAATAAAAACTAATCAATAGATATACCAATTTAGTCAAACTCATCAGGCAGGATGATAACCAACTGTTGGAAAGTCCAATAAGTATCATAAAAGATGTTTCATTTGATGAACTTCGTATTCAAATTATTAAAATAAAACTTATCTGGTGTTCTTTACAACTTGAGACCATTGAAAAGGAGGGTCCTTCCATTTAATGAAGCCCATATGGTAGTTGCCTTATCAGAGCACGATGTGAATACATCTACCAATAATTTTACATTTTTAGCAACCTGATGGCCTTTTATAAAAACAGTTCAAAAGCGACTGAAGATTTACCTCAAAGCTGAGTCAAGAATTAAAGCTGCCTCATGTGGGCTCAAATACCATAAACCATGAAACTCAAAAAGATACATCTTACCAACCATCACTTGTCCAAAGTCACACAACATGGTGTAATGCCACAGAAGAGAGCCAGATAATGTGGGGCACCTGCTCTTTTTATTCATCCCATTCTTCCCATTTGGGCTTAGCCAAGGAAAAGAATAGAGGGAAGGAGGAAGTGCTGAAACTGAGCAATGTTTTCATCACGAGGCATATCTATTTAGCCTACATTGTCCTAAGCTTCTAGTTACTAACCTTATGAGGTTTGAGCCAATGTGCAGTAGCTAATTCTCATCTTGAAATTTACTTATTACTGAATTTGCTTACATATGACAAAGGAAATGTATCATTACTGTACTACTTGCTGACTTCAGTTTACCCCAAGATTTGAATCTGCATTTTGCAAATCACTACATATGACTAAATAATAATTGTGATTTCACTTGAGTTCATTTCAAGAGTCTTTATATGGAGTACAAGGGGGTAATTCTTCCTGGAATCCCACATGGGATCCCATACCTGTAGTATGGTCCAATATTTGAATGCCAAGAGTTATTTCAGATTCTTTTACACATTCTTGATAACTAGACTGTGTTTTTTTTCCAGCATGAAAGAAGAAAAATTACACCGATGAATGGCACAGTAAGAAGAAAGGAAGAGGGTGCAGAAGATGCTCCAATAAGCATTCTGTCAAGTCTTTAAATGCTCTGTTCTGTACCAAAGAGCTGAAGATGCTTCTTGGATGAGAAGCAAAACATCTTCAAAGAAAAACCAGTAAGTCCAGTTGCCTCTTGAGAAAAGCACCTTTGGGACAACTATGACCTGGATGACTGAGAATCTCCATAGACCAGAGGTGTCAAACTCACATCATCACAGCAGCATCACATGACATATCGGGACTTTTTCCCCCTTCACTAAACCGGGCGTGAGCATGGCCAGTGCATGTATAATATAAAGATAAAGACTGAATGCACCAATTATCACATTAAACAAGAGGAAAACTTCTACTCACCAATTCCACCCGCGCTTTCTACAATTTTGTAAACAACAAACTAAAAGACTCAAGATCCATCCCACCCCTGAAAGGACCTAACGGTAAAGACTGTAACAATGACACCATTAAAGCCAACCTCTTTAACACATTCTTTGGCTCAGTCTTTGTAAACAGCAATGGATCATGCCCAATATTTCCTAGTCAAACCACAGACAACTACAGTGATCTAATACATATCGATTTTACAGAAGACAATGTTGAAAAAGCACTACGCAATCTAAAACCATCTCTATCTATTGGACTGGATAGAATATATGCCTACTTCTTTAAAAAGCTATTCACTGCCATAGCAGAACCTCTAAGAATAATCTTTGAAAAACCTTTCAGGACCAACTCCTTGCCAAACCTATGGTCACAAGCCACGGTCATCCCCATCTTCAAAAAGGGAGACCCCAGCCTAGTTGAAAATTACAGACCAATCTCCTTATGCTGTGTCACCTGTAAACTCATGGAATCAATTAACCAATCCATTATCCTCCACTTAGAGACAAACAACCTACTCTCTAATAAATAATTTGGTTTCAGAAAAAAACTATCCTGTAATCTGCAACTCTTACACTGCAAAAACATATAGATACACAACTCGATCAGGGCAAAACAATAGAAGCAATCTACATAGACTTCTGTAAAGCCTTTGATTCAGTGGTACATGACAAACTACTATTAAAACTAAAATCTTATGCTATCTCTGGACACCTGCATAACTGGATAGAAGCATTCCTGTCAAACAGACAACAATTGGTCAAAATTGGAAATGTCCTATCAAATTCTGTACCTGTCAACAGTGGTGTCCCCCAAGGCAGTGTTCTAGGACCAACTCTCTTCATACTCTACATAAATAAGAGCTTTGGTGGCTCAGGCTGTTAAATGCCTGCTCTTAAGATCCAGCTGTCTACAATTACTGTAGGCTCGAATCCCACCAGGCTCAAGGTTGACTCAGCCTTCCATCCTCTCGGGGTAGGTAAATTGAGGACCCAAGATTGTTGGGGTCAATTAGCTGACCTTGTAAAAATGCCGCTTAGTAATAAGCAGGCATATACAATGGAATGAAGGCTATTGCTGAGCGCATTGGGTTGTGCTCCAAAATTGTAAGTCAGCCTGAGTCTTCGGAGAAGGGCGGCATATAAATGTAATTAAAAAAAATGATCTCTGTGATCATATTAAGAGCAACTGCGTGCTCTTCACTGATGATGTAAAGCTATTCAACACCACAGATAATTCTACCCTTCAAAAAGACCTCGACTATGTATCAGAATGGTCAAACAAATGGCAACTTCAAATCTCAACAAATAAATGCTCTGTCTTACATATTGGCAAAAAAAATCAGAAAATAAAATACAAGCTGAATAGTCAAGACCTTGTTGATGATCCAAACTCTGTCAAGGACCTTGGAGTACTCATCTCAAATGATCTAAGTGCTAGAGCCCACTGTAACTACATAGCCAAAAAGGCATTAAGAGTTGTTAACCTAATCCTATGTAGCTTTTTCTCTGGTAATATCACACTACTAACTAGAGCATATAAAACATTTGCTAGACCAATACTTGAATACAGCTCATCAGTCTGGAACCCACATTACATATCTGATATTAACACAGTAGAGAAAGTCCAGAAATATTTCACAAAAACGGTTCTCCACTCCTCTACTCATTGCAGAATACCTTATGCCACCAGACTTGAAATTCTAGGCCTAGAAAACCTAGAACTATGCTGCCTTCGGTCCGATCTAAGTATAGTATATAAAATCATACATTGCAATGTCCTACCTGTCAATGAATACTTCAGCTTCAACCATAACAATACAAGAGCACACAATAGTCAAGGTAAACAGCACCAAACTTGATTGCAGGAAATACGACTTCAGCAACAGAGTGGTCAATGTCTGGAATACTCTACCTGACTCTGTGGTTTCTTCCCCAAACCCCAAAAACTTTAACCTTAGACTGCCTACTATTGACTCATCCTAAGAGGTCCTAAGCACACCAACATGCCTTCCTATTGTTTCTTTTATTTTTCTTATATGTATCCATGTATTCATAACAATGTTTATACTATACCTATTATCTTGTAAGCAATTGACAAATAAAATAAAATAAATAAATAAATGTTTCATCCAGCCTGTGGGCTGGGAGTTTGACAGACCTGCCATAGACACTTTGTTCTACAGTATAGCTTTTTTTTCTAACTGTACTCTTCAAATAAATTATTAATTAAGGTAACTCTGTTCTTAATTAAGATAAATCAATAGAACACTAATATAACAAGGCTTTTATTACAACAGCCAAGGTGGCAGTAAGTGTCTGTTTCTGGTACACTTGATAAACTGGCATGTATCAAGACTTTTCTGCTATAATCTCATTGTTAAAATTAAACATGTAAATAAATGACAAATTAGATTATATCATATATTTGGAATAAGCTACTCATGCTCACTATGGCCTACCATATTGTCCATGACCTACCTAGGCATTTTAATGGGCTGTACGCTCACTTTTTAAAACTTTAAATTTCTGGAAAATGTAAGTCTCAAAGTATAACGGTTGGTTGCAGCAATTATCTCTATATTCCTTTCACCCTCCCATCTGGATCTCTTCTGCACGATTGTGTTTTGATCAAAGCTATCAATGCAGCTTTAATGTCAGAGATTAGCAAGAAGTTGGAGGAAGCTGTGTTGAAATTTTCTTTGTTAAGTAAACTTTCACATGGCTATGCAAATGTCAGATCATATCAGTACTGCCTTATTGTAAAAATTTGTATCCCTGATTATATATCTTCAGAATGGTGATAATATGGAAGCACATATTATTTGTTTAGCAGAACAACGTTATTTTTCTTTTTTTAACTTTGTGTGCATGTATGGGTTGGATTTCAACACTTCCGCTGAAGACCACTGTGAATAGATGATTTAGAAGGATAAAAATCAATATGTATTTTGGCTGCCTCATTTTATACGATACATATCTATTCAAAGTTTCAATGGATCTTGTATTGTCATGTATCTGGATATATCATTGATTCCTACATGGAGTTACACAGCAATCTTACTTGCCATGTTGCTGTCAGCTAAAAGAGAATGAGCTCTTATATGCATTATTTTATTGGGAAACTAATATGAAATGGAGCATTAGCTTCATTTTTCCTCTCCGTGCTGTGTGTGAGTGTGTATGTGTGTGTGTGTTTTGTTAATCTTTCCTCTTGGAACCAGCAGAAGAAAAAGCAAGGGAGTTTCCACTATCACATTTCCCCTTCTGAAGTTGGAGGGGTTTTTCCCCTAGTCTTTGGCTCTTAGAAGGCTCTTAAAAAATCATAGGATTGAAACTTTAGCTGACTTTTCTCAATGAACTAATTTCATAGAAATACAGGATTCTCTAGCAGTTTATTTGACATTGCATTAGACTATTGAATTGGGCTGTCTTCTTCCCTCCATTATATTAACAAGTCTCCATATTTCCTATTGAAGATTGTTATGTCTTCTTTTACCTACATTAATTCCATTTAATTGTCTTTATCCCCTGCTTATTTAGACAACTAGTCCCCTGTTTTCTCTGTAGTTTTAACCTATGGTAATCATGACTAATAAAATCTGGAAATTCAAAATATATCCAAAGAAATAACTAAAAAATTTTCAAGTTTGCTTTTGAAGCCACATATAGTTTCATGGGAAAAATTATACTATTGCAATGACTGTATATAGAATGATTGCTAGAAGTACAGTGCAGTAATGCATAGTTCCCTAGCAATGAAAATTGTGGATACAAACAATTTGAGCTATTGTATTATTGAAGATGAATTTGTACCATGCAACCAAGAAATTAACTCCTTAAACTGCAGAGAAAAAAGAAAGAAAAATAGTAGAATTCTTTTGGCACATTAAAAGTATGCCAAGTGAAATCACAATAGAAAAGTGAGGAGGGGGATAAACCCAGTTATTTTGAGTTCCAGTTACGAGAAACACTAGTGTGCTGAAATTAGCTCCAAAAAATTATAGGTTGTGCATCACAAGCAAAGTTAAGAACTAATTAAACAGTTTTGTTGTCAATGCTACATACTAGATAGCGATATTGTAAAGCCAGAACTTCTATACTAACCCTAGGTGCCTGATGCAGGAATTCTGACCCTCTGGGAAGAATTTGTCCTTATTAATAAGGTCATGATTCTCAATGATTTCTTATTTGTAAAGAGACCTAATTTTCTGTTGGGCTTAATTTCCATTTATCTGCTGAATGTTTCTTGCAACTTGCTAGTACTCGATTCTTGTCCTCAGAAAGACTGACACATAAACTCACAGCTTCTAAAAGTGCTGGATTCCTGACTCTAGAACTGAATTACTTGAAGTTGGTTGCCCTTATAAGATATTTTAGTTTAATTTGATGTGAATTGAAGATTCTTCCAGATGTACACAGTGGGGATTTAAAAACAAACAAAACTCTAAAACTTGTGGTATTACCATATTCCCCTGAAAATAAGACCTATCCCAAAAATAAGTCCCTATCATGTTTTCTGCACATGGGCCAATATAAGCTCTACCCCCAAAATAAACCCTAGTTAAGCACCTGTGCAGCCGGCTGCCTGCCCATTCTGACCGGTTGCTTGCAGTGCCATTGAAATGATGGGAGAGGAGGCTAGAGGGAAGGGTGGAGCTACCCCATGCACCTCAGGGCCCCCGCCACCAGGCCATCCATGCCGCAACAGCAGCCATATGCAGCAGGAGCCTACGTGGCTGCTGGCCCACTTCTGCTTGCTTGAGACTGCAATGGAGCAGGAGGCAGAGTGAGGCATCAGTGCCATGGCCATGAGGGGAGGTTGTGGGAGCCCTGAGGTGAGCCAATGCAGAGCATGTGGGGCAGCTCCACCCCTCCCCACCTCGCAGTGGCAGCTCTAAAAAAAATTAAGACATCCCCTGAAAATAAACCCTGGTGCTTATTTCTGAGCCCAAAAGAAAATAAGACTGTGTCTTATTCACAAATTGCCAATCCCTGTGTCTTATTTTTGCAGAAACACAGTATCAACACAGAATTTTCCCAAGGGATTGGCAATTTGTGAATAAGGATACATGAAGCCTTCAGACACATAGCAATCTATGTAAGTTCAGAATTCCAGAATATTACTGGGTATTTCTAGAATTCATTTTAGAATTAATATCATCCTGCACTGTTTGATCAGGTATTAACTATCATACTTGTATATTAAATGTGCAGTTGGCATGACCTGCTTGTCTTCAAACTTCAAGTAGAACCTTGATGGAGTGGCTATTTGGGAAATTGGAAATGGTGGCTCTCGATGTACGTTGGATCCAGACCATGTTGGGCTTTAAAGATTAAAGGTATATCTTTGGAGCTAGAAATCAGCTGGAAGCCAGTTAAGGGCCATAATATTGGATTAGAAATAGTGGGTGGAGGCCCCATCCAGAATTAGTTGCAGTTTTGAAATTCTTCAAAGCAGCCCTATGTGGAGTATATTAAAATAACTTCGTCTAGATGTCATTAAGGCATGAATTACCATGGCTACCAGCTTTTTCATTCTTCCCCAGGAAAGGGTGTAGCTGGTAAACCAGCCCAAGATGAAAGAAAACTTTCTTCGGCCCCACCCCATGGGAGAATTCAAGAACAGTACCAGATCTAAGAGCACACCCACAATAAATGAGACTGAGTTTTAAGGGGATTGTAATGCTGTTAACTGGCTATAAGGCTCTTATTGATTCAATTTTACTTCAGCATTACTTCATTTAGTCAGGAAGAAGTTGTCATTTTTTAAAAATTGTGATCTGGTGCCTCTCTAGTCAATACAGACATGGATCATCCAGCAAACCAAACTAAACCAAATCAAACATATTTGTTTTGCAATATCAAATTACCCGTACAACCTACAATGACGTCTTGGGCACCTAATTTTATATATGCATATGTACTTAAAATGCAGTGATGCATTAACATTTTATTAATGAGTCCCTACCATGTGTTCCCCTTCTGTGTTTCTTCCTGTATGGTTTCCAAGACAAGCTATCTGCAAAGTTGTCAGGTGATTCATCTCTGTTATGCTAAATTTATGCAGGTTGTATACCAAGTCTGTTGACTTCAATTGATCTCAATTTAGAACCAGACTCAGTCACACCTACTGGGATGTAGCCCACTCAAACCAAAGGAGAAAACCCAGGGTTGTGTGCTTTCTAATGGTTACTCCAGAGTCTCCAGATATAGCATTAATAGGTCAAGGGCCCATGATGTCATTGCAATATTGTCAGCAATCTAACCACTAAAGACTAACACCCCCAAACCTAACAAGCAAAGGAAGTAAAAGAAAAACAAGAATACTGCAGTTTATTTTTAAGCAGCATGAGAGGACGTGGAGGGAAGAAACCACTCTAGGTAACAACAGAAGTTTAACTTTGAACGATGTGGCTGTGGTTCAATATATGTTGAAATGAACCAACTCCTGAAATAGACGAAGTGAGGCTGGCAGGAGTTATTTTAAAGTTTTGATTTGTTCTCTGTTACATATGATCACGGGATGGGAAAAAAAGCCATAAAAAAAAACAAGTCAGATAATATAATTTTATCAGGAAAGATTTGCTATAATCCTACCACCAATGCATGCAAAGTATGTAGGCATGCATGTATCAGACACTGTTTCTCACCATCCTATAGAGAGAACTTATATTACTGCTGAAGATATGGCACAATGATCTCTGAACCTCCCACCCAATGAAGTAAGATGGTCCTGAACAGCCAGTCAGATGCGGATGCAAAAAAAATCAGCCAACCTGAGTAGTTCACTGTGGGGAGAAATGGACTTCCCATTACACCTTCAGATCTTTGATTTCCACTTTCTAAATAATAATATTAATTAATAATTGATCCCTTGAATGCAATCCTAAGACAACTGGAGCACCACTTGAACAGCATTGGCATTGACAAAATCGCCATCAATCAATTGCAAAAGGTGGCTTTAGTTGGAACAGCTTACATCCCTAAGACAACATATTTAACATCATCAAACACCTACTGCCTAACCCAGGTCCTGGAAGACAAAGCTTTTTCTGTGTTAGTCACTTGAGTTTGGCCATTATTATCACATGTGAAAGGTATAATCTCTTACTGCCTACAACACATTACATGACTAAAACTTTAATTATCTGTCTCTGACAACATAATTTTACAGATGCAACTTTTGGTAGGAATATATCCACACATTGTTTGGCAACACCAAACCACTTAACGATGAAGGTGCTCCAGCACAAACATAATCAGTCCTAATTTGGGAAATGAGGTTGGAGGAGGCAAACATCTGATCACAGGATATGCTACCCCCAAGCAAATTGCCAAAACTGTCCCACATCACTTTTCTTCTGGAGCTGGAAACGACTTAGTCATCAGTACTGTCATCCGGATTTGGTTCTTCTGTTACCACTAAGAATATTCAAATTGTAGGCAGAAAATCGGAAGGTTCAAATAGGTTTAAGTGTATCTCATCATGGATCACATGTTGTAATGAATGGCAATTACCTGCCAATCTGTTTCCCTACTATTTATCTAGTATATTTTAGAGAAAATCAAGATAGCTCAGCAAGAATTAAATAGTATAAAATCGAACATTGACTAAAAACATTTAAAGAACAAGCAAGCCTTGAAATATGGAGTTGGGTATTAAAAGGCCCAGAAAAAAAGATTAGGCACCAAAGATGTCTGCACTACATGGTCCCTTTGAAAAATTTCCACAACTGGGGCAACGCCATTTGGTGAGAAAGGATTGCCAAAGACAGAGATCTCCTTCAACAAATCCAAAAACCTCTACTAAGAATCTGATCACACCTGAGTGAAAAAGAGAATGATTCAAATCAGTGGTGGGATTCAAATTTTGATACTACCAGTTATGTGGCCATGGCTTGGTGGGTGTGGCTTTTGGGTAAGGCAGGGGAAGGATATTGCAAAATTTCCATTCCCACCCCACTCCTTGAGGAAGGTTACTGCAAAATCCCCTCCCCTCCCCACCCCATTAACCTGCTTTCCAGCTCCATTCTCCTGTGCAGGGCAACAAAAGAAGACCCAGCCATTCAGCTGGGACTTGGGAGACAGAGAATAGTTGGAGGCAGGGCCAGTCAGAGGTGGTATTTGCCGGTTTTCTGAACTACTCAAAATTTCTGCTACCTGTTCTCCAGAACTGGTCAGAACCTGCTGAATACCACCTCTGGTTCAAACCTTGCACAGATGTCTTCAAGGAATAAAGCTGCTGTTTATGAAAAATGCCACTATCAAACATTTAGCAATTGCTCCTCTCTGTTGTCCATATCACTATCCACCCTTTTCAAGAGTGACTGCCAACTTACCAAGGAAAGATGATACAAATATCTTTTTTTTTTGCTATTCCTCCTTTGTCAGACATATTATATATAGTTTATGTCAGCTTTTGCCAATGCAGGCATCAGCCCCTTTCCACCCGTTCATTCAGGAGATGAAAAGGGATGTGGATTTTATGTGCATGTCCTATATATTATGAACATGGTGGTGCAGTGGTTAGAATGCAGTATGCAGGCTAACTCTGCCAACTGCCCAGGAGTTCGATCCTGACCAACTTAAAGTTGACTCAGCCTTCCATCCTTCCGAGGTTGGTAAAAATGAGGATCCACATTTTGGGAGGCAATATTCTGATTCTGTAAACTATTCAGAGAGTGCTGTAAATACAGGGGTGGGATTCTACCGGTTCTGTCTGGCTCTACAGAACCTGTAGCTCTGAAGAGCAGCAGACACAGAACCAGTTCTGTGTCTGTACTGTTTTGGCCCACCCGGCCACCCAGGTTGTTACCTGTCCTTTATTTCCTGCTTTTTCAACTGCAGCTGCTTTGCGCGGCACAGCTGTGGTTGAAAAAGCAGGAAAAAAGGGCTTTTCCAACCACTGCGCACCTGGACGCAGTGCTGCTCAGCTGTCTGGGCAGCTCAGCAGGTCGTAAATTGCACTCACGTGACTCATGCGACTCGTGTATGTGCGTGCAACGCAGAGCAACAGAACCAGTAGTTATACCGGTCGGATCTCATCCCTGTGTAGCAGGGATGAATCAGTATCATACGTCTAAGTGCTATTGCTATTTTCAACATTGATTAGATATAGTACAGCATGCAAGGACCTCCTTTTGACCCATATCAGTGTTTACCTTTATTCTTACCATAACAAGACATCAGTTTTTTCCTCAGATTCCATTTTCTGGTTAATTAACTAAGCAAGCAAAGATCAGCTGCTATATACAAACAGTTCTACAGTTCTTCCCAATTTTCATCTTTCCAGTGTCTGCCTTCTGAGGAATGTGAAAAATAATTAGTATCTTTATGGGCTGAATGCTCTACCATTTCAGTTATCTATATACCTGCCAATAATATAAAATAATAGCGTGCCTATCCTAAAATGTAGCCACTTCAAAAATTCCATCAAAGACTTACAAAAAGTTTGGTTAAAACTTAGATGGCAACTTATCATTATTCAAAAAATGTGGATCTTTTTTGTGATTTGGATTTTCTCCTCCTTTTGATAATAGTATAATAATAATAATAATAAAATAATAATAATAATAATAATAAATAATCAAACAGGAAACAATTCAGGTTTAGAAAGTTCTATGGGGAAACTCAAAAAGACTACATAATAAATATGCTGGATAGATAAAAGAATTTGAAGATGTATTTAATAAAAATCAAATGAAAGAACTAATAACAGCAGAAATGATTAAAAATCAAATGAAAAGGATTAAAAACTGGGTATCCCCTGGAAATGATCAATTGTGTGGCTTTTGGTTCAAATACCTGACTAGCTAATAGTCAATTATAGTCAATTCCTCAAAACATCAGGGAGAAAGCAAATAATGATAAAACATGGGAATGGCTTACAACTGCATTTTTTTAAAAAAGAAAGAAACTGAAGGCTTGATTTTGGCTGCTGAAGAACAAATTTTTGAAACCAATATTATCAAGATCTGAAATGAAAAATTGTCAAATTATTCAAAGTACAAATTATGCAAAGAGGCAAAAAACAGTAGATTATATACATACCTCATGCAAAAGATTGCACAAACTAATTATAAACAATGATATAATAAAGTCACCAACATAGTTTATTGGAAGATCTGTAAAAATTATCATGTACCAGTAATGAAAAATTGGTGGGAACATAGAGTTGAAAAAGTAATTGAAATTAGTAGATTAAAATATTGTGGGGGTTTTGAACATAAACAGAT
This sequence comes from Naja naja, assembly GCA_009733165.1. Lineage (NCBI taxonomy): Eukaryota > Metazoa > Chordata > Lepidosauria > Squamata > Elapidae > Naja > Naja naja. The sequence continues at coordinate 68,812,243 of CM019148.1, forward strand.
AAATTCTTGGCTCATAAGACACTAGATATAAACATGATTGAAAAGAAGTAAGTGTGGATCATTGACGTGGCAATACCAGGAGATAGGAGAATAGAAAACAAAGAATAGGAGAAGAACATAAAGTACCAAGATCTGAAAATTGACATTTGAAAATTATGACATAAACCACTCATGGTGGTTCCATTGTGGTTATCAACACACTGTGTATCATATCAAAATATTGTGGGCAGCATTAGAAAATCTGCACATTGACAATTTTTTTAACTGTCAGTTGCAAAAGCCACATCTGCACATATTCTACACCAATGCATTATGACATCCTAGGTTCTTGTGAAAGACTTGATGGGTATAAAGGCCAACACCAACTAAAAAAAGTGGCAGCAGCGATTTCACATTGCTGTGTATATAATAGACAGAGCCAGTGTTGCATCATTCTCCACCCAAGCCTATGCCAATTTGTTTTTGTTAGTCTTGAGTAATTTCTCTTTCTCTTCCTATCTGATTTTCAGACTCCATTTATTATCTACAAGTATCATTTGTATGTCTGGGAAATCATGGGATAAGATGGTTGACAATGTTTACATTCTCTATTCTGTTAGGTGCTAACAAAATAGAGATTGTGTATATTTTATTTATTTATTTATTTATTTGAATTCATATGCTGCCCTATCTCCTGAAGGACTCAGGGCAGCTCACAACAATAAAAACAAGCAATACAAAATTTAAAAAATTATTAAAAAATATTAAATCTCAAACCCAAACAAATATCTAAAACCCAAACGACGCTACACATAAAAACCCAAAAACCCACCCCCCTCAATCCAGGCTAGCCTGTTGGAAAAACCACGTTTTCAGGTCGCGACAGAAGGAACAAAGGTCAGGGACCAACTGCAGGTCCAGGGGCAACTGGTTCCACAGGGTGGGCGCTCCACCGAGCCCTACCCTGGGGTCACCAGCCGACACTGTATAGCCGACGGCACCCCAAGGAGGCCCTGTAGAGAGCATTGCAGTAGTCAACATGGGAGGTAACAAGCACATGAGTAACCATACGAAAGGCATCTCGGTCCAGATAGGGGGGCAGCTGGCACACCAGGCGAACCTGGGCAAATGCCCAGTCACGCTCCCACCTAATCCTCCAAACTGAGCCATGCATCCAGGAGGACACCCAAGTTATGCACCCTATCTACGGGGAGCAACACCTCTCCCCCTATGACTAACGATGGAACATCCTGGAACACCCGAGATGCCAGTACGTACAGCCACTCGGTCTTGGCCGGGTTGAGTCGAAGCCTGTTCCTTCCCATCCAGATCCACACCGCTTCCAGGCACCAGGACATCACATTGAGGGCATCACTGATTTGGTTTGGGGTGGAGATAAAAAGCTGGGTATCATCAGTATACTGGTGATACCTCACCCCAAAGCCACGGATGATCTCACCCAGCGGCTTCATATAGATGTTGAACAGGAGGGGAGAGAGGACCAACCCCTGGGGCACCCCACAAGAGAGGGGCCTCGGAGTCGACCTCTGTCCTCCTGCCAACACCGACTGCGAATGACCCGAGAGGTAGGAGGAGAACCACCACAAAATGGTGCCTCCCACTCCCAACCTCCCAAGGTGATGCAGTAAAATACCATGGTCAATGGTATCAAAAGCTGCTAAGAGATCTAATAGGACCAGGAGAGAGGAATAACTCCTGTCCCGAGCCCTCCAGAGATCATCCACCAGTGCAACCAATGCCGTCTCCATGCTGTACCCGGACCTGAAACCCAATTGATACAGATCTAGATGCCCACTTATTAAAAACATTATAATTTCTGCAATAAAACTCATCCTAGGTTGGCTAGGATATGAACATGTCTTCAGTCACTTAAGGCCCTTTAACTTTAACAACAAATGATTAGCTAACACTTCAGACATGAACATTGGTCTCTATAAAATATGGCCTATTTATACAGATGTATTATAAATATTACCCCTTAAGTAGTTCCTTTAATGTGGAGAACATAATGTAAAAATACAGAATGTGGAATCAAATGAATCAATAAGTTGTTCGTTTGTTTTTTGGTAAGAAAGGGCATTATGTGTTAGCAGGTGCTTTGCTGGAGTGATGCACTTAACAATGTGCCTTGAATCCTAGATCTTATATTCATTACAACATTCAGTGAGCAATCTGTGCTTGCAGAAATATTGTAGAAATATGGTGTTAATTCTACTCGACATGAAGATCAAGCAGAGTTGTCAACACATATTCTTGCCTTTAAAACATTCCTCTTAATTTGGAATCTTCCCTCAGACCAACTTATTGGATTCCTGCCAGTGGGATTCTGTGCTGCTGTATACCCTTTGGCCAAATTCATTTTAGTCTGCTCCAACAACAGGTGCAAAAAGAGAGGTATCAATACATGAGGCTCAGAAGGCCACCTGGACATTGCGTACAGGATGTGAATTACAATGGATTAAGGATAATTGTTCACTGACCAAGAAGAATGCAGTGTTAAATGTTTTCCCTGATGCAGTAGTAATGACCTTTACACATTTACTTTAGAATTAGAAATCAGCATACAACAGATTATTTTAGAGGAAATAAATACAATAAAAACAAACAAAGAACTATGAGCTAACATCTGAGAAAAGTGCCTGTACTGTATGGGATCCATATTGAAATAAAGCCCATCAGAATTTTACCTGTAACACACTGAAGGGTACAATTTTCTACAGTTGTAGAATCTGGAGGCATCTTGTGCATCTTTCCTTAAATTATGTAAAGCTTTGATATAAATTTCCCAGGAAGTTTTAAATTATTTTCCTCATCCTAACTTTAAAAATAAAATTTCAACAATGGGAGCTCTCTTTTTAAGTATCAGTGTTTCTGTTTCATGCAACTTTTTTTTCCCTACACAGCTTTTTGTAGATTTTTCCTTCTGGGAAAAATGCATACTGGCAACCATTATTATGGTAATGTTTACCCTACTGCAAATGTCATGATGGAAGTCTTTTAGATCTTTCCACTTTGACCATTTGCTTGAAGTGATTTAAGATTGGTTCTTTTCCAATATTATGTGGCAGGTGAATTCATTTTCTGTCCCTCTGTATACTAAAATAAATCATTTAAAATGATCACACTTAAGGATGACTGTCCGGAATAAGATGACTACAGCTTTTAAAGTATTGCTTGACCTGTCTGAAGTTTTGAATATTATTGACCATCATATCTTCATAGACCTCCTGTTAGGATTGGAAGTGGCTGGAGGACACCATATTACAATGGTTGTCCTTCCTGAAGTGTAATTCTACTAGATCAGGGCTGTCAAACTCCCAGCCCATGGGCTGAATGTGTCATGCGCTGGCCACACCCATGCCAGGTTTAGTGAGGGGGGGAAGTCCCGATACATCATTTGATACTTCCATGATGACATGAGTTTGACATCCCTGTACTAGATGAAAGGAAGAGTTTAAGCCAAAGACCATTTCAAAGATTCAACACACTTCATTCTGGGAAGACTATCAATCATAAAAGGTTGAACATTATATCTAAACCCAGGGTCAATTAGAGTATAGTCTGTTAGAGTCTGGATGTGAAAAACCAACTAAAGCTAAATCCTAGGAAGAAAGGTGGCATTTGGTGAACAAGCCATGGAATTTTAGGGATATTCCACCTTTAGTCTGGGATGAGGATATGCATACAATGCCAAACTTGAGGGAGGGATACTTGAGGAGGGGTTGTGTATGTCATGACTCTCAGCTCCTGCTCGGGGAACTTGACAGCTTTGGTGAAAAGGCCCTTCGCACAATTCCATTTAATGTGGCAGCTATGACCTTTCTTGGATGGGACACCTTTCTTTATTCATTCATCCCTTAGTGATTTTTTTCTTTGAAGTATTGCAGTGGGCTCTACATGGTGTTAAAGACCATACAGAATCTACAGCTAGTTCAAAATGCAGTAGCTTAAGTAGTAATGATTTGACCATGTGACACCACTACTATCAAGACAATCACGTTTTCTCAACCATTTCAACCTGTGATAAGATCATACAGACAAGGGGCTCTGCTCAAGTCCTTTAACTCAGGGATTGCCATCATTGATTGGTGTTAGATGATGTCATAGGAGAGGCATTTTCAATTTGCTGCCCCCTTTCCTTGGGACGTCATTCCCTCAGTAGATGACTCCTATTTTACTGAATTTTAGAAACTCCATCAAAACCACTCTCCCAGTCCTGATATCAAAATCTGACTAAGTCCACATGGCTGTCCCATTATTTATTTATTTATTTATTTATTTATTTATTTATTTATTTATTTATTTATTTATTTATTTATTTATTTGACTTGTATGCCACCCCATCTCCAAAGACTCAGGGCGGCTCACAGCTAAAACATACGTTGACAATAAATAGCTAAAAAAGAATTAAACAAAAACAAGCCCAATATTATCCAAATTTAAAATGAATTAAAACCACCCCATCCCCCCCCGAGAGGCAATCACAGCCCGGCTTGGTCAAATAACCAGGTCTTCAGGTCGTGGCAGAAGATGCGGAGGTCAGGGGCCAAATGGAGTCGCAGGAGCAGCTGGTTCCACAGGACGGGACGCCACAGAGTAGGCCCATCCCCAGGGGAGCGCCAGCCGACATTGGCTTGCCGACGGGACCCCGAGAAGCCCCTGCCTGTGCACTCACACAAGGCGGTTGGCACTCGATATCGGCAGGAGTCGCCTCCTTAAATATTCTGGACCCATGTCGTGTAGGGCTTTGAATGTTAAAACTAAAACCTTGAATCTCACCTGGAGTGCAACCGGCAGCCAATGCAGGTCGCGCAGGAGGGGGTAATATGGGAGAATTGGGAAACTCCCATCACCACCCACGCGCGCATTCTGCACCAGCTGCATCTCTGGATGGTATGCAAGGGCAGTCTAAATAGAGAGCATTGCAGCAGTCGAGTCGAGAGGTGACAAGGGCATGAGTGACTGTACACAGGGCATCTTGGTCCAGAAACGGGCGAAGCTGGTGAACCAGCCGGACCTGGGCAAAAGCTCCCCTGGCAACGGCCCCCACCTGTTCCTCCAGCTGGAGCCGTGCATCCAGGAGGACCCCCAGGTTCCGCACCCTATCCTCAGGGGGCAACACCTCTCCCCCTATGGTCAACGGTGGACATTCCTGACTGGACCGAGATGCCGGTATGTACAGCCACTCAGTCTTGGTCAGGTTGAGCCGAAGCATGTTTCCGTCCATCCAGATCCATACCGCATCCAGACAATGGGTCATCACGGAGAGGGCATCACTGATCTGATTTGGGGTGGAGATGTATAACTGGGTATCATCAGCATACTGGTGATATCTCACCCCAAACTACGAATGATCTCGCCCAGCGGTTTCATGTAGATATTAAACAAGAGAGGGGAGAGGACCAACCCCTGGGGAACCCCACAAGTGAGCGGGCCAACCCTGTCCCCTGCCAACACCGATTGCATCCCAAGAGGTAGGAGGAGAACCACTGAAAAACAGTGCCCCCACTCCCAACCCCTCGAGGCGTGCAAAGGATACCATGGTCGATGGTATCGAAAGCCACTGAGAGGTCTAATAGGACCAGGACAGAGGAAAACCCCTGTCCTGAGCCTCCAGAGATCATCCATCAGTGACCAATGCTGTCTCCGTGCTGAAACCGGCCGAAGCCGATTGGTACAGATCCAGGTAGTCCTCTTCATCCAGGAAGAGAGGAAACTGCTGAGCCACCACACTCTCAACAACCTTCGCCAGAAAACAAAGGTTGGAGACTGGACGAAAGTTGTCTAACACGGTCAGGTCCAGGGCAGGCTTCTTCAGGAGGGGCCTCACCACCACCTCCTTCAAGGCGGAGGGAAAACACCCTCCCCTAAAGAAGTGTTGACCACTGCCCGGAGCCAACTGCAGGTGACCTCCCTGGAGGCATAGGCCAACCAGGAGGGACACAGGTCCAACAAACATGTGGTGGAATGCAGACGCCGCATAATCCTGTCCACTTCATCCTCGGAAACAGGATCGAACTCAGCCCAGATCACATCAGCCAGACTGTTTGCACCCCGATCCTCAGACCACTGCAAATTAGAGCACAACCCACCCCAAATCCATGTGATCTTATCCGACAGATATTGACCAAATTCCTCAGCCCTTCCCCGCAGTGGGTCCACCACCTCCCCCAGACATAGGAGAGAGCGGGTGACCCTGAACAGGGCGGCTGGGCAGTTATCTGCGGACACTATGAGGGCGGAGAGATAAGACCTTCTCGCCGCCCTCATAGCTACCAGATAAGTCCTAACATGGGCTCTTAGCTGGGCTTGGTCGGATTGGGAGCAGGTGGACCTCCACCTGCTCTCTAAACCCCTCCGATGGCGTTTCATCCCCCGGAGCTCCTCGGTATACCAGGGAGCCACCCGGGATCCATGGCATGTGAGGGGACGCAGGGGGACAACCCTGTTGAGGGCATTCATAGCAGCCTGCTGCCAAGCAGCCGCCAGGTCCTCAGAGTTGTGGGCAAGGGAAGTGGGAAAAAACCCCAGTTCCACCTGGAACCTCTCAGGGTCCATCAGGCATCTGGGGCGGAACCATCTAAGTGGCTCCTCATCCCAGCAGTGGGGGGCAGCCTGTTGGAAGACCAACCATAGGAGATAGTGATCAGACCATGGAATGGGCAGTGTGTAAGACTGGCCTGCCTCTATCACTGTGCCACTGTTCCGAGACAAAAACTAGGTGGAGAGTGTTTCCCCCATCATGAGTTGGGCCTTGAATCAACTGGGTCAGGCCCATGGCCCCCATGGAGGCCATGAATTCCTGAGCCAAACCCGACGCCCCCACCCAGGGAAGGCAGATTGAAGTCACCCAGGACCATAAGCCCTGTGAACTCCACCGCCACCCCCGAGAGGACGTTGAGAAACCCAGGCAGGACTGCTGCCACACAGCTGGGGGAAAGGTATGTCAGCAGCAAGCCCACCTGACCACCAGGCCCCCACCTCAGGAGAAGGGTTTCACTCCCGCCTATCTCAGGAATAGTGACCTCCCTTGGAGTCAAGGTCTCCCGAATAACCACAGCCACCCCACCACCCCTCCCCTGAGCCCGTGACCGGTGCAAAACCCAAAAACCTGGGGGGCATAGGTCGACCAGAGGGACTCCTCCCTCCAGCCCCAACCAGGTCTCGGTGATACAAGCCAGGTCCGCAGCCTCCTCCTCAATCAGGGAAGACTTATTAGCCATGGACCTGGCATTTAAATACACCAGTCTGAGCCCAGGGGTCCCATTCCCGAGTCCCCAAGTAATTGGGAGGAGGCCATAGGGTCGGAGCACACCACCACTCGAAGGTAGCAGGGTGCACTCCCAACACATGATATGGCCCTATGCCTCATCATCTCCTGCCAATCCCAACCACCCTGGAAATCGCAGTCCCCACCCCGCACTCCGGGCCCGCCAGCCCCCAACCCCCCCCCCAACGAGCCGGGCTGCAACACACACCCCGGAATCATTTCTCACCCTCCTCCCTAACCTTCTTAAAAATCTGTTTAAGAATTTAACTAAAGGGGCCCTAGTGACCCTCTTTTTTACTCTATTAGAGCCCCAACCCTGACCCATCCCCCCACCATGCCATCTCTCTGGGTTCCATAACCATCCTCAAGGTAGGCTGGTGATAATGTAGCAGGCCACACCCAGGAGGGAGGGAACCCCCTCAGGGCTTGGCTTTACTATTAATAGCAAAGCTACACAGTGGCATCTCTGCCAATCATTTTTATAAAACTTTTACATAGCACTTTGATCTCTGCTTGGCTCAGCACAAGGTGCTTAAAAAGTGAGAAGTTTATCTTTGCTTACCCCTGTTACACTGAATGCCCGCTAAATCTCTCCTGTTTGCTAGGAGCAGCCTATGAAGAATTATAGCACAAAGTCAAATATTTAATATGCTTGTCCCCTTTTGTTATATGGCACAATTATGCAGCTTAACCTTGTTCAAAGACCAGCTATTGGACAGAGATTTTTCCTTATGCCAAGCCATCACAGTAAATTAGTTGCACTATGAAATATTTAATGACTGTCATAAACTGCTTCCATTAAAAATAAATATGAATAATTGTGATAAGAAGAGAATGACTGCTCAAAGCTTCTTGTAAGCTTCTTATAAGGGTTCATCCCAATGTCAACACTGAAGCAAACCTGGCTGAAGCCATCTTTGAGGCTTCAGGGTTGCCACAAGGAAGAAGGGACACAGCTAGGGGTTTGTAGTCAAAACAAAAAGTCTTCCTGTGGGAACTAAGGTCATTCCAACAGGTGGCTGGGAAGAGGAGGAGTGAAGTAACAAAGCAACCAGCCAGCACCTCTATTGGACAATGTGACTGATGACTTGGGGGAAGAGGAAACTTTCACTTTTTACTCTGGTGAAAACTACAGGAACTTTCAGAGTCAGTTTTCACCAGTTGTGCCAAAATGTATATCCAATAAATCATTCCTTGAGGAATCTATCTGTCTCAGAGTTCTGCTTTCTTTGGGTGCAATACTTGGAATGCTGACACCCAACATGTTTGTTTCCTTTGGAGCCCTCAAACATCTTTGGATTGACATGCAATGCCCCCAAAATTTCTATTCCAAGAACCTTCTGACCATTTACTTAGGAATTTACATTTGCATCCTCTTTATTTAGGCTGAAGTAAAATCCTCTGTAGAAAATTCCTAATTCCATATTTCAGTAAGAGCGCAGTGGTCAGAATGCAGTACTGCAGGCTACTTCTGCTGACTGCAGGCTGCCTGCAATTTGGCAGTTTGAATCTCACCAGGCTGAAGATTGACTCAGCCTTCCATCCTTCTGAGGTCGGTAAAATGAGGACCCAGTTTGTTGGGGACAATATGCTGACTCTGTAAACTGCTTAGAGAGGGCTGTAAAGCACTGTGAAGCAGTATGTAAGTCTAAGTGATAGTGCTATTGCTATTACAGGATGGCAACCAATACTTATAGTAGGTTGCAAATGACATCTTTGGTTTCTTTTATGGTATTTTTTTAATTTTTAAAACATAATCACTATGAAATAATCTGAAAGTTTTTGTTTATGTTTAACATTCTTTTTTAAAAGGAAGGAAAGTGCGGGGGCGGACAATTCTTTTCCCAAAAGCCTAACTCCATTCATTCACCAGGACAATAAAACCACTGAGACAACTTTTCTCAAAATTGAAATTGGGAGCTGCTCAGAATTGGTTATAAGATGAGCAGGTATATAAATATTTTAAGTACATTAATTAAAAATAGCATTCTATTTTTTTAAATATGAAAGTATTGGTCTCAGATGGTAGCAGCCCAGCCCAGTATTCTTTTATTATGATTATTATGATAATTATTATTATTTCTTTCAAATATGTCCTGAAATATTGGGTGGGAAAACAACATTTGTCATAAAATAAATTCATGTTATATTTCTCAGTAACAGTGTTTTAAAAATCAAATACTTGTGTTATAACTACGGTATTTCTATGTAAAATTACATGGGTTTGCAAAAATAACAATACTTAAAACACAATTGATGTTATTCTTACATTTTGCTTTGGATCGTTGTCTCAAAAAAGTGAACATCTTGGAATTTCAATTAACACCCTTGAAGCATGTCTAAATAACCATGTTTTCCACAAGGAAATTGCCTCCCACTTAACTGCAGGACTACGCCTTTTCCAAACACATTGTGGTGAGCCATGACTGCCAAATGCAACCAGACCAGCTTGAAAACTCAACCATCCCATGATGGTTTCCTTAACAGTACAGCATGTCTAACTTGATGTCCTAATAAATAACTTCAGATGTCCAAGAATATAATTATTATTACATGTCAAGTGCAAGTAAATCAAACTTAGGTATAATTCTACAGATCCACTGTTTTTTTTCCCTGCTGCTACTGACATTGTAATAGGTTATACACAGTGTTGTAGTTTCATTCTGTTACCTGGAAAAGGCTGGTTGTGGGTTGAGTGGTATAATGGGATCTCTGACTTTTTTTTTTAATTTTTTTTTTAAGATAGACATAAACAAACAAATACATAAAAAAACATAAAACCATCTTCCATTTTATGCAGTGTGTCAGTGTGTCATCATTTGTGCTATCCTTTCAAAGTCATCACTCACAATTCATATAAATTCTCATGTTATCAATCTGACATATGCTTATATATTATCAGTTATTAATCATTCATGACTTTATTTCATCATTTAATATGAGATATTCTAACTTTCATTTATAAAATTTGTATTACACTTTCACCCAACGGTTATGTATGTTTATATTATAATTAATATCAATCTATTAAAGATCTGTTGTAAAATTTCCTAATCTATTACATTACCATGTCTTTTTATCCAACCATTGATAAAACAAATCCCATATCAAATAAAATTGTTTATCTTCTTGTTCTCTAATTTCAAATGTCAATTTACTCATTTTGGCACAGTCCATAATTTTCTTGATAACTTCCTCCTGCATAGGTACTTTTTCATTTTTCCAATTCTTAGCAAATACAATTCTAACCGCTGTTAAAACATTTACAATCAAGTATTTCAGTTCTTTATTGTATATTTCCGGTATGATTCCCAATAAAAATATCTCTGGTTTAAAGTCTATATGCTGTTTTATCATTTTTTCCAGCCATGTGTGGATTTTAATCCACTATCCTTTTGCATCCGAACATGTCCACTACATATGGTAATATGAACCAGGTATCTGATGACATTTCCAACATTTATCCGATTTATCCATTCTCGCAATTCTCGTCGGGGTAGATGCCACCTGTAAAACATCTTATACAGATTTTCTTTATATGCAGTTGACATTGTCATTTTATAATTTTGAGACCACAATTTTTGCCATTTCTCTAAATCAATTCCATATCCAAAATTTTTCCCCCAAGCAATCATTTTTTCTTTAATTTGTTCCTCCTCCAATTTATATTCTAATAAATGTCCACAAAGTTTTTTAATTACCTTTTCATCAGTATCCATCAAAATTTTATCTAAAACAGTCATCTTATCATAAATACCTTCTGTTTTAAAATCTTTATCAAATCTAGATTGTATTTGCAAATATGAAAACCAATTCATCTTTACACCTTGTTCTTCCAACGCTTGCATAGATTTAAGTTCATCCTTTTCATTCAATATCTCAGTATATCTAACTGTTTGTTCCTTTTTATATTTTATTGGATAAGAAAAAGCTTCAATAGTAGATATCCACAGTGGAACTTTTAAATAATATTGTCTTCTTATCTTCTCCCAGTTTAAAAACAATGCCTCTCAAATGTAATGTCTTCTAAAATACCCCTGTGTTTTCATTCCCTTATACCAGGGGAAGACATGCCAGCCCAACAGCAGGTCATGCCCTTCTAAAGTCAATAATCAACTATTCCTTAATGTTATCCATTCCTTTACCCACATCAAATTTGCTGCCTGGTAATATAATTCCCAATTGGGCAAAGCAAACCCACCTCTTAATCTTGCATCTTGCAGCAGTTTAAGTTTTATTCTTGCTTTTTTGCCCTGCCAGATGTATTTCAACATAATTTTATTTAAGTCATCAAAGAACTCTTTCTTTAGTCGAATTGGAATCATCTGGAATAAAAATAAAATTCTTGGAAATACATTCATCTTAATTGTAGATATTCTCCCAATCAATGATAATTGTAAATTTTCCCATTTTATCAGATCTGTCGCAATCTGCCATTTGAGCTTAACATAATTATCCTCCTTCAATGTGCTACATCTTGATGTGATATGTATCCCTAAATATTTAACCTTGTTTGTGACCTGTATTTCTAAAAGTTCTTCCAATTCTTTCTTTCATCTTGCTAACATATTCTTTGTTAATATCTTTGTCTTATCTTTATTTATTATCAAGCCTGCTACTTTTCCATATTCTTCTATCTTTTCTATTAATTTAGGTGCTGTTTCCAATGGATCTTCTAATATGAATACTAGGTCATCTGCAAAAGCTTGTAGTTTATACTCTTCCTTTTTAATTTTCATTCCTTTTATTTCTTTCTGTTCTCTAATATTCCTGTTCAACACTTCTAATGCAGAGGCGACAGTGGACAACCTTGTCTAGTCCCTTTTGTTATGTCTATTGATTCTGTTAATTCTCCATTTATCATAACCTTCACAGTCTGTCTATAACATATTGTTTCAATGGCTTGAATAAATTTTTTGCCAAAGCCCATTTGCACCAATTGTAATAGCATAAATCACCAACTCACATTATCAAAGGCTTTTTGTGCATCTAAAAACACCAGGGCCATTTCCTTTTCAGGATGCGCCTCATAGCACTCCAAAGTTTCCAGGATTATTCTCATGTTGTCTTTGATTTGTCTCTTTGGCAGAAATCCATTTTGATCTATATGAATAAAATTATTTCAGTATCTTTTTAATCTTTCTGCCAAAATTGAAGTGAAAATCTTGTAATCTGAATTTAATAACTCAGATTACAAGAAGGCTATTGCTGAGTGCATTGGGTTGTGCTCCAAAAAATTGTAAGCCATCCTGAGTCTCCGGAGAAGGGCGGCATATAAATATGAATTAAAAAAAATAAGGATATGGGTCTATAGTTTTTAACTTGCTGCAGGTCTGTGTCCTCCTTCAGTATAAGTATGATATATGCTTCTGTCCATGTTTGGGGTATTCTCTTCTTTAGTATAACTTCATTCATAACTTCTAGTAATTGAAGGTTCAATATTTCCTGGGAGGTCTTGTAAAATTCCACTGGCAATCCATCTGGACCTGGTGCTTTTCCAACATTCTGTTTTTTTAAAGCTTCGGTTAGTTCCATCATTGTTATGTTCTGCACTAACATTATTTCAATGTCTTTAGGTATCTGGGGTAGTTTCGCTTTCTGTAAATATTGCTTAACTTTTTCTTCTTGAGTACCCTCTTTAAAGTACAATTTTCCATAGTAGTCTTGTATAATTTTTTCTTCTCCTCATTGCCATAGCAAATATGTCCTTCTTCATTTATTAATTGGCCTATCCTTCTTGATTCTCTCTCCTTTCTCAGTTTATAGGCTAACCATCTGCCTGGTTTGTTTGCATCTTCAAAATAATTTTTTCTAGCATTTTTAATTTTTTGTGCTAGTTTCTCTTTTTCCATTAGTCCCATTTTATGTTTAGTTATGTCCATTCTAATTTTAATGTCTTTTTTTGAGGATTCCTGTAGCTGCTTTTCCAGCTTCTTATAGTTGTCTTCCAGTTTCTTGATGGTCTTTTTCTGTGTTATGTTTCTTTTCCTTGTATAATCTATTATCACACCTCTTGTGTAGGCCTTCATCATGTCCCAGAGATTCTATAAGGATGTGTCCTCTTTTTTATTTTCTTTGAAGAAGAAAATCAATTCTTTCTCTATTTTCTGCTTAAAATCTTTTTCTTTTAATATTGTATTATTCAAAGTCCATCTAGATCTCTTCTTTTGTCCTTTCCATGTGACTGTTATTGGATTGTGATCATCCCAGGTGCTTACCTCTATTTCAATTTCTTGTATGTTCAAAATTAGTTCCGCTGACTTCCAAATCATATCAATTCTAGACCAAGATGTATGTCTATTTGAATAAAAAGTGTATTGCTTATTCTCCAAATTTCTCTCTCTCCATGCGTCTTTTAAATTTAGTTCTTCTATCATTTGAAAGAAGGATTTTGGCAGTGTCTTTCTAATTTTCTTTGTTGATTTCTGCATCTTATAGTCCATTTGTTCATTAATTATTCCATTTAAATCTCCCGGGATCTCTGACAGTGTTAACGAGTAGGTTGCCAATGTGTTTTTTCATCTCATTAAATTCTGTGCCTAATACTGAAATAACAATACTACTTTGAACTTCATTCACTTTCTCAGCTCTCACTTTCTTTCTGCTTAGTCACAAATCTTTGTTCTTATTTCTCTCTTGTGCTAATGAAATGTTATACACTTCTATCCTGAAGATGCAAACACAACTGGAAGGGAGATCTACTCAATTCTCAGCATCCCCAATCTTCCTTCACATTCTGGATCAAACCTGACTTTTCAGGGTGAAGTCTTGCATAGTCTTGAAAATGAATGAATGGGTACCAGGCCAAGAATAAGGGATAACAAAGTTATGAATGCCACTTTTTCATATTGGATTTATTGCAGGGAAAACCTTGAGGTTATCCAGCTGATATCCACCTGAAACTCTAAAGAGTTCATAATCTCTGCCATTTTCTTATCACTCCACCAGTGGGTTTTCCCCATTAAATTATGAACATTTTTTTTGTAATGAGTTCCAAACTTCTGGAACTTCTGAAATTGGAGGATCTGAAGTCCTGATACATTTCTTTAAAAAATGTTATTGAAGTCCAATTTGCAAATATGTAATCTTACACACCCACAACAATTATTGTATCATATGGTTAGCAATTTTAGCTGACGAAAGAAGGCATGGATTTGAATTATGAGTATTTCCCTATTAAGCCTCACAAATCATGATGCAAGATCTTTTTTTTTAATTAATAGATTCTTGAACAGCTTAGCTTTCCATTTCTGACAGAGGGAGTTTCCTGCACATTTTTTGTGTCCTGGCAGTTTGTCAGAACAGTTAGGCATTAATTTGTGTGGTTTGATAATTACTATACATTCACTAGAGATTAGAAAGAACGTGTATTTATGGCATAGCTGTGGAATGTAAAATGCTCAAAGGAAAGTTCTTCCAGTCAATACGGGCAGAAGATCATGTGAATCCCATGTGTGAGCCAGAAGAGGATTTCAGATAAGATTTGGGGACAGCCAAATTGTTCCAGTAGCTCACCTGCCATGGGCAACCACATTAATTGCCTTCTTTCTCCATATGAGGTAACAATCTGGAGAAAGACCTTTTATGCAAAGAAGTATACAGGATCCAATTTGGGTCAGTCACTGGAGTTTTAGTCTTCTGAGCTTTCAGACTTGTGCTAGAGCCCAAGTTCTGAGGAAGGGCTGCAGCCTGAGTCTGACACCTCAGAAGACTAAACCTTTAGTCCCAGTGACCAACCCAGATTGGATCCTACAACATTATCCTGGGACACATATATTTTCTTTCATTCGCAAAGGAGTATATCCAAATATTAGAGATTTATTCTTCTTCAAAACAACAATATGACTAATCTCAGGTAGAAATAACCTACTCTTACACAACCCCATACACAAGTGCCTACTCTTAATGTCTCTAGCATTGTTTGCTTAACCAAGGATGTATTTTCAAGGAATCGATGCTTAGTAGAGGAAACCATAAACCCCAATGCATTCTCATTTTCTTTGATGTTATTAATGCTGTCACCTGTCAAAGGAAGGCAAGGTGAAGAAAAATTAGAACTCATGGGGAGTTTTTCATTCATGGCATTCAGGATGACATAATAGACACAAATCTTAATCTTCAAGAAAATAGACTAGCGGGTATGGTAACATTACATAGCAATATTGATAATAATTGATAGTAGTATCATTTTAATATGAATTCCTAAAACACTGAATAATATGGAAATCATTCTAAAAATATCCAAGCAAACCAGAAAAAAAAGAATTATTTAAAAGAACGATAATAAAAATTTCACTGGAGGCTTTCAAGAAGAGATTGGACTGCTATTTGTCAGAAATGGTGTAGGGCAGTAATGGCTAACCTTTTTGGCATCGAGTGCTCAAAGCATGCGTGGGTGCACATGAATGCGTGCATGCACAAACCCCAAAATGCAATGTGTGTGTGTCCCCTGTGCATGCACCCCATCCCACTCATGCACACACATCCCCACGTATGTGCCCTGAGCATGCACCCCCCAAGCAAGTGTTTGCATCCCCCTGCATGCCCCCAGTGCATGCTCACACATGCCCTGCATGCACCCCAAACCCCCCACGCATGCAGAGCAGAGTCCCGAAGACAAGCTGACCGGCAGGAGGCATGCGCGCATGTGCAGCAGAGCTGAGCTGGGGCAACGGCTCACATGCCTGCATGCCACCTCTGGCACATATGCCATGGGTTCATCATCACGGTGTAGGTGATTGGACTAGATGACCTATAAGATCCCTTCCAAGTCTGTTAATCGGTAATCTGTAATTAATATCATTCCTCTTAAAGGTACCGCAGACATAAATGCAGTTCTCCTGGGGAAGCAAGGCACATCCCCTTGCTCCTCAGATGATAGCATGGCCAGCTGCTGCTTATATTGCAAAACTGCGTTTGTACACCTTTATCAGGCATGAACTCTACAGGCAAAGGGTATCCATTCAAAGCAGTGAATAGCCTCATACCCATGAGTACTTCCCTTCATTTCTCATGCTAGCAACCTCTTTCCAACCCAGTGGTGTGAAACCAGCATGATCAGTTTCATGCATTCAAACCCATGGAAATGAATTCTTATTGGCATTCCTAAATTCGCCCACATAACGCCACTATTGTAGGAGTGGCATTAGTTGCCAGTTAGCTTCCAGGTGCAATTCTGAATGTTTGGTTGTCACTCTTAATTTTATTCTTAGATCCCGATGACTTTTCTAGGTTGAGTATGTCTCTTCAGTAAATGCTGGGCCAGAAGGCTTCTCCATTGATAGTTAACTCTTCTCAGTAATGCCTTCTGTCTGTGAGACAGCTTGTCCCCAGATACCTCTTTGCTCCCTTCCTGTTGGGCTTCCAAGCAGCTGTGGCTTTTTGGAGGCTCTGCATGGCTTTTCAGGAAAGTGTTAAGGGGGAGGGCAATGTAGATTAATGTATCCCCATTAGATGGTACTAATAGAGGATGTTGGTATTATACTGTAATATTTATTCTTTTTAAACCTTTCTTGCTGTTGTTCACCCTCTCATCACATAGATCACATCTACTCATTGCAGAATACCTTATTCCACCAGACTTGAAATTCTAGACCTAGAAAATCTAGAACTATACCACCTTCGGTCCAATCTAAGTATAGTATATGTTAAGTTTGCATGAAGAGTCAGACGCTAGGAGTTCCAGCAAAGAGTTTATTAGTGACTACAGCTCAAATGGACCCATCCTGGCTTGGCTACGGCTGCTTCTTATAGCCTGCAGCCATAGCTGCCAGCCAATGGGAGTGCAGGGTTTCTTCCCGCACTATTCAAACCAATACCATTTGACAATTTACAAGAACAGTTCAAATAAACCAATAACATTCAAACCCACATACATAACACCCCTCCCCACTAGGTACAGTCCATACCAAACCCCAACCTATCTAATGTATTCCTTTAAATAGGTGGGGCTCTTACGTGTATGTTGAGACCTTCGTGGTTCAGAAGTTTTAACGTTCTCACCCAGTGAGAGGGGAAATGTGTCTACTGACATTTCCCTGTTGGGACTTCCTGTGAAAGAAGACCCTGTTAGACTGTTAGAGTCTGGTCTCTCCTCCCAACCCATCTCCATTCCAATGTCAGCACCCAAGTCAGGTAGTGATGTGCAATCTTCCACTTCTAATGATGGATCTTGGCATTGTGACAGGGTTCGGGATGGTTCCTGTCGCAATGGCTCGTTACACATGGGGTTGCACACAATAGATACAAACTCAAGGTAAACCGCACCAAACTTGATTGCAGGAAATACAACTTCAGCAACAGAGTGGTCAATGTCTGGAATACTCTGCCTGACTCTGTGGTTTCTTCCCCAAACCCCCAAAACTTTAACCTTAGACTGTCTGCTATTGACCTCACCCCTTTCCTAAGAGGTCTGTAGGGGGCGTGCATAAGTGCACCAACGTGCCTACCATCCCTGTCCTATTGTTTCTTTTTATTTTTCTTATATTTCATGTATTCATAACTATGTTTATACTTATACCTGTTATCTTATAATCACTTGACAAATCAAATAAATAAATAAATAAAATAAATAAATAAATAAATAGAGGAAAGCAGTGGAATTTTGAGGGGGCCTTGCTGCCAATACAAACATAGAAATGACATGGAGGGGTGATGTCATATCTATATATCCTGTTGGATGTTTACAAACTTCATAAAATTATAATAGAAACAAAAATGGCCAAAACAGCTCTGATCAGTTCTGGATACATAACCTGGATTCCTAAGCATTAGAAGATGCCAAGGCTGGCTGGCTGGCAGGTTGGTTGGCTGGCTGGCTGGCTGCAAGGATCCTGAGTCTCAGCTTGGGACAGATGTTGAAATTCTCTAAAACAGTAGGAGCTTTACTGATCAGTAAAATGTAAATGAAAAAAAATACTTTCAAACAACATTTCAACTTGATTAACATAAATAAACATGGTGCTGCATGTTTAGGTATGCTCCTTGGCCTTTACTATGGATGAAACAGTGTGGACTGTACATAACAGCATCTATCCACCAAAGTGTAGGAAATTTGTTGCAGTTTCATACACAGTGTGTCCTAGAAGAGTACTATCTGGTGGTGCTAAAGTCCCATGGTTTAGAAGTATTCCTAGCTGTGAACCCTTCAGAACATCAAGTAATTAGCTGGATTCAGGAATTCACTCAGATTATTAATGTGATTTGATAGGAGCAGCATGACCCTGTCCAGTACAAACACATTCATGACCTCAAGACTTAATAGTTCTTCATCCATCAACATTTTGTGTTACTTGTGTTATACCTGTTTGTCCTTCCTTATGCTATGCTAAGAGAAGCCAAGGAAATCAGCTCCTGATCCAAATTAAAGGAAACATAGAATTGATAGTCATCTCTGTCTGAACTGTTTATCATTAGAAGTGCCTGTGTGTGGAGTCTCTGTGTGTGGAGTCTCTGTGTGGAGAACACCTTGCCTCATGAGGCCCTTGGCTTTGTTCAAACATATTGCAAAACCGATTTTGTTTCAACAGAAACAGCCTTGCCAAAAGGATGACAGTTTTAAACACTGATGGTGGTCTTGTCTGTCTCCACATGTTTGTGTGTATATTATTGTGTTGTGATTTTAAATTGTAAGCCACTTTGAGTAATGCCATAGCATTACTCAGAAGTGAAGGATGGTGGTTTTTTACATAAATAATTGAACATGACTGAGCCCTAAGGGTTTGCTTCAAAATAACTGTAAGACAATTGATATTAGTACAGTGGTGGGATTCAAAAAAATTTACTACAGGTTCTGTGGGTGTGGCTTGGTGGGTGTGGTTTTGTGGGCATGGCAGGGGAAGTATACTGCAAAATTCCGTTCCCCCCCCCACCTCACTAACCTGCTTTCCAGCTCCATTCTCCTGTGCAGGGCAACAAAAGAAGACCCAGCTAATCAGCTGGGACTCGGGAGGCACAGAATTGATGGGGGCCAGGGCAGTCAGAGGTGGTATTTGCCAGTTCTCTGAACTACTCAAAATTTCTGCTACCTGTTCTCCAGAACTGGTCAGGACCTGCTGAATAAACCATTTCTGTATTAGTATCACCATGTAGCTGGACTTCAGTCCTGGACACCTTCAGGTTACAGGTAATTTCCTGTATCATTTAGATGTGTATTCAAGAAGAGTGTAGATTAGGAATTCAAATATATATTCTTCTTGGATATGCATCTAAATGATAAATAGTAAATAAAATTATAATGCAAAACGTACCTTGATATAGTTCAAGATATTTAAGTACAATTCTTAGTTAACTGAAAAATGTGAACCATTTTAAAACTGACAAAAGTATGGTTGTTCATCTAACTCTAGTCTGTGTTAGCAGCAAACATGAAGCCATAAACTTTAAGGTCAGCTTGGCATATATGTCATTACATTACTTGCAAGATCCTGACAAGCAACTTTATCATACAATGAGATGCCCTGTTCCTTCAGAAGGAAAAGAATAATGCATAAGGAAATGTTTGAGTTGTTCCACAGGTTCGTGAGGCAGAAAATGTCTCACAGCCAAGTACCTCTGAAATATGTTTAAATAATTTTGTTGTGTTAAACTAATTAACACAAAGGAGTATAAATACCTACAGTAGTACAATGCACAATGTAATTTCAAAGTAATAGCAACAATAATCAAGAATAAAAAATAGAAAGGGACAGGAAAGGTATGTTACAAACAGAATGAAACACAATGCCTTATTTCTCAAAAGTGTTCATCCATGCTATTTGGGGAAGAAGGAAAATCGTATTTCAAATGCTCCCAAACAGCACATATCAATAAACTATTGCTGCAAATCAGGTGTAGATTTGTCCTTCTAATGTTGTATGTGTGATAATTTGTTTAACTTATCTCCAAACCTAAAACTACTATACTTCTTGAAATCCTGGGAGGTTGCAAACACTGGAAGTATAGCCAATTAGAACATGTGCATCTTTAACACACAGTGTGTGATTCCAAGTCATATTAACAATCCGATCACTGTCCATTAAAAATGTAGCAATAACAGGAAAAAAAACCTGCAAATTAAGATTACCCTTTCAGAGCTGAATCTCCAACAGAAAGAGAATTATACATAACAATTTTATTAAACCTTTTCAGAGACTTTTTTTTGTAATAGCCTCATTTTAAGATAATAGGAAATGGATTTCACATGGCTTAAACTGACTCTCCAATTATTTAACAGTGTGGGATATTGAAGTATGTTATTTCAGAGGTTACCTAAATAATATCAATTTCATCAACTTTCTTCAACTCCCTATAAAATCAGTTACTGACTTAGGAGACAAGTCTGCATAGAGGCAAAACATAATGGAACAGAATTAAAACTTTTAGAAGAGTGTTTCTCAAACTTGAAACTTTAAGATATATGAGCTTCAACTTTCAGAATCCCCCAACCAGTTCTAAGGAGATAGACAGACCTCTTAGGAAAGGGGTGAGGTCAATAGTAGACAGTCTAAGGTTAGTTTTGGGGATTTGGGGAAGAAACCACAGAGTCAGGTAGAGTATTCCAGACATTGACCACTCTGTTGCTGAAGATGTATTTCCTGCAATCAAGTTTGGTGCGGTTAACCTTGAGTTTGTATCTATTGTGTGCTCTTGTATTGTTATGGTTGAAGCTGAAGTATTCATTGACAGGTAGGACATTGCAATGTATGATTTTATATACTATACTTAGATCGGACCGAAGACGGCGTAGTTCTAGGTTTTCTAGGTCTAGAATTTCAAGTCTGGTGGAATAAGGTATTCTGCAATGAGTAGAGGAGTGGAGAACTCTTCTTGTGAAATATTTCTGGACTTTCTCAACTGTATTAATATCAGATATGTAATGCGGGTTCCAGACTGATGAGCTATATTTGAGTATTGGTCTAGCAAATGTTTTTTATGCTCTAGTTAGTAGTGTGATATTACCAGAGAAAAAGCTACATAGGATTAGGTTAACAACTCTTAATGCCTTTTTGGCTATGTAGTTACAGTGGGCTCTAGCACTTAGATCATTAGAGATGAGTACTCCAAGGTCCTTGACAGAGTTTGGATCATCAACAAGGTCTTGACTATTTAGCTTGTATTTTGTTTTCTGATTTTTTTTGCCAATATGTAAGACAGAGCATTTATTTGTTGAGATTTGAAGTTGCCATTTGTTTGACCATTCTGATACATAGTCGAGGTCTTTTTGAAGGGTAGCAGTATTGTCGGTGGTATTGAATAGCTTTACATCATCAGTAAAGAGAACACAGTCGCTCTTAATATGATCACAGAGGTCATTTATGTAGAGTATGAAGAGAGTTGGTCCTAGAACACTGCCTTGAGGGACACCATTGTTGACAGATACAGAATTTGATAGAATACTTCCAATTTTGACCATTTGTTGTCTGTTTGACAGGAATGCTTCTGTCCAGTTATGAAGGTGTCCAAAGATACCATAAGATTTTAGTTTTAGGAGTAGTGTTTCATGTACCACTGAATCAAAGGCTTTACAAAAGTCTATGTAGATTGCATCTATTGTTTTGCTCTGATCAAGTTGTGTAGTCCATATGTTTTTGCAGTGTAAGAGTTGCAGATTACAGGATAGTTTTTTCCTGAAACCGAATTGTTTATTAGAGATTAAGTTGTTTGTCTCTAAGCAGAGGATAATGGATTGGTTAATAATTGATTACATGACTTTACAGGTGATGCAGCATAAAGAGATTGGTCTGTAATTTTCAACTAGGCTGGGGTCTCCCTTTTTGAAGATGGGGATGACTGTGGCTAGTGACCATAGGTTTGGCAAGGAGCTGGTCCTGAAAGATTTTTTAAAGATTATGCTTAGAGGTTCGGCTATGGCAGTGGATAGCTTTTTAAAAAGTAGGCACATATTCCATCTGGTCCAATAAATAGATATGGTTTTAGATTGTGTAGTGCTTTTTCAACATTGTCTTCTGTAAAATCATATGTATTAGATCATTGTAGTTGTCTGTGGTTCGACTAGGAAATACTGGGCATGATCCATTGCTGTTCACAAATACTGAGCCAAAGAATGTGTTAAAGAGGTTGGCTTTAATGGTGTCATCATTGCAGTCTTTACCATTAGGTCCTTTCAGGGGTGGGATGGACCTTGAGTCTTTTAGTTTGTTGTTTACAAAATTGTAGAAAGCGTGGGTGGAATTAGTGCATAGAAGGTTTTCCTCTTGTTTAATGTGATAATTGGTGCATTCAGTCTTTATCTGGTGCCATAAATTTTTATATCGACTTTTGAAGTTGGCAACATGACCAGATTTGTTTTTCCACCAAAGTGATCTTTTTTTGGATTGAAGTTTCCTTATTGTTATGGGTAATCTGTTTTTTCTGGTTTTGGGAGTTGTTGTTGGTACATATAGTTTGATGAATCTTTTGACTTCAAGTAAAAATATGTTGTAATGCATGCCGTGAATAGAAATTGCCAATCAAGAGATGAGAGATTGTTGTCTATAAGATCATAGTTGCCTTTTTTGAAGTTATAATTGGGGATCCTGTCATTATGATGATTTTTGTGTGGACGTTTGTTGAGACAAAAGTCAATCATGTTGTGGTCACTGTTGGAAAAGGGTTCTTTAATTTGTATTCTGTAAATTGAATTCAAAATTGCAGAAGATGAGATCGAGGCAGTTGTTAAGTCTAGTATTGTTACTTACTAGTTGTTCCAGTCCCAGATTTGTTACAGCATTGCAGAAGGTTGCATGTATGGGTTCAGTTTTACATTTGTTTAGGGTCCAGTTAATATGAGGTAGATTGAAGTCACCAAGAAAGATAAAAGCATGTGGGCATGATGTTGCTCATGTTAGTAGTGAATTTAACTTGTTTACATGTTCGATGCCATAATCAGGGGCTCTGTAACATAATAAGAATCAAAATGTGATATTTAAGGACAGTTCACAGACGATGGTCTCAGGAAGAGCAAGCTCCTGGGTAACTTGGATGTTTTTAAGATGTAGGGACTTTTTATAGAAGATAGCAACACCACCTCCTTCACGGATTTCGCGATCTGATTGGTAAACATGATAGTCTCTTACTGTGGTAATGGAGTCAGGGAGAGATGCGTTGAGCCATGTTTCACAGACAAATATGGTGTCGAATTTAGCCGTATTTAGTAAGAGGACAAATTCAGATATTTTATTTACAAGGCTTCTTGCATTGAGTAGTTTGCATTTAAGGCCAGTTGTAGTTGGAATTGAGGTAGTTAGGGGTGTGTGTGCCTAGTTTTGAGTGATGGTGGGTTGGATGAGGTAGGGTTGGATGCTGAGTTGTGGGTTGTGTGACTTACTTTTGTTACAATCAGCATGGTAGTCAATATACAGGTCCTTCCCTTCATTGTCTAGACGTCTTTTGAGTTCTGTGTGGAGTTCACAAGAGCGGATTCTTTGCAGTATGGATAAGTCTGGTCTTGAGTGAAGTTTTTTATGGTTGGGATTGGTTTTTGCAATGGCATTTATTGTATGAATGAATATACGTTTGCTGGACTCATTTTTGCAAACAACTCTGCAAAATCTTGGGGCCACCGAGCCATCATTGTATTTGAATTCAGGGCCATCTCTGATTATTTCAATGATATCTTCAGGAGAGATGTTTGTTGTATTTGAGTTGCTTATGATATTGCAAACTTTGGTGATGTCGTCTGATTCGTTGGTGTCTTCAAGACCAAATAAGATGGCATTTGGACATTTCTGATCACGTTCCATGATGTCTCTAATGAGTAAGGGGATATCATTTGTGGAATTATTTGTGGCTGTGGTTTGGTGGTTATTTTTGGTTGTAGTTATGACTGTAATTGAGGTAGTAGTTGTGGTAGTGGTTGTTGAGTTGGGATTTGATTTTGAGCTGATAGGTATTTGCTTATCTGTGCTGTATTTTTTTTTCAACAGAGATTAGGCTTGCTTGTATAGTTGTTTCAAAATGTGTTGCTAAGCGTTCTTCTATTGAGTGAATGAGTGATTCTATGCTATCAGCTCTGTCAGGCAGGGTACTTAGTTTGTTTAGCTTAGGAAAACATGATGGACATAGACAAGGGAATGTATCTGATGCTTTTAGGAGATCAGCTAGGCTTTTGTTTAAGTTTAAGCAGGCAAGGTGGGCTTGATTGTCACGTAGGTGGCATTTGATGTTATTTTCGCTTTCATTGATGGTTTCAAGACATCTGAAGCATGTGCAGGAGTCTGGGAGGTCATTGGTAGAGATATTATTCTTTTGTTGTTGTTTGGTAGTGGAGCATATAAACTTGATAAGCAAACAAATGAACAAAAGGGGCTCCAGCGGTATGAGTAAAACCTCAATTTGCAAAGCTGAAGATCCTGGAGGAAGTGGAGATCCAGGTCCTCCATGAAAAAACTTCCTTCTGACCCTCAAATGAACTTGTTAACAAATTGGCCACACGTACCTGTTTTAAGGCTTTTCAGTTTTGAAAATTCATATTGTGTAGCCTTGTTCTGAGCTAGTGGATGAGCTCATGTTATGACTTTTCTTAGAAAATAAGCTACAATTTCATGGCTTCCCAAAAAGAATTTGAAATATGATTCTAGGTTGTTCCCCTTCTTGCTTCTTTTGACAGGCAGCTACTTGCAACTTAGTTGCCATAAGCTTCCATAAGACAAATTGCTATTTATCTAATGTTCTTACAGAAAGCAAAAAGAGGATAGATTTGAGCAGAGGTTTTTGAAGATTATGATAATCTCTCAGGTTGCTCTGCAATGCAGTTTCCTACACCAGTGGCACGTAGACCACCATTATGAACAAATTTTAACTTAGTGATAAAGCAAATTACAAATTAGATTGCTTGCTTTATTGTGTGCTGACTTGTTTCGCATTGGGTGGCTTTGGTCCTGAAAAGCTGTTTGTAATTTATAATAGTTAAATAAATGTTTGTAATTTATAATAGTTAAATAAATGACTCACTTGCACTTTCACTTCTACGTGAAATAAAACTAATAAAATGTTTAACCATATCAAACAAATAAAATGGTAATATGCTGTATTTTATTTATTTATTTATTTATTTAATTAATTATTTAATTAATTAATTAAACTTGGATGCCACCCAACTCCCAAAGGACTCCGGGTGGCTCACAGAAAAAAAAAAACACAGAAGAATTACATTAAAAAAATTTAAAAGCAATTTAAAAAACAACAAACAACAGAAGGGCCGGATCTCGCTAGATCTCAGTCACGAGATCAACAGCCCCATGCCTGCGGGAAAAGCCAGGTTTTGACTGCTTTGTGGAAAGCCAGTAGGGTGGAGGCAGTCCAGACCTCGGGAGGTAGCTGGTTCCAGAGAGCCGGAGCAGCCACAGAGAAGGCCCTCTCCCGCGGGCCCACCAGCCGGCATTGTTTAACTGACGGAACCCGGAGGAGACCGACTCTGTGGGATCTTACTGGTCACAGGGAGATGCATGGTAGGAGACGATTCTAGAGATAACCTGGTCCTGAGCCATATAGGGCTTTATAGGTAATGACCAACACCTTGAATTGCACCTGGAGACTGATAGGAAGTCAGTGCAGCTTGTGGAGAATTGGTGATATGTGGGTGTATCTTGGGACACCCACAACAGCTCACGAGGCTGTGTTCTGGACCAACTGAAGTCTCCGAATGCTTTTCAAGGGTAGCCCAATGTACAGCGCATTGCAATAATCCAGCCGTGAGGTGACTGGGGCATGAGTGACTGTGAGAAGAGCCTCCTGGTCCAGATAGGGTCGCAATTGGTGCACAAGGCGGACCTGTGCAAAAGTTCCCCTAGCCACGGCTGATAGATGTTGCTCCAATTTCAGCTGTGGGTCTAGGAGGACACCCAGATTGCAAACCTGTTCTGAGGGGGACAATTTCTCCCCACCCAAAACCAAAGATGGACAATCAACATAGTCCCTGGGGGCAGTATACACAGCCACTCAGTCTTGTCTGGGTTAAGTCTGAGCCTGTTGACTCCCATCCAGACCCTCACAGCTTCCAGGCACTGGCACATCACATCCACTGCTTCACTGAACGGACATGGGGCGGAGATATACAGCTGGGTGTCATCTGCATATTGCTGATATCCCACCCCATGCTGTCAGATGATCTCACCCAGCAGTTTCATGTAGATATTATATAGGAGGGGAGAGAGGACCTAGCCCTGAGGCAACCCATAAATGAGGGGCCGGGGGATGGACCTCTGTCCTCCTACCAACACCGACTGCAACCGGCCAGAGAGATAGGAGGTGAACCACCATAACACAGTGCCTCCCACTCCCAACTCTCTCAGCCGCCACAGAAGGATACCATGGTCAATGGTATCGAAAGCCGCCGAGAGGTCAAGTAGCACCAGGATAAAGGAATGACCCCTATCCCGGGCTTGCCAGAGATCATCTAACAGATCCACCAAAGCAGTCTCTGTGCTGTAGCCAGGCCTGAAACCCGACTGAAAAGGATCTAGATAATCCATCTCATCCAAGGACCACAGGAGCTGGAGTGCCACCACTTTTTCAACAACCTTCCCCACAAAGGGGAGGTTGGAGACTGGATGAAAGTTCTTTAATTCAGCCAGGTCCAGGGAAGGCTTCTTGAGGAGGGGCCTTACCACCACTTCTTTTAATAGTTGCAGGAAGGACCCATCTCTCCAAGAAGCATTGACCAACACCTGGAGCCAGCTCCATGTCACCTCCCTACTGGCTGAGACCAGCCAGGAAGGGCACGGGTCCAGTGAACAAATGGAAGAACTCATCGCTCCCATGGCCTTGTCCACTTCCTCAGGAGCCACAAGATCAAACTCACTCCATATAATAGGACTAAGACCCACCCCTGTCATCTCGGTCAGAATTGCCCAATCGGAGTCCAGGTCCATCCAGATCTGAGCGACTTTATCCGACAGAAACTGTACAAATTCCTCAGCTCTCCCTCGTAAGGGCTCCTCCGCTTCCTCTCGATTTAGAAGAGAACGAGTCACCCTAAACAGGGTGGCTGGGTGAGAGTCTGTGGATGCAATAAGTGTGGAAAAATGTGTGCATTTTGCCACCTGTATCGCCACTAAATAAGTCCTAATAAAGGCTCTTAAAAGTGTTCGGTCAGATTTGGATCTACTGGCTCTCCAGCGTCGCTCTAGACATCTCTTCTGGTTCTTCATCTCCCGGAACTCCTCGGTAAACCAGGGAGCCATCCTAGATCGGCCGCAAAGGCACAACCAGTCTAATGCCCCCGTCGCCACCCTATTCCAGGCAGCAACCAGGGCATCAGCCGGACTGTGGATCAGGGAATCCAGTATTTCCCCAAGCTCCCTCTGGAACCCTTCTGGGTCCATTAGGCACCTGGGGCAGAACCATTTAATCTTTTCGTAATATTTATGGTTACAGTGTTTGATGTTCTGTATGTGTTTGATGTTATTTATGGTTACAGTGTTTGATGTTAACTAAAACTTGCAATGATTTGTAACAAATACTTTCCACCTCCCTTTCTCCCTCTGACTACCCAAAATTTCTTAGAGTCTAGAAAACAAACAGAGCTTGATATTTGCTGGATCCAACACAGAAATTTGAGTTGATTCTTGGACTTCAGCTCTATCTCCCATTCATAGTTCATATGAGAGATTCTCGGTTATGCTGCTTGGTTTTCATGACCTCCTGTTTGTCTCACCTTTGATCGCAGCCTCTGTTTACTCTTCCTCTTTTCAGGCAAGAGTTGTGCATATATATAGCTTGTAAGAATTTGCTGAGGGGGTAAAGGTAAACTCCTGCTCAGAGATCAGAGCCATTTAGAGAAGAATATACTATTCTAGTGCGACATTTCTGTGCAGTTCCTTCCAAGGATGGTGGTGCCTAAGAACTGGCCAGGTCAAACCCAAAGTGTGATTTCCCTGCCAAAATAGGGACTTTAGCTCCAGTGGCTTAGTGGACCCAAGCCAGGAAGTTGTTTCCTGCTTTCTATGTTCAAAGAAGCTACTGCCCTTTAAAAGTTAAGATTTCCTTCTGTTTGCACTGCAGAGGGAATCTCAGTCATCTCACTTGGCAGAAAAAAACAAGGTGATTTTGCTCTGCCTGGAGGGCAGCTGATGGAGGTTGGATAACTGCAAAGGAAGTCCTCTGTGTCACCTATGGTTAGGTGAATATGAATATAGGCAGAGAATACAGAGGCACGAGAGAACTCAGGAACTAGTTCCCTGATGACTGTCATACCTAAGATGTGGGGAAGGTAGATGATCTGCAGAAGAAGCAGTCTCTCTTGCTTTTTCATTGTCCTTTTTTTTGTTGGTGGTGCTTTTGCAGCAGTTGGATAAATTCTTAGTCACCAGGATTGCAAAGGCTGAGTCGTTCAGCTGTAAAGAGACTATGGAACTAGCGCACCAATGTTGGAAGACTCTCTGGGTTCAAATTGCTGAATAATTCAGAATGTATCATTTTGCTACTGTTGCCCATTTGAAAATCAAGAATACTGACTGGCCTCCCTGCCAAATCACCAAACTCATAGTAGTGGCATCGTATCTCTAACCACACAAGCAAAACCATGGAACTTGTTGTGTGAGAGTATGCAAAATATTCCAAACATTTCAAATTCAAAACAACATTTGCTAATTCTGATTTTCTTCTAAGCTCTGGACAAAGGAGGACCATTTCCAGTGATATTGTGTGAACAATTGTAAGAATCTCAGATCTGGTGATTGGTTTGCTTTATATGTTGTGATAAGCTCAGTTTAAGTTTTTTTCAAGTACAGTCGGTGAAGTAGCAGGAATAGCTTTGTCCCTTCTGCAGTTGAATGAGACTAGATGAATGAAGAAAAAGTTTGAGGTGAAAAAAACCAGCAGCAGATATTTAAGCCATTTCCTCTTCATCCCCCATTTTATTAGCTCACCTACATGTCTATGGACATTCTCAGTTATTGAGGTCATGGCTGTCCCAAGGGTGCTTTTTCAAAAGGCAACTGGACTTTCTTTGTTTTTCCTTGAAGATGTTTGGTTTCTCATCCAAGAAGCTTCTTTAGTTCTGACCGATCAGAACTGAAGATGCTTCTTGGATGAGAAGCCGAACGACTTCAAGGAAAGACAAAGAAAGTCCAGCTGCCTTTTGAAAAAGCACTTACAGCTCACCTGTATCTGCATAGAGTTGGGACTTATGAAGTCTAAAAGCAGTAATTGGGTTTTAGGTCAGGGTTGTCAAACTGATGGCCCATGGGCTGGATGCGTCACACACAGGCCACACCCACCCCAGCTTGGCAAAGGGAAAAAACCATCATGAAACATCATGTGACAGCAACGTGATGGCGCAAGTTTGATATCTGTGCTTTAGGAGGAGCCTTCAACCCCAAAGCTTAACCCCCTTATATTATGTAGGAAAAGAGAAAAAGCAGGCTAGTCCTTTGGCTAGGTTAATTCTACCACTTTTTCCTCTGAAATAAGATACATTATGGCCAAAAGTTTACAAGATTTAGAGTTACAGGTAATTTCAGATGCTGCTGCTGCTCTGTCAAAATAATTGGCATGCTTCCAGTTACCACTATTCCTGAGAGTGAAACCAGGAAAAGAACTCTGCTTATCTTCCATTTCACTTTCCAGGATTCTGATTTGCTATTATATACAAATTAGAAGTGATACTTTAATCTCTGCTGCTCTTTGTCCAAAAGGAAAATTACCTATATTGGAATGTTTATGTAGCTTGCTTAACAAACTTCTGCTTTAAACCACAGTTTCTACTTTAATAGCAAATCAAGAACCAGAGCAAGTGAAATTAAATTTTGCAAGAGCCCCCTCCTAGTCACATTGGACAAAGAAAGGGATGGGTGAACACCTGAATTGACTATTTTGCTCAAGCTTTTCAGAGGCTAATTCAAATAGTGCTTAACTCCAAACAATGCAAATGAGTCTAAATGCAAACAAAGCCAATGAGTGAACTCCAGGTCCATAGTCTTATTAGATGATAGATGATAGATGATAGATGATAGATGATAGATGATAGATAGATAGATAGATAGATAGATAGATAGATAGATAGACAGACAGACAGACAGACAGACAGACGATCCTGTAGCTAGATAGAGGAACTCTAGATAAACTTGGATTTCTTGGTGAGAATGAAGGATCAACTGTGCAAATTACACAGGATTTTAGTATACTACTGTCCAAAGATTTGAAAAGAGAGATGCTAATGAAACTGAATTCTGTGTATCAACTGGGAAAATTAATTGCATGTACGCCCATATTTTGGTATGTAAAATATGTTGCAGTCAGCTAGATTGAAGTGGATAGATAAATGATAGACAGACAGACAGACAGACAGACAGACAGACAGACAGAGTAGATGATATTGTAGGTAGTTAGACAGAGGAACTCTAAGATAAACTTGGATTTCTTGATGAAAATGAAGGATCAACTTTGCCATTACACAGGACTTGTGTGTGTGTGTGCGCGCATGCGCATGTGCACATGCGTGTACTAAAATCCTGTGTAGTTGAAAAGTTGATCCTTCATTTCCACTAAGAAAGCCACATTTATCTAGAGTTCCTCTGTTTATCTATCTACACTATCTATCTATCTACAGTATCGGTCGGTTGGTCTGTCTGTCTGTCTGTCTGTCTGTCTGTCTTCTGTCATCTATGCACTTCAATCTAGCTGTCACATATTTTATATAACAAAATATGGGCATTCATGCAATTAATTTCCCCAGTTTATACACAGAATTCAGTTTCATTAGCATCTCTCTTTTCAAATCTTTGGACAGTAGTAAATATCAATTCCTCGTTGTTAAGAGCTGTAAGAGTGTGTCAGAGTCATCTATTTATTGAATTCTAAGTTCCATCCTTCCTTAAGAATTATCATAAGAAATATAATAACATTTTCTCTTCTTTCCCCCTCTTTTTTTATCTTCACCATGACCCTGAAATGTAATTTGGGCTGCGAAAGAATGACTTGATCTATTGAGATCAAACCCATTGTGATTCATAGCTGCTTAGGGATTTGAACTAAATATATCTATGATCCAGATCTGGCATTTTAACTGGTACATTACCCTTACAAGTTCATTGTTAAGTTGTTAAAATATCTGTAGACAGTGTGGAATCAATCTAGTAGTACCCATAGATAGCACAAACTCATATTTAGCCCATTTTTATAATCTATTTTTGGGGGCTGTTTTGACAAGAAATGAAGAGATGCTATAGAGCATTAATACATCTATTTTCTACTTTGGGATATTTTTTAAAATGCCTCCAAATTGTTACTAAATATTTGTGCTAACCTTTGGAGCTTTGATCTGGGAATCTCTGCAAAAAATGATACCAAGGACCACAAGAATATGGGGGTGGGGAGCATGAAAAAACAAACCCAAGAAGGGAACAAACACTAAGGTGCTAACTGGAGCTCCTGCATTAAAAAAAAATAGGAAAACATTTGATAGTATAGCTTCAAAAGATTGAACTATTATACAAAGATGATGTTATAAACTATAATAGGAGAAGTATAATAATTAAGTGTATGGGGAAACTGACACAAAGTGTTTTAAAAATTAACCGTTCTCTCCTACTGTCCATGTTATAGTCACAGAAAGTATCTCATGGTTCAGTCAGTTTTCCCAAATGTCTTGCCGATCAGCTAGCCTGCTCAGTTTCCTCAGATCTCACTCACTTAACTTTTCAGCCATGGAGTCACATTTAAGAGAGCGAGAGAAGAGGGAAAGAAACATGGCCAATTTCATTAACTCCCACAACTCTTAATGATAGAGCTATAATCCTAAAGAATCTATGGCATTTGCAATAAATGAAGATAAGTGAGGTTTCTAGTGATTTCCAAATACCCTAGCGGTTCTTTGAACTCTTCTGACCTGCTGGGCCATCTGGTTTTCTTGCTACTTAACTATTGCAGTTGGATGACCCTCATTTTAATTGGCTCTCTTTTTCTTTCCTTTCCTTTTTTTTAGTGGACCTTACCCTCTTAATTCAAAACATATTAATCATAGACAGAACATTGCATAATGGATATTAATTTCAAATCTGACGCCTTACCATTTAGCTTTTCCCTTGTACTGTTGTTCTAGTAAACTTATATTTAACTGAATGAGAGACAGAATGATAGCAAATTAAAAAAACAGAATTGGTTCCAACAGGATTGACTCGGTTGGCACTGTCCCTTTATTATGCAATGCTGATTTCTTTCATATTAACCATGTTCAACTATATTTGAAATAATATTTGGGATTCTCAGCCTAGGAATGCCTATGTTGTAGATATATACTGATTTGCAACACAGTTGAATTCTCACAGTTCCATACCCAAGATAAATCTTGGGAATACTTATATTGTTATGAAAATCAGGCTTTTCCAAAGTTATAGTTGTAGTAATAGCTGCAAAAGATATTAACAGTACTGATACTATTAAAAAATATTTCAAACTACCTGAAAGCAAAATTAATTTGGGACTTTTTTCAAGAAGCTTTACATGTAGAAGAAAATGTCTGCAGAAATTTTAAATTTAACCAAAGTTTACCAATTCCACCATCTCCCACCCTCAAAAAAATGTTTGCTAAAACGTCTTTTATTAATGAGGCATGAAACTAATCCAATGAAGATGCAGAAACAAAAAACGACCAAACTGTTTCATCAGCCAAAAAAGTTTAGCTTGGTGCCTAAACAAAAATAATGGAGATGTCCCCTGAATCAGTCTAATGTCATGCCAGAATGAAGGCGCCACCACTCAAAAGACCCATTCTATATTGAGTAAGGCATGCTTCATATTCTCAAAATAAGCTGTAACTTTCCTTGTTATGTTTTACCTCCAATAACCTTCTCTCCACCCCTTTCTTTTTAATTCAGCTCTTATTTTAAACATGCATAAGGTGACATGTAGAAACTTTTTTTAGGAAACACTCATAAAAATGCAAAGAAAGACCCAATGGAGAGCCGAAAATTACAGTGTCTGGGTCAGTATTTACAATAATTATAATTATTATAAAGTACAATAGAGTATAGTAACCCATAATTCTCATGGTACTTTCTGACTTTTAGATCTATCTTTAGAAAGCACACACAAGAACAAGAGGCATAAAAAATATTATGGAATCACTTTACTCCATGTGCCAGTGTTAATGGGAGTACCAGGGAAAAGAGAAAAGATTATGTCTAAAGTGAGAAAATGAGGCCCAGTGTGGTCTTCAGGACACAGAGAAGATAGACAGGATGACTTGGAGTTGGTTGTCTGAGAGGCAACAGACTCTCACAGTGCTGGAACATTTGCCTGCATTTAGTCTTGTTTGAGAATTGCCTGATAAAGACATTTCAGTCTTACTGCTATTTCTTCAACAGAAGGATCACGGACATGAAGGGAAAAAGGTGGTAAACCTTTTTCATTATTATTATTGTTATTCCAGTAACTTAACACCGATCAGAATTTATCTTCAGGAGCAGTGCACAGGCCATTTTTCAGAGATCAGATAGACTCCTTCAGTGCATTTACTTCCAAGCCATTTGCTGAAACAATAGGTTAAAAAAGCCCCTGCGGATTTTACTCCACTTGTCATTGCCGTCTATAAGGGGTTGATGCTCACCTCTGTTTCAAGGCCATTGAGCCAACCTATCTGAAGACATTTCCACGGTCATGTGGCCAGCATGACCTCATGGAGCGCTGTTACCTTCCCACCAAAGTGGTACCTATTTATTTACTCGCATTTGCCTGCTTTCAAACTCGTAGGTTGGCAAGAGTATAGAGGTGGCATTCAGCCAGTTCTGTCAGGTTCTGGAGAACCAGTAGCAGAAATTTTGAGTAGTTCAGAGAACCGGCAAATACTACCTCTGACCAGCCCTGCCCCCATCAATTCTCTGCCTCCCGAGTCCCAGCTGATCGACTGGGTCTTCTTTTGTTGCCCTGCACAGGAGAACGGAGATGGAAAGTAGGTTTGTGGAGTGAGGATGGAATGGGGATTTTACAGTATCCTTCCCCTGTCATATCCACCAACCCATGCCCACCAAGCCATGCCCACAGAACCGGTAGTAAAAAAAAAATTGAATATCACCACTGCAAGAGTACAGTAGGAAAATATAGTAGACAGTAACAGGAGTTCATCCCATTGCTCAAAACTCGGGTCTTGAACCTGGGCTGTCAGCTTTCCAGCAGGCAAACCCAGCATCTTAAACACTGAGCCACCGTGCTGCCCACTGAATCAATGGGAGATCTGTTTTATTATCTCTACAATGTCCCATTCAGACTCTACCAGTCTTTGGGTTTTAGTTTTTGTCATACGATTGCACGGTGTATATAATTGTAGTGAGCTGCCCAGAATTATTTTAAGATGGGTGGCCATACAAAATCTATTAAATAAATAAATAAATAAATAAACAATCCCATTATCTTTTCAGCTTTCTGCCTGTTTATCCCATTATTGTTCTGAGCTAACTTGAATTTTTTTTTAAAAAAATCTTTTTTTCTGCATTGTTGCTTTACTCTTATTCAGTGTGGGCAAGTGATCTGATGCTTTTAGTCTTGAGCAGTGACTGCGGCCTAAAGTATTTACCTGATTTATTGACTTTTTGTTCTTGAAGATCTCTTACAGTTGTTAATTGACAAGGTACTTGTAATCTGTCTCACATGTAACCTGATTTGCCCTCGTTTCCTCATCC
The DNA here is from genome assembly GCA_009733165.1 of Naja naja. Lineage (NCBI taxonomy): Eukaryota > Metazoa > Chordata > Lepidosauria > Squamata > Elapidae > Naja > Naja naja. The sequence continues at coordinate 68,847,109 of CM019148.1, forward strand.
ACCCCACATCACCCTAAGATTAAATCCTACTGTATATCAGCCTAGTCATTCTGGACATCTGATCTGTGAGCTGCAATTCACAAAAGCTAATGTCTTTTAATACAAATTTTAGTGCAAAAAGATGCTGCCAGAATCCTGTATTTTTTTTTTACCATCCTCTTAGACATCCACCATCTCCTGACTATCTTCTACAACTTCATATTCACACCTTATCACCCAGTTACAGATTTTTCTGCTGAATGGTTCCATCTTGGCCAGGGACAATAATTTTTTTCCTCATGTTGTAGGAAAGTTATTCAAAAGATACCCTGGCTAAAAGTGATCTGCATCTACTCTACCACAGTGAAAAGAGGGCTCTCATGATGTACAGCTGCATATTAGGAAGGTTTCCACACCCATAATCCTCAGCCAGTGTTCTGTGCCCATGCATGCAATATGGTTTTGAGAGAAAGCAGTCTTCTTCTCACCCTGTTCCCTACATTGAGAAATGGCCTGGGCTTGAACTCTATTCATGAGTTTCAGGATAATTCAATGGCAGAGCCAATCAGAGGTGGTATTCAGCAGATTCTGACCAGGTCTGGAGAACCGGTAGCGGAAAATTTGAGTAGTTCAGAGAACCAGCAAATACCACCTCTGTAACTGGCCCTGCCCCCATCTATTCTCTGCCTGCTGAGTCCCAGCTGATTGGCTGGGTCTTCTTTTGTTGCCCTGCACAGGGGAACGGAGCTGGAAAGCAGGTTAGTGGGGTGGGGAGGGAATGGGAATTTTGCAGTAAACTTCCCCTGCCACACCCACCAAGCCACGCCCACCAAGCCACTCCCACAGAACCAGTAGTAAACAATTTTGAATCCCACCACTGGAGCCAATACAGTATCATATATTAAAAAGAGAAAAATGTCCCTCCCATTCTTCTGAATTACAAGGAAAGTGAAGAGAAGTGAGGTTCCCCCCCCCCCATTTCTGCTCTTAGTTTGTCCTGTGCTATCAACAGAAACTTTTGTTATGTAATATGCTTCATGCCAAGAGAAAATTGAACATGCCATTAATAAAGCCTTGGTGGTGCAGGCTGTTAAACACCTAGCACTTAGCTCCAGCTGCCTGCAATTAGTGCAGGCTCGAATCCCACCAGGCTCAAGGTTGACTCAGCCTTCCATCCTCTCGGGGTAGGTAAATTGAGGACCCAAGATTGTTGGGAGCAATAAGCTGACTTTGTAAAAATGCTGCTTGGGGAAATCCTAGTAATAAGCAGGATATACAATGGAATGAAGGCTATTGCTGAGCACATTGGGTTGTGCTCCAAAAAATTGTAAGCCACCCTGAGTCTCCGGAGAAGGGCGGCATATAAATGTGAATTAAAACAAAACAAATAGATGGCATCAGGAAGTGGAATATAACTGCTCCCAGTTTAAACAGTAATGGAAGAATATTGCCCTGGATTCCAGTGCACCTAACAAAACAGATACAATTTTCTCATTTGCTTGAACTGCAGGTTTTAGACACACCAATGTCAATTATATTGAAAGAGTCAGGATAGGGTAAGCAATGGGCGCAATCTATTTCACATGTCAGCATTTATAGGAGGCTATCAGTCTCCAAAATGAGAGAGAGAAAAGGAAGACAGACTCATCTGCAAAGTCAAAACTAGTTTTAAATAGGATTTTATGGCACTTGATATGAACATTAAGACTTGTTGAACTATTTCTGCATTATATGCTAACTCTGTAAACTGCTTAGAGAGGGCTGTAAAGCACTGAAAAATGGCATATAAGTCTAAGTGTTAGTGCTATTATCCAGTTGGTTTCTCCCCTCCAATGCATGGCAATAGAACAAAATAAGTTTTTCCTTTATGTTTACTAAATGTGAAAGCTGAGGCATCAGTTATTTAAAACAGTACATGGAGAAAAGGTGTACAAAAGATGAATTATGGCCCTATATTGACAGGCATACATACAGGTAGTCCTCAACTTACGACCCCAATTTATGTTGTTAAGTGAGAAATTTGTGAAGTGAGCTTCCCCATTTTACAACTTTTCTCACCCCATTTGTCAAGTGAATCACTGCAGTTGTTTTAATTAGTAAAGCGGTTGTTAAGTGAATCTGGTTTCCCCCTTGACTTTGCTTGTCAGAAGGTCGCAGAAAGGGACGCTGCAACTGAGTCAGTTGAAAAGCATCTGAATGTAAATCATGTGAACATGCGGATGGTGCAGCAGTCAAAATGGTCCTAAGTCACTTCTTTCACTGCCGAGAGGATGAGGAGGATGACAACGACATCTATGGGGTCCATGGTGCTCTCTGAGCTTGATTGTTTCCTTGCAGACGTTTCATGACCCAACTAGGTAACATCATCAGTTTTAGAAGGAGTGGAGCTGGAGGAGAAGGAGGAACTGAGACACTAAATGAACTGTTGTAAGTCAAGGACTACCTGTACTTTACCATTCAGTGGGTAAACAGGGTAAAATACTGTATTGTAAATGGGGTAAGATACTGTAATGTGCAGGGAATTGGCAGAAGGGGTTGTGTGTGCTACCTTACATTGCATCAGCAAATTTAGGAAGGCCTGTTATAGCTAATCTGATATCAAATCACAAATTGTGAATTGCGTTATTTGAACCTGCATTTCTTTCCTGATGTCTTCCACCACAGTCTAAGAACAGATAAATTAATTGTTGCTCTTTTTGGGAGAGTCACACCTAGAAAACTAAGGATACATTTCTTCTCTTTGCCTTTAAATGTACAGTAGCAGACTTATGCTGGGTAGAAACCTAATTACCTGTTCTGATATGTGTTGCCACCTCATTTGACAGAATCAGTAAAGTTTAGTTTTTCCTTTTTTCCACCTTATGGTATAAAATGCGTTTTTGCTTAGCAGCTACTCAAAGTTTGACAGAGCAGTCAAAAGGTATTTAAAAGCAAGTTCCAGAGTTATGACAGACAGCCCTGCTGCCTTCATGGTCACACAGCTGCATTTCAGGCACTCGGGAACTGGTCTGCATTAACAGCTATTTGCAGCATCCCATGGGCATGTGACCACTACTTACAACTTTTTTGTTGAAAACCAGCACCAACTTCCAGTTTTCAGCAACAATGGCCCATAGGAAACTATGAGTTTGCTTAACAACTGCCGTGTTTGCTTGACAATAGCCACAGAAAAGGTTGTAAAAATGAACCCAATTGTGGCAAACCCACTTTAGAACCATCACGATCTATGACCATAATGGACAGGCTCCATTATGGTCATAAGTTAAGGACCAGTGGTGGGATTCAAAAATTTTTACTACAGGTTCTTAGTAGCTTGGTAGGCATGGCAGGGTAAGGATACTGTAAAAACTGCAGTCAGAGGTGGTATTTGCCAGTTCTCTAAACTACTCAAAATTTCTGCTACTGGTTCTCCAGAACTGGTCAGAACCTGCTGAATACCACTTCTGTTAAGGACTATCTATATTTATTGCTCTCAATCTGCTTGCAAGACTTTATCTGAAAAGGAAAACAGGGAAATGGAGTTTCACCCAATCTCTCATTCTCTGGGTTTACTTTGCTAATTCAGATGCTACTAGCATCTGACAGTCAGCCTATGGCCTACAGCCAAATTCCCTATACTCTTGACATTCTGGGTTCATTCCTGCTTTAGCATTTTTAAAGCACTGATCTGCATTTTCACCAGCAGTTCCTTCCCTGTTCCAGCAGGGAGAGCAATATTCTCAAAACGAATCAGTACACTTCAACAGCTCCAGCCCTTTCTTAGGGATAGTGAGGCTCCCATGGGACATTCTGGAAATAGGTTAGCTTTCCCAACGCACTGGGGCAACTCTGATATCCCTCTGTTTGCCTGACATAAGAATAGATGAAGACTTGTAGGATAAAATCACAGCATCAAAAATCCCATTTCTCTTAAATAGATAATTGGGCTTCTAGGAAAATCACAGGTATGACATGAGGGCTCTAGTTCTCCACTGAATGTTGATGTTCAGCCATTTCATTTCCATGTCATAGATAATAGCTATCAATATATCTATCTTCTATGAAGTTTTTTTCTGATCACATATTATTATTATTATTTATTTATTTATTTATTTAGACTTGTATGCCTTCTCCCTAAGGACTCAGGGCGAACATTTAAAACCGAACAATTTACAATAAAAAATAATTAAACAACTACAAGTCTAAAACCAGTTAATTAAAATTGAATTAAAACAACTAAAATAACCCACCCCTGGGTCAGTCCAGACCGGCCTGCTGAAATAGCCAGGTCTTCAGGTCTCAGCGAAAGGAGTGGAGATCACGGAGATCCACCGGGAGCTGATTCCATAGGGTGGGTGCTCCCACAGAAAAGGCCCTAGCCCTGGGAACCACCAGCCGACAGTGTCTAACCGACGGAATCCCAAGGAGGCCCCTCCTGTGGGAGGCAGGAGTGTGATGCTGGCAGGAGACGTTCCCGCAAGTACCCTGGACCCAAGCCATTTAGGGCTTTATAAGTTGTTACTAGCACCTTGGCACCATATTTATTTATTTATTTATTGAACTTGTATGCCGCCCCATCTCCGAAGACTCAGGCTGCTCTAAAAACAGTAACAATAAATACTTAAAAAGAGATTAAACCAAATTTACAAGCCCAAAAATTACAAAACTAAAATTTACAATAGTTAAAATAATTAATTTAATTTTCATTTTTTAATTAATTACATTTATATGCCGCCCTTCTCCAGAGACTCAGGGCAGCTTACAATTTTTGGGATGTAACCCAGTGTGCTCAGCAATAGCCTTCATTCCATTGTATATGCCTGCTTATTTACAAGGTCAGCTAATTGCCCCCAACAATCTTGGGTCCTCAATTTACCTACCCCGAGAGGATGGAAGGCTGAGTCAACCTTGAGCCTGGTGGGATTCGAGCCTACAGCAGTTGTAGGCAGCTGGAACTTAAGTGCAGGCAATTAACAGCCTGAGCCACCAAGAACCCCCCCCCCAAGGAGGGGTCACAGCCCGGATTGGTCAAACAACCAGGTCTTCAAATCATGGCGGAAGGTGCGGAGGTCAGGGGCCAGGCGGAGCCCCAAGGGCAGTTGGTCAGGGGCCACGACAGAATAGGCTCATCACCAGGGGACTGCCAGATGACATTGGCTTGCCGATGGGACCCGAGGAGTCCTTGCCTATGTGCTCGCACAGGGCGGCTGGCACTCGATATTGGCAGAAGACGCTCCCTTAAATATTGAGGACCCATGTCGTGAAGGACTTTGTATGTTAAAACCAAAACCTTGAATCTCACCCGGAGTGTAACCGGCAACCAATGCAGGCAGCGCAGGAGGGGGGTAACATGGGAGAATCGGGAAACTCCCATCACCACCCGCGCCGCCACATTTTGCACCAGCTGCAATCTCCAGATGGTATGCAAGGGCAGTCCCAAATAGAGAGCATATGCCAGGCATGCACTGTGCAAATGCAAACCTGGATACCCAATGTAACCATCTTCTCCAATCAGGCATCTTCTGATTCTGAAGTCTTCAACTCATGAATTCCTTGCCAAGGTATGAAAAATGTAGAGAGTTGAGATCTGTACAAGAAGGAAGGAAGGAAGGAAGTCTAGGTTAGGCAAGGGCATCTTAAACATTTCAAACTATTTTAGTACAGTTTGGTAGCTCTAGCACATTCTCTTTTTAAGAAACGTGACTTTTACAGAACATGTTCTAGTCTTTTTTTTTCAGTTAGTCTGAACTGTGTGGTGAAGAACACAAATTTTATTTTCTAATTCTGTTCTTTAGGAGAAATAAAAATACAATTTGCTTACGGTGGGAAAAACTTTTAATTCTTCTTTAATAATTCATCTCTTCCTTCTGACTCAAAGGTCAACATCATTTTCTGTTTCCCTCTCTCTTTCCACCCCACCCCCTGTTTCCAAGACCTTGGCTCCTTGTTTAAGGAGCTTGAAATCTCAACAACATCTACATTGTTTTGCTCATGTGTGAGAGAGTTGAAGGCACTTCATATAGCTACATACTGGGGCAAAGGAGAGTAGAATATTACTAAGGAGAATACTAAAAGAACAGCAAAGTTCTGCTTGGAATAGTATATACCTCATTCAGCTATATTCACAGGCCTTACATATTTATACATTTCTAATATTTGACCAGCATAAACTCATTTAGTAAGAATTAATTAAAAGTGCTTTGCCTCAAAGTAGATTGTGATTCTTAGCATTCATCCGGCAAACATTTAACATGCTTCCCTCCATTTGTGCGTGACACAGATGCATGCCAACATTATTTGCTCTGCCTTCCCTCTAGTCTACTTCAGGGATTAAGCTGGCTCATAGAGTTGTCCTTTAAAACTGCAATGAGGGACAAATTAAGGGAAGCGATTGGTGGCTGGCTTTCCCTCCCAGTGGCTTTCCTGTTTCATCACAGTGTGGGAAAACAAACAAACAAACCCTGACATTTGCTTTCCTTAATCTTGTGGTGGAGTGAAGTGGGTTTGCCTGATCTGAGAATCAGAGACCAACCTTTTAGCTATTCTTAAACAGAGGTCTAGTGCTTTCTTACAGAAGTGTGCTGAACATGCATTTTAAAAGAAGTCCAGTGCTGTTTTCCAAGAACAATGAATGCATGTTTATAAATAGCCTGCATAAAACCTGACATTCTTTCAGAATTACCAGAGATTTTGTGAATGGCTCTTTGGGGAATCCAGCTGCCATGTCAGTCCATAGCACAAAGCAAAAATGGCCACAGAGTGCAGTGCCCAGGGGAGGGGAAAATACACTGTATCCCAAAGAACTAAGAACTGGCAGTCCTTATCCTCCCTATGGTTATTGTTGAAGGGCAAGAAATAGCCAAGCTAGGATTGAAAGAGGATAGTAGACATCACTTTAACCTTGGATTGTGTTGCACAAGTGCCTTTGAGTCAGTTTTGGTTCCTGATGACTGCTAAACTAGATCTTGCCGTTTTCTTGGCATGGTTTTTGGAAGTAGTTTACCACTGCCTGCTTCCTTGAGCTGACAGTGAGTGACTTGCCCAAGGATACCCAGCTAGCTTCATACCTAAGATGGGACTACAACTCACAGTCTCCCAGTTTCTAGCCTGGTACCTTAACCATACACTAAACTGGCTTCTAACTTGTGACTTAATAAAATAATCTTTAAAAGGCACAACTCAGATGTAGCTGATTTTCTATCCTCTTCCAGAACCAACTCTAAATACAATCAAATACTTTAATGTATTTTTTTCATACTGGTCACTCAACTTTTATATTCAATCCACACTCCTCTTGAACTTATCTGTTCTTCTCCGATCACACAAAAAACTTAAGTACCCCATTTCCAGTGTAATCACATTACATTTACATTTGTCTTCAGATAATTTCACCATGCATGTCTTTATGAGCTCATCATCATCTAACTTAGATGAATCATCTAATATGATTCATCTATAGGTGAGACGTGTACATTGAAATCAGTATTTGTCAATTTCAGCAGCTTTAAGATGTGTGGACTTCAACTCCCAGAATTCCTAAGACAGCCATGTTGAAGTCGACATTTCTTAGAGTTGCTAAGGTTAAGAACACTTATTTAAACAGGACAGATGCTCAGGGATGGGACAAATCATGCAATCCTTCTCTTATGATACCCTCTTTGTATGAACAGCACATAAAGGAGGCTTTTAAACTGGAATTTTGCCCACCCGTTGTTATTTGGCATGTCCCTCCTCAAAAAATCCCCTATTGGTGTAGTTACACATTTCTGAGAAACTATTTGGAATCAGAACAAAAAAAACCCCTGATTACGGTATATCCTTTAGCATAGGGATGATTCATCCTTGAAATCCAACCAGATAAAGGAAAAAAATACTGAAACTCTTAGGAAAAATAATCTCATGATTTTGACATACTAATGTCTTCCACATAAAATACAGATTCCAGGCTTCAAGGGCTTTTACTTTCACTATTTCTCAACACAGAAAGAACCATTGCCAGAACCCAACAGAATGAATGATGATGGAAGTCAGTTGATGGGCTGCAAGCCTCCCCTAAGAGCTGCTAAGGAAATTACAGCAGAGGTCTTTTGAGATTCACCCCAGGAATTAATTATTGGAAAGGGTGGACTATTTGACAACATTTAATACAGACTGTAATCGTACACTGTGTAAAGATTCCCTCTTTCTCTTAAGCCTACCTTCTACCCATTTTCTTGAATGAGTCAGTGTGTGGAGATTGAAAAACAAATGTATAATCATTTCCCCATTTATTCTCACTTGACTTATCCCTCCCTCACCCATTTCCAGGAAATCATTTTTTTTTTCATTTTTTTGGGACTAATGATTCTATAAACCCAGCAAATGGTATCTTGGCGCTAAACTGAATAACTAAAGTGTTCAAAGCTCTGTGGTCTCATCTGAACCACAAATACCCAAATTAAATTCTTTCTTGAAATCTGGGGTTTTTTAATAGACATGTAGGCCTTGGAAAATCATTCAGGAAAGTTTCTGAGACCAAACCATCACTCAGGTAATGCAGAATAAGTAGTTTGCTAATGACATCGATGGAATTAATATAAATGAATATTATACATCACTGAGATTTCCGTAATGCCAAAAATGCCCCTCTTGGGAATGATTATGATTGAAGAATATTGACAGAAAATGCAGTGTGATGTTTTGTTCTCAGAAATAAAGCCATGTTAAGTACAACTACATTAAAACTCATACAGAAGCCTTAGGAATAAACGATTCCCCAAACATCTGAGCTTTTTAACATTGAACAAATCTCTTTATGTATGTTACATTCAACTATATATTTATTTGTAATGGTCAAAATGTAAATATTCATTTTTGCATAACATTTAATCAAAGGTTATAGTGAGCTACCCTGATTATACTGTATGCATGTGTGTTTCCATTTTTGAGTCAACAAATAGATCGCCAAATTTGAAATTATGCAGTCCAAGTATTAACTAAGTTCTAATAACTGTAGCAAATATGAATAAGGCTCAATCCATTCACTCTATTATCCTCTCAAATCTCCCCTGATATGCCCTAATTTGTAACTTCATGGTTCTCTTTATGTACCTTTCTGGTTTGACAAATATTTAACAATTGTTTGATCTTGCTTGCACAATAAGATCACAGACCATGGATATGAATCACATCATGTCATAATATGCTTCCTGCTATCATTTATTTATTCATTTTATATTTCATCTATTTCCAAGGGCCTTGGTGGTGCAGGCTGTTAATAGCCTAGCACTTAGCTCCAGCTGCCTGTAATTATTGCAGGCTCGAATCCCACCAGGCTCAAGGTTGACTCAGCCTTCCATCCTCTCGGGGTAGGTAAATTGAGGACCCAAGATTGTTGGGGGCAGTAAGCTGACTTTGTAAAAATGCCGCTTAGTAATAAGCAGGCATATACAATGGAATGAAGGCTATTGCTGAGCGCATTGGGTTGTATCCCAAAAACTGTAAGCCGCCCTGAGTCTCCGGAGAAGGGCGGGATATAAATATGAATAAAATAAAAAATAAAATAAATAAATAAAATAAAATCTATTTCACAATCCAGTGGCTCTGGACAGCTTGTAAGATTTAATATATTAAATCTTATTTAATTAATAAATAAATAAGGAAGGAAATAAATAAATGCATTCATATTGCATTTTAGAAGACATTTCATACCCAGTAAGTCATAACTGATTTTTCTAACCTTGATGTTTTTCATACGGTCATTCAAGGAGAAATTGAACCTTACCATAGGCAAAAAGGAGCATCTCAAGGTGTAGATAACTGAAAGTGCCTCTCCCACTGATTACGGCCTATGACTGTCAGCAGTTACTCCAATTAAATCATGAATGTCAATTCATAAAACATTTTGTATACACATATTATAGTTGACAGTGACATCTGAGTAAACATTGCTGATTATTCGAGAGCACAAACCATCACAACAAACAAAAGCAGCCAAATGTCAGCCCAGTCTCTGACAACCTTCAATGTTGTAGGTAGGTCGGCAAGCAACTTTTGCACATGTTCATGTTAAACCCATGATCCACCCATCCTTGAGCTATGAAAAAAAAGGATGCCAATGTAATACTTGCTGCCCTGAACAATGCAGTCCTTTTGACACAGCGATCCATAGGTTAGGGGAGGCTATCAAAGCTGGGAAGAAGCAGAAATCAACCTTTTAATGCCTGTCATCAGGTCCATAAAACAGCTGATAGGTGGAGGGAAGGATGTTGCACAAGGCAGGGGCAAAGATTCCCACTTCACCACCTTACCTCTGCCAGTGATGGACAGTTGTTGTTCTTCTGTCTCTCCCACTATGACTCTCAGCTGTTTTTCAAGCTACTTTGAAAACAGTTTCCCCAATAAAGCTGAATTAAAACCATTTAGACAAGCTTAGTAGAAATCCAAAAAGTCATTTAGGAAGCCATCTCCTAAAGACTTCCAGCAGTTGCTGGGATTCAAAAATAAGCCTTATATACATAGTAGAAACAATATTCAAACCTTCTTCTATCTTTTTCCTTCCTATCCTATATAAAAGGCTACAGGGGCCCTTCTGGCCCGTTTCCATCTGTCCTTTGTTTTTGCAAAGGTCAGGTTTGCTCTTATCTTGTTTTTTTTTTTTTACTGACTGCAAGAACTAACTCTCACAAATACCTTTAGAAACAACTATAATACCTTGGCAAACAGCTAAGAAGTATGGGGGAGTACAGCTGCTACATACCATGGGCAAATTATTCTCACTTCAGTTCATACCTGCTTGTGTGAGCTGTTTTTCAAGCTATTTTGAAACATGGGTTTGGCTCTCTTCTGAGAACCCCCTGCTTAAAAGCAGTGGTGCAATTCAACTGGTGTAACAACCGGTTCGATGAGTGTGCGCTTTGTGCATGCATGTGCACCGTATTTAGAAAAGACCATTTTTTGCTATAATACTTACCTTCTGCTGCATTCCCGATGAGTAAAACAGCTGATGCGCAGTGAACCGCTCTGCCGCATGAATCAGCTGTGCTCAAAAACAAGGAAATAAAGCATAGGAAAAGGGCTGAACTACTGGTTCGCCCAAACTGGTCCGAACCAGTAGAATCCCACCCCTGCTTAAAAGTAGACCAAGGAATAGCTGAAAAGCACTGGGGTGGGCATATTGTGAAACTATTTCTCTCTTTAGTAAGACCACACCTAGAGTACTACATCCAGTTTTGTTCACCACATTATAAAAAAGATGTTGAGATTCTAGAAAAAGTACAGAGAAGAGCAACCAGGATGGTTAGGGGACTGGAGGCATAAGGCATACAATGAATGGTTGCAGGAACTGAGCTTGGCTAGTCTAGTAAAGAGAAGGATCCGGGAGACATGATAGCGGTCTTCCAACATTTGAGGGGCTGCCACAGGGAGGAAGGGGTCAAGCTATTTTCTAAAGTGCCTGTAGGCCAGAAAAGGAATAATGGATGGAAACTGAACAAGGAGAGATTTAACCTGGAAATAAGGAGAAACTTTCTGACAGTGAGAACAATCAACCAGTGGAACAGCTTGCCCTCAGAAGTTGTGGGAGCGCCATCACTTGAGACTTTCAAGAAGAGATTGGACTGCCATTTGTCAGAAATGGTGTAAGGTCTCCCGCTTGGGTGGGGGGTTGGACTAGATGACCTATAAGGTCCCTTCCAACTTTGATTATCTGTTATCTGTTATCCTACTTTAATTCACCACCCCTCTTTCCTACTTATCAGCTGCTTGGGCTGTTAGTTCCCCAGAGAGAAATTGCATCATGCCCTCCTTCTATCCCTATTCACTGTTGTCAGGCAGGCTGATATAAGATGCTGGGTTGGCTTCTCACTTATCCTGCCTTGCTTCTGGACTAGAGGATGTCTGGGAAACCCTGCAATCTACAGTGTGTTTAGAAACCCTTGACTTTTGTCAATTTTGTTATGCTGCAGCCTGATACTACAGTTGTTGAAATTCATTTTTCCCCATTAATCTACCCTTAGTACCCCATAATGACAAAGTGAAAAGCAGACATTTAGAAATGTCTATAAATGTATTAAAAAGAAAAAAAACTGAAATATCACATTGGCATAAGACTCTTTGCAACAATGCTTGAAATTTAGCTCAGGTGTCTCCCATTTCTCTTGATCCTTGCTTACGTGCTTTTACACCTTGATTGGTATCGACCTCTGGTAGATGAAATTGACTGGACATGATTTGGAAAGACACACACCTCTCTATAGAAGGCCTCACAGCTGACATATGACATACTTTAGCAAAGCAAAAGCCATGAGGTCAAAGGAACTACTACCTGCAGAGCTCAGAGATAGGATTATTGCAAGGCACAGATCTGGGGAAGACTACAATAAAATTTCTACTGCACTGAAGGTTCCTAAGAGCACAGTGGCCTCCATATTCTCAAACAGAAGAAGTATGGCACAATCAGGGCTCTTCCAAGAGATAATCACCTGGTCACACTGAGCAATCAGGGGAGAAGGGTCTTAGTAAAAGAGGTGACCAAGAACCCAATGGTCACTCTGACTGAGCTCCAGAGATCCTGTCTGGAGATAGGACAGAGTTCCAGAAGGACAGCCATCACTGCAGCCCTCCACCAATCTGGGTTTTATGGCAAAGTGGCTAGATGGAAGCCTTTCCTCAGTGCAAAACACATGAAAGCCCACTTGAAGTTTGCCAAAAAAAATCACCTGAAGGACTCTCAGACTGTGAATAACAAGATTCTCTGGTCTGAGGAAACCAAGATTGACCTGTTTGGCCTCAATTCTAAATGTTTTGTCTGGAGAAAACCAGGCACCACTCATCACCTGCCCAATATCATCCCAACAGCAAAGCATGGCACTGAAGGTGTTTTTCAGCAGCAGGGACTGGGACACTGGTCAGGGTTGAGGGAAAGCTGAATAAAGCAAAGTTCACGGATACCCTCAATGAAAACCTGTTCCACAGTGCTCAGGACCTCAGACTGGGCTGAAGGTTCATTTTCCAACATGATAATGATCCTAATCACACAGCCAAGACAACACAGGAGTTGCTTAGGCACAATTCTGTGAATGTCCTAGAGTGGCCCATCTAGGGCCTTGACTTAAATCCTATTGAACATCTCTGGAGGAACCTGAAAATGGCTGTCCACCGATGGTCACCATCCAACCTGACTGAGCTTGAAAGGGTTTGCAAGGCAGAAAACCCCCCAATCCAGGTGTGCAAAGCTTGTTGTGTCATACCGCAAAAGACTTGAGGCTGTAATTGCTGCCAAAGATGCTTCAGCAAGGTACTGAGTGGAGGGTCTGAACATGTATGACAATGTGATAGTTCAGGTTTTTTTTCTTTTTAATAAATTTACAGACATTTCTAAAATTCTGTTTTCACTTTGGGGTACTGAGCATAGATTAATGCAAAACAATGAATTTCAACATCAGGCTGCAGCATAACAAAATTGACAAAAGTGAAGTGGGTCTGACTACTTTCTGAATGCACTGTACCTGGCAGGCCTTCAAACTGTGGCCATCCTGCTATTCTCACCAGGAAAGCAGGAGAGGCTGTTTCTGATTGTTTGGTAGATAGGTAAAGTTGATTTCCTTCTCAATCTGCTTCTCCAGAAATCAGAGATTTGGTAGAGAGTTTGGAAACTACATGATACCAACCTCTATATGTCTATCCTCCATAAAGGATTCTAGATCTTCCCTATGGCAAACAGTCACAGTAAAACTGAGGAGTCGAAACTCCCTCAGATGCAGCTGGCAATAGACAAGAGCCTTGGTAGCTCAGGCTGTTAATTGCCTGCTCTTAAGATCCATCTGCCTACAACTGCTGTAGGCTCGAATCCCACCAGGCTCAAGGTTGACTCAGCCTTCCATCCTCTCGGGGTAGGTAAATTGAGGACCCAAGATTGTTGGGGGCAATTAGCTGACCTTGTAAATAAGCAGGCATATACAATGGAATGAAGGCTATTGCTGAGCACACTGGGTTGTATCCCAGAAATTGTAAGCCGCCCTGAGTCTTCGGAGAAGGGCGGCATATAAATGTAATTAAAAAAAAAAGGCAATGTCAGAACACTGAAACATGGTTAATGGGACAGCTTTGTGTGGCAGTTAGAGAGCTTAAGGATGAGCCCAAAGGGAACAGAAGGGAAGAGTTTTTAAATGGCTGGTTTTTACATGATCAAGAAAAGGCATAGAAAAGTCAGAGAGTCACACAGGTAGCTTTGTTGATGTGCCTGAATGGTACAGAAGCTTTAAGAAAGGATCTGTGTTCTCCAAGAAGCAACAATAGCTCTTAGTTCTTAAAAGTAACAATTATATTAATCAAAGTGGCAAAGATTATGTTTACCATGTATATAGTGCTTGCATTCTGTCTCTAGAATTGGCAATGAGTCTCATCTAATTCTCAAAGTAGTATATACTTTAAAAGACTGTGTTCTATTCCCACACCTCCTTTTTTAAAAAAAATCACATTCCACTATTTTTCTTATCACAAAATCAGCTCAGTAGGTCATACCCAGTAGGTTCTGTCTATTCTGTTTCTATTTGATTTGTGTGAAGTCACATCAGCTTCTCTCTAACAACAATACAATTCCCAATGCATGTCATTTTTCATGTCCTACTGATCTTAATTAGATACTGTACAATTCCCACAATTGAAAATGGACAGGAGTGAAGCCCAGAATAGTGATGTTTTCAAATAATGTTCAACAAAATTTTAAATTAGCTGAAAAGGTGAAGATTCAGCCATTTAACATTTGCAATATCACCTAATTTTGATGTTCTTTCTCAAATTCTGCAGTATCTCATGTCAAAAATACAGAAATTGCACAGAAGTTATTTAAGGAAAGATTTGGGGATCTTGATGTCTGACTGTGGACTCACTGGAATTATTTCCTTCTTCTCTGGATTAAGAATCCCTCTATACATTTCATGTATACAATCCATGCATTCTTGAGAATTTTAGTCACAGGTGAAAAATATACTGTTTTGATCCCAGATTTAGTGTTTGAAGAAGGGATTAACTTAGTGTACTGATTTCTCAATTTTGTCCTGTCAGTAATGGTAGATCTCTGCCATATTGCTGTGAGGGCTGTGACCCCTCCCTGGGGGAGGGATGGTTTTAATGTTTATTATTGCAATGTTTTAATATTTGGGCTTGTCATTGGTTTAATGGTTTTTTAAATATTTATTGTTCTGTGTTTTTAGTTGTGAGCCACCCCGAGTCCTCGGAGATGGGGCAGCATACAAGTTCAAATATAAATTAATTAATTAATTAATTAATTAATTAATTAATTAATTAATATTGGTGTTCAGTCACCTGTACTGGGAATGATGGATCAATTCTCTGATGCTATTAAGGCCTTCATGATTAAATATGCATATAGAGAAGGAAAAAACAGTCATTTCAGAAAGCAGTACACAATTCCAAAGAGTGCTTGTACTTTATAAATTGCAAATAATGCATATTATATTATGTTAGCTCAAGACTTTTCACACTTTATGGTATCATAACCCTTTACCTGATAAATACATTTATACCTCTCCCCATTAATAAAACCAATGCTTTCTTCAAAGTTAGGATTGGGCAAGAAATATGTAGCATTTCCTAAAAAAGATATTTTTCATAATATTTTTCTAGATGTAAACTTATGTTATCAACACTACTAGTAAAGTAGTAGTAAATAATAAATAGTAGCTGAATAAAATTCACTAACATGATCAGTTATAGCAGTGCTATAACTACAGATGTGAAGACAAATGGCTTGACCCACAAGTTCAGCTATCTCTAAGCTTGGTTTGAACTTTGGTCTCTGCTTTATTCTCAGAAATCTGCTCTGGCAATATTGACACACATGAAAAACCGTAGAGTTTCAGTAATTTCAATCACACTTCCATGATGGCCATTTTGCCTTTTTTTTTCATCACCTGCAATCCTCCCATGGACACTACTGTGTAGGCTTGCCCCATGTTAAACAGAAGTGAATGTCATCATTTCTCTTGCTTTGCCTGCATGACTTTGGTTACCTTTCATTAATTGTCACTTTCCACTTAAATTGATTTCCCTGGAGGCCACAACTCCTCCGTTTGAGAACTCTTCTATCAACTGATGAAAAGAAGTAGCTGATCAATAGTGTAAAAGTAAAATGAGCTCCAAGCCAGGCCAAGACTATCTATTTCTCCATATCCTCACTGCAAAGACAGAAATGCCATAACACTGGGAAAGATTCATGTTTGAAAAAGCTGAGGAGATATAGCTAATGATAGGAGAGGAATTAATGGCTTGGTTCAGTATAAGGAAAATTTCTAGCTTTCTGCTCTGAAAGATGGAATGTGCTTCTTAACAAATCACTTTAATTTTTCAAATTCCTCAAGTAGATGATATTGCTCCTCCATCCCTACAATACTCAATACATACTTAAAACTGTATTGTGATTTGATGTTGGAATGGGACATTGTGTAACAAAGTGCAGATGAAAGAATGGATAAGGATATTGCGTGACATGCACCGCATGTGTAGTTATGTAGTTACCTTTTCCTGTGCTATGTGTGCAGATCACAATCACATCCTATATTAAATCTTTGCCATCTAGGTTAGAAGTCTTGCAAAGGGACCTGCCTCCATTTCTGTTGTCCTTCCACAAATATTTTTTTTTATGTAGGAAAGCACTTAAGCTGATTCGTTGAAGTCAATTTGGGCTGATTTAATGACGTTTATTTCTTTCTAGAGATCCATTTTTAATGTATAATGTTTTGATTATAATTTTGTTTTGATTGTATGTTGGTAATAAACGTTAACCACCTTGAATGGCCATTGCAGTATTTTGTAGTCTTTGATTAGAGTTAGTGTAATTAAGATAACCATTTTATACTACATTCAGATTAGTAAAGCGGAAGTCCTATGGTTATAGAACATGCTGTGCTTGAATAAACTACTGTATATTATATTATGTTATGCTATGCTATGTTATGTTAGATTAGATTAGATTAGATTAGATTATTTATTGTTTGGACTTATATGCCGCCCTATTTCCCGAAGGACTCAGGGCGGCTCACATCATAAAAACACACAATACAAAATTTAAAAGTTATTAAAAAATTATTAAACCACAAAGCCAAACAATTATCTAAAACCCATAAGAAAACTAGACATAAAAACATATTTTAAAAAAACCCCACCCACCCCTCTCAGTCCAGGCCAGCCTGTTGAAAAAGCCACGTCTTCAGGTCGCAATGGAAGGAACGGAGGTCAGGGGCCAACCACAGCCCCAAGGGCAACTGGTTCCACAGGGTGGGCGCTCCCACAGAGAAGGCCCTACCCCTGGGGGTCGCCAGCCAACACTGTCTAGCCGACGGCACACCAAGGAGGCCCTGTCTGTGGGAGCGCACAGGGCGATGGGCAGTCGATGCTAGCAAGAGACATTCCCGCAAGTACCCTGGCCCCAAGCCAAGTAGGGCTTTATAGGTAATTACCAGCACCTTGAATCTCACCCAGAGGGCAACCAGCAACCAATGCAGTTCACACAGGAGGGGTGTAATATGGGAGTATCGGGATACTCCCATCACAACCATGCGGCCGCATTCTGTACCAGCTGAAGCCTCTGCGTGGTCTGCAAGGACAGCCCCATATAGAGAGCATTGCAGTAGTCGACTCGGGAGGTAACGAGTGCATGAGTAACCGTACGTTATATTATATTATATTATATTATATTATATTATATTATATTATATTATATTACATTACATTACATTACATTACATTACATTACATTATGGCCTAATTTATTTATTTTATTTTTATTCATATTTATATCCCGCCCTTCTCCAGAGACTCAGGGCGGCTCACATTTTTGGGATACAACCCAATGCGCTCAGCAATAGCCTTCCTTCCATTGTATATGCCTGCTTATTACTAAGCGGCATTTTTACAAAGTCAGCCTATTGCCCCCAACAATCTTGGGTCCTCAGTTTACCTACCCCCAGAGGATGGAAGGCTGAGTCAACCTTGAGCCTGGTGGGATTCGAGCCTGCAATAGTTACAGGCAGCTGGAACTAAGTGCTAGGCTATTATCAGCCTGCACCACCAAGGCCCTTGTGGGCCCAGCATGCCTCAGCAACATAGTAAGGCATGTGTGCTAGGTTCACATGACATGCTGGATCACAAATTAGCGAACCATATTGTAACTTAGCTTAGTGGTTGTGTGTACCTAGCTATCATTTACTACCATCACTATCAAAAAGATATTTCTCCAGTCTAGAGGCTTCCAAATAACTTCAATTCCCAGCCCATTTACAACCACATGCCATGATTAATCTTCATTTGCTCTATGTCAGGTTTGCTAATAGGAACTATGTAAACAAAGATCAATGATGTTCTTATTGAAGGATTTCAATTATGAGAAGCAGACATTCAGAGAAGCCAAGAGGTAGTAGAGAATCAACCCAAGAAAACAGTAACTTGCATTTAGAATCCAAGGAAGCAGCAGAATATTCAGTGGTGACCCCAGCAAACAACAATGATGTCAAAGTGACAATACCAATGCATTGATCACCATCAATCCACATATACTTTTGCTTGTATGTACAGGTCCTTGACTTACAACTGTTCATTTAGTGACTGTTCAACATTACAACGGCAGTGAAAAAGTGATTTATGACCATTTTCCACACTTATGACCATTGCAGCATCCCCATGGTCACATGATCAAAATTAAGAGGCTCGGCAACTGGTTCATATTTGTGATGGTTGTGATGCCCTAGGGTCATAAGATCCACTTTTGCAAACTTTTGACAAGCAAAGTTGATGGGGAAGCCAGATTCTCTTCCCTGTGTTACTAACTTAACAACAGCAATGATTCACTTTAAAACCGTGGCAAAAAAAAGTTGTAAAATGGGGCAAAAACTCACACAACAAATGTTTCACTTGTCAACATAAATGTTGCACTCACTTGTGGTCATAAGCTGAGGACTACCTATAAATATGTAAGTTGCAGCTTTTGCATCATGATGTGCAATATTGGGAAGGCATGGTTAGAGAGAAGCAACAACATCTGGCCATCCAGGAAGAATAGAATAGAATAGAATAGAATAGAATAGAATAGAATAGAATAGAACAGAACAGAACAGAACAGAACAGAACAGAATAGAATAGAATAGAATAGAATAGAATAGAATAGGTTGGAAGGGACCTCCAAGGTCTTCTAGTCCAGGGGTCGCCAACCTTTTGGACCTCAGGGAGCACCAAACTCATAATTTTAAATCCCACGGACCACTAATATAAATTTTGACTGACGGTGGCTTGCTGACATTGTTGGGAAAGTCGGTCCCATTTTCTAGAGCTGCAGTAGTCACAGGACTGGCCCTTTGGTCGTCCCAGAGCAGTTGCTCCTCCATCCACGTGCACCGGCCTGCCATGGACTGGAGGAGCTGCTCCGGGATGACCAAAGGGCCAGTCTTGTGACTACTGCAGCTCTGAATGTCAAGCCACCAGGACAGATTTTCCTCCCCCGCCATTGGTCTTACCTTCCAGGTCCAGCTTGCATGGTTCTACTCAAGGTAAGGTTTGCGCTCAGCCAAAGGACGGGGGCCAGCGGGTGGGTGACCCATATGGGTGGTGCAGCCTTGTGTTCCTGCTCAGCCTGGATTAATTGCTTTGGGGGGGCATGCTTTGGGGGGGACATTTCTCTACAGACCACCAAAATTTTCTCACGGACCACCAGTGGTCCCCGGCCCACTGGTTGGCGACCACTGTTCTAGTCCACCCACCTGCTCAGGCAGGAAACCCTATATCAGTGATGGCTAACCTTTTCGTCCTTGCGTGTCGAAAGTGCGTGTATGTGTGTGCATGCGTGCGCATGGGTGCCTGCACCCATAATGCAATGCATGCGCAACCTCCCTCCTGCCCCTGTGCATGCACGCACGACCCCTCCCGCCAGTGCCACATGGCTCTGCACATGCATGCGCAACCCTCCACGTTCACCGTGCACCTCTGCACATGTGCGGCAAATATCCAACAATCAGGTGTCTGGTGGGAGGCACACACTCATGCGCAGTGCACCTGATCTGGGGCAACGCCTCACGTGCCAGCAGAAATGTGTGCCACTTCCAGCACGCGTGCCATAGGTTTGCCATCATGGCCCTGTACCATTTCAGATATACCATTTCAGTGTTGGAGCATTCATAACTTCTGGAAGCAAGTTGATCCACTGATTAATTGTTCTGTCAGAAAATTTCTTCTTAGTTCTAGGTTGCTTCTCTCCTAGATCTCAGTGGATCTGAGAGCAAAGATCAATAACTGCCATTATTTTCCTCAGACTGACATTTCTATACAGGAAGTTCCAAGCATTCACCTGAGAGTGGATAACACTAATTATGGCAAAAGTCTAATCCAGAGCAATCATTTACTCCCGACTAAACTGGGAAAAGTACACCAAGGCATCCATTAAATAGAATTTCTATATCTCTGGACAATCTCATTTTCTAATAGCAGTAGTGCTCTTCTGGGCTTGGAAGCTATTCACTTGTTTTAAAACCACAGTCTAGAGAGAGGTCCCATGGCTGTGGGAATGGACTGAAACCCATGCTGATGTTGCACAGTTTGGGTTGAAGTATCCCTTAACTTCACCTTCTTTCTTTGATGAGTACTGATGTGAGATTTACCTGAAGAAGCTATGACATCTTTGTAGGCAGAAAGTTTTGCAGAGATATAAGTATGTTTTCCATGGCACTGATCAACATCAGTCTGGTAGAACTTGGTATTGTAGGCCAACTCACTGCTTAGTGCCAGAAGTTCGAATTTGACTGACTCAAATTTGACTCAGCCTTCCATCCTTCCAAGGTCGGTAAAATGAGGACCCAGATTCTTGGGGGCAATATGCTGACTCTGTAAACCACTTAAAGGGGCCTGTAAAGCACTTTGAAGTGGTACATAAGTCTAAGTGTTATTGCTATTGTTATAAGACTAACTTTGTATCTTACAAAACACAAGTGTAGTGAAGGGATAGATTGGAAGCATAATACCCAATGTGTACAACTCTTTATCTCTTTCTCCATCTAGTTGAGTGAGAAAATCATGATTGCATATTCACAGAAGGAACAACAAAGCAAGGTGTGTATCAAACCAGCTGCAAAATGTGCCTCTGAATTTAGCCTTCGTTCTGCGCACTAGAGCGCTGTGTCCTAATATTATAAATACCACGGCTGACAGGGCTTTATTAATAGTGTGAGAGGTGTTTATTGCTCAGCAACAGTTAGTAGCTCAGAGGTTATTGATTATACATGCCAAGGTCTGAAGACTTCGTTGTTATGGAGTTACTTCACTCATTTTATTACGTTGTTCATTTGTGAAGAGAAGTCAGCTTTTTCTTTTCTTTGGACTAAAGTGTGAAGACAGGTGCCAGTCACTGTTGCAAATCTATACAAGAAAGATCACCAGGTGGGTTCATAAACAAGGTGGCTCTCTTCATGGTGAATTTTGGAATGCTTTATTTAAAAAAAACAATAACAAAGGTGTTAGGATGGTTGCAACTAACTTTATATGGGCTGCACTGTATAACACACTGAACCATAAATTAGCCAACCATGTTTTATTTGGGTTGTGAAAACTCAGCCAGGGTACCTGGGTAATTTACAGCTGCTTGATGTAAGCTCATAAGATTAGATTAATTGAATAATCATGAGACATAATTTACAGTATAGAGAAGGATCAGAAGTGGGGGGAGTCATTTGACCTGTCCTCTTATGGGTACAAGTGCCAGTAGTTGCTAGTCCATAAAGGATACGGATTGTGAGCCATATTATCTCCTGCAGTGGGCAGGAAACAGGAAGCAAAATTGGGTGGAGTCAGTATTAAAGCGGGTTGGCCAGAGTCACCTCATACTCTTTCACATAAATCCTTACCCAGCCCATTCTATCCATTCCCTCATTTCTTCATTTCTCTCCTACTTTACCTTTACTTTTTTTATGCCTCCTTTATTTAACCCACTGTTTCTCAAGGCTATTATGAAAACTTTTAACAAGTCTCTACTGAGTGACAAAGGACCACATTCCCAAATCCTTTGCCAGAAGAGTTTGAAGTTCCACATACCTGGAATTGTAGCTTCTTCATTAAGTACAGTAGCATTCATTGTACATGTTTCTTCAACGTACACTTCCCATTCAAGATACCTACTGTATCTCAGTGAGGCACCATTCCTAAGTGTGTTCTATAGGAAGCAAAAGCAAAATCCTATAGGCAAGAGTTGTCAAGTCAGACCCATGGGCCATATGTGTCATGCACTGACTATGCTCACACCCAGGTTAGCGAAGGGGGGGAAAGTTGCGATATGTCACATGACAACACTGTGACAATGCGAGTTTGACACCCCTGCTGTAGGCTCTAACTTGCCTTTCCTTTTGGACTGCCATGTTTTGGGCCAATGAGCTATTACCAGCTATGTATATCTTACTGAAGCACTGTCAACTAAAAAGATACTCCTTTGGTCTTTTTAGCTGCCAGAAAAAGGGAGGGGAAACAAGGCTTTCCTTAATTGCCTAGATAATCACCCTGGTAGCCCATAGTTGTCAGAGCATAAGAAGGTTATTGGAGAGCATGATGGATGACTCTTGGAGATGGATTGGAGAAGTCACATCCAGGGGGTGAGGGGAAAACCAGGGTGGGGGGAAATGTATAATGTAATTTAGTATCGGCTGCATCCAGCTTACACCAACATGGCCACTCCTAATAAATCAATTTAGTTTCTCTGAGATGCGGCTAGAGACTTTTGATTTGAATGAGGGTGGATTTGTTGGAGCTCTGACACACACAAAGGGAAGAGGCACACAGACTGACAGTGTTCCTCTACAGCAATAATGGGAGTTAGGCAATTTCTACATGGTAATTTCATAATCTTTCTGTTTTGGCAGCTTACCCAGAAATCTGACTTTCATGGAAGCTAGGAAGAATACAGGTAGCCCACGACTTACAACAATTCATTTAGTGGCTGTTCAAAGTTACAGCGGTACCGAAAAAGGTGACTTATGACCATTTTTCACAGTTACAACCATTGCAGCATCCCCATGGTCACATGATCAAAATCCAGACAACTGACTCATATTTATGATGGTTACAGTGTCTTGGGGTCATGTGTTCCCCTTTTGTGACCTTATGACAAGCAAAGTCAATGAGGAAGCAAGATTCACTTAACAACCAGGTTGCCAACTTATCAGCTGCAGCAATTCACTTAACAAATGTAGCAAGAAAGGTCCTAAAATGGGGCAAATGTCTCACTTAGAAACAGAAATTTTGGGCTAAATTATGGTCATACATTGAGGACTACCTCAACTTGCAAGAACAATTGTGAATTCAAGCCAAAGCAGTAAAAATGTAAGTATCAGAAGCATGTTACTATTAATTTCTTTGTACCCATTATTAAATTTTAACCAAAATTTAGTCAAAAGTCAGTCAATGATTACAGTATACAGTATTTGTATTTCCTAAAAATACTGACAACCTGGAGCATATTTATTTCTTGCTGAACAATTGACTGGAGGCTGCTTATACATTCTTCTCTTATTTCCTTAACTGAAACAGGCAAAAATTTGACTGTTTCAAAAAATATTTTTTTTAAAAAAAATAAAAGCCAGTAGTGGTGAGATTGGCCTCTATTGTAAATGTGTAGCCCAGAATGTCTACACGCCCTTCAAAGAAATCCCACTTACCTTCTTTCTCTACTGGGATTCAAAACTATAGTCCTTATAAGAATTTATTTTTATTTAATCATCATATTTGTAAAGCCGCCCATCTCACATGAAAATGACTCTGGGTGGCATACAGAATTTAGGGTAAGATGGAAAAATTGCTTTATCCATCCAGCAATGAGTATTTTCTTTGGGGCTGACTGTGGTCAGAGCTGGAAGGAATTCTAAGTGCATCTTAGTCATCTTTTCTGGAACCATATTTACCAAAAGGGTGGGGAATTCATTTCAGTTACACCACAATCAGTAAATAAATTTCCCTTTCTGGAAGTGATAGCCTTTCATCACGTTTTCTGCTCTTGCTTCAGAGGAAGTTCTGCTTGCTCCACAATGCCAGGTGTATATCTTGCTCTGCAATCTGTTTTCTGGCATTGAAATGCCTTGCATCCATCCTGTCCTCACAATGCAATTTGCTAAAGTGCTAAATCCCAAGTTATACATGCTCTAGTTTTGGTTCACAGGCAATTGCAAAAATAAAATAAAATTTAAAAATCATCAGCTTCCCAACAGAAGACATTTAAAATGATGTCTCTGTGCTTAATTTTTTGCCTTTCCTCTATCCTTTTGTCCGGTGTGTTGTCATTATATGCAGTATCTCCTTCCCATTCCAATTTAATTCCACTTGTAGGCATGTACATTATGTGTGAAAGTTATTTTACTTACAGTAACTATAGGATGAGCAGAGGTGTCTCTGTTAAATTGCACAACAAATAGTTATTACGAAGGCTGCATCAGTGACAGCCAAAGGACTGTAGGACTTAAAAACTTCCGCATTCTTCCATGTTATAACCGATAATGTCCCAGTTTGGTTTTTAAAAAGGCAACGGACAGGTTTTAATGTTATATAAAAGCCAAGAATCCAAAGAGTTTTGCTTAACCTCCTGCACTACCTTCTAAGACGAGTGCTTTTTGAACTTGGCAATTTTAAGATGTGTGGACTTTTAAGTTCCAGGATTTCCCAGCCAGCATTCTGGGAACTGAAGTCCACATTCTTAAACAAGCAGGCCTAGATATTTTTGATTTGAGTGCAAAACAGTGAAAGACAAGAGCAGCCAAGAGGCGTTGCTCAGTTCCTGTTTTACTATAGGTCATCTATCAGGATAACTGTTATGTATGTAGGTTTGAATGTCATTGGTTTAGTTTGAATTGTTCTTGTAAAATGTCAAATATGATTGGTTTGAAAAGTGCGGGAAAACCCTGCACTCTGATTGGCTGGCAACTGCGGCTGCTGGCTATAAGTAGCAGCCGTAGCCCAGCCAAGACGGGTCCATTCGAGCTGTAGTCACTAATAAACTCTTCACTCTTCGCGTCTGACTCTTCATGCAAACTTAACACTAGCAACGAAGGTGGGATTCCCCTGAAGAGAAGACGACACGGAAGACAAGCAGAAGAGCAAGATGGCTGCGCTGAACACCCCTCCAGCCCTGTTCGATCCAGCGGCAGAAGACTGGGAATCGTATGCGGATCACTTCCAAATGTATTTGGGAGGAAACGACCTCGCCGACATCTCCGAGAAGCGGAAGAGGGCGGTCTTTCTTACGCACTGCGGTCCGGCAGTCTTCAAGATGGTGAAGGCATTGGCGGGAGCTGTAGACGTGAAGGTAATGGAATGGCCTGATTTAGAAAAGCTTTTAAGAGCCCATTACACCGCACAAGTATCGTGCCTCATTAAGAGACACGAGTTTTACCGTCGGGATCAAAGGGAAAGCTAAAACGTTAATGACTTCATGGCAAGTTTAAGAAACATTGGGGGTGCATGCGAGTTTAACAACTTGGAGGAGGCCATGCGCGATCGATTTGTTCTAGGCCTCAAAGACAAAGTGCTTCAGAGCAAATTATTATTAAAACCTAAGATCACGTTGAAGGAAGCCATAGAAGAGGCCTCCTCAGCAGAAGCCACTAAATCCTCAGCGGCAGCCATGAAGAAAATTAACAAGGCCTCAAGACATTCTGATGTGGAAAAGTCCACAACAACTCATTGCGAGCAAATAGATTCTGAATCAGACTGCAGTGAGGTGGAGAAAGGAATTTATAGACTCAGAATGGAAAAGAAAAAGAAAGACCTGGGAAGAAAAAGGCAAGACTTTTATTGCAGAGGTTGTGGGGGCACCCCGACTGAATGCAAGTTTCTTGATACCATCTGCCTTCGTTGTGAAAAAGAGGTCACTTAGCAAGAGTCTGCAAATCATCCAGAACTCCACCACACAGAAGAAAGTTTCCTGACAAAGATTTCAAGCCCAACAACTTCAGTGAGAAAATGGGCGCAACTCAGAAGCAAATGGGAAGAATGAAACTCATCAAACAGTCACCATTGGTCATTCTTCAACCTTAAGAAGCAGAAAAGTACATGTAAAGGTACTCATTGAAGGAAGGCCTTGCCAAATGGAAGTGGACTCAGGCTCCTATTTATCTATGGTGTCATGGGACACTATTCACAGGCTACTTCCCAACATTCAGAAGAAACATTTCCAGAAGCAAGCACTGACTCTTAAAGACTACCAAGGGAACAAGATTCCAGTAGTTGGAACAAGAGAATTCATCATGAAGTTCAAAGGCCACACCAAACATTTGCCCCTGACCATCGTGGACAAGGATCGCCCAAGCTTGCTGGGACTTGAGTGGTTCAATCCACTAGGCATCGAGGTGACTGGCATCAATCACGTGAGCAACTCTGAATGGGAGGAGGCCTTGAAGTCTGAGTTTCCAGAGGTCTTCAGCGAAGGATTGGGCAAGTATATGGGACCCCTATCACTTTCAACCTAGATCCCAAGGTGCCCCCAATTCGTTTAAAGCCCAGAAGGGTCCCATTTGCCTTAAAGGAAAAAAATTGATGCACAATTAGATAAACTAATAGCTCAAGGAGTTTTAGAGCCCACTGACCACTCCAGATGGGAGACACCCATAGTCACACCAGTCAAGACTGATGGGTCAGTAAGAATCTGTGGAGACTATAAGGGGACACTGAACCATGCGCTGCAGCAGAGCGCATATCCAGTTCCAGTGGTGCATCATCTGTTACATTCACTTGGCAGGGTACAGTCTTTGCCAAATTGATTTGGCCCAGGCATATCAACAACTAACAGTTGATGATGCCACTGCAGAGGCCCAAACCATTGTGACTCATAGAGGTGCCTTCAAATGTAAAAGGTTACCATTTGGAATAAGCATGGCACCAAGCATTTTCCAAAGCCTTATGGAAAGGATGCTCCAAGGACTGCCAGGGTAGTGCCTTACTTTGATGATGTGTTAATCTCTGCTGAAAATGACACTCAGTTACAAGAAAGACTCAGAGAAGTCCTTACCAGATTCAGGAAAGCAGGGTTAAAAGTCAAGGAAGAAAAATGCACTCTTAAAACTGACAAGGTTGAGTTCCTGGGCTATATGATTGACAAGCATGGCATCCACCCTACAGATGCCAAGGTTCAAGCAATCAAAGAAGCCCCTAGACCTAAATGCAAAACAGATTTGCAAGCCTTCCTTGGACTCATTAACTTTTATCACATGTTCCTACCTCAGAAGGCAACCATTGCAGAACCATTGCACAGATTACTTGACAAAAAGTATGTTTGGGTCTGGGGGAGGAAGGAACAATCAGCATTTACCAGTATTAAAAGACTAATCACGTCTGATGCTGTACTGATACAGTTCTCTGAGAATTTGCCTGTTGTACTGACTTGTGATGCACCTTCCTTTGGAGTGGGGGGTGGGGTTGAGCCACAGGCTTCCCAGCGGGAGAGAAGCCCCTATTGCATTTTACTCTCACTTTGACCAAAGCAGAGAGGAATTACAGCCAATTGGACAAGGAAGCATTGGCAATTGTTGCAGCTGTCAAGAAATTTCATGAATATTTGTATGGGAGAACATTTACCATTGTTACAGATCACAAACCTTTGTTAGGCATTGTGGCAGGAGATAAACCTACACCTACTATCCTGTCACCAAGAATGCTGAGGTGGACTGAATTTCTTGCTGCTTATTCATACAAACTTATCCACAAGCCTGGCAAGGACATTGGACATGCTGATGCACTGAGTCATTGCCCACTTCCTTCACAAGGAGGACTTTGAACCTGAAACACACACCTTTTTCCTAGAAACTGTTGCCAAGCTTCCAGTGCATGCTGCTGAAATTGCCAGAGAGACTGCCAAAGACACTTTATTGGCTCCTGTTATAGGCTGGATTAAGAAAGGTTGGCCTCTTCAAGATCTACCTCACCTGGCCCAACCTTTTAAGTCCAGGCAAACTGAATTATCTGTATTAAGAGGATGTATTTTGTGGGGTAACAGGGTGGTTATTCCTGCAAAACTGCAAAGAGAGGTTTTGGAAATGTTACATGAGGGTCATCCTGGTATTGTAAGGATGAAGGGATTGGCCAGGAGTTATGTATGGTGGCCAGGTATTGACAAAATGGTTGAAAACTGGGTTGCATCTTGTCCCAACTGTCAGGTAGTCAGGCCTGCCCCACCTCTCGCCCCAAACAGGAATGGGAATGTCCTAGGGGCCCATGGTCTAGGATTCACATTGATTTGCAGGCCCTACCAGAGGCACACCTTTCTTATTATAGTAGATGCATATTCCAAATGGCTAGAGGTAATCCCTATGGCATCCACCACAACTGATGCTGTCATCAAGCAGCTCAAAACTTTTGTAACCCACGGGTTACCTGATGTTCTTGTCTCTGACAATGGCCCTCAATTTACATCCAACCTTTTGAATCCTATTTAGCACAACAGGGTATCAGACATGCCCTTACTGCCCCTGGGCACCCTTAACGGCGGGCTGAACGCATGGTACGTTTTACCAAGGAGAAACTTCAGCAACTGGGTCCTAGGGACATCACTGAGAAAGTTGAAAAACTTCTTAGTGTTCAGTACATCACTCCTAACCCATCTAATAACTTATCCCCAGCAGAGTTGTTGATAGGTAGGAAACTTAGGTCTTCCCTTGACCGCCTTCATCCCCACGCACCCAGCACCACTAGATTCCACTTCCAAAGTTTGCACATTCAGTGTGGGTGATTCTATTTATGCTAAGAACCTTATGGGTGAACCTTTGTGGATTCCTGCTGAGATAACTCAAATCACAGGCCCTCGTTCTTACAGGGTGCAAACAGAGGATGGAGTCCTCTGGAGCAGGCACATTGATCAACTTAGATCCAGGTTTTCTCAGGAACATCGCACTTGTTCCTCTCTAGTTCCCTCACCTGATGTCAATTCTAGGGGAAGGGGAGGAGCAGGAGGATAATCAGCAAGCAAGAATCCACCCCATGTGTGGATCCTGCCATTACGACAGGAACCATTCCAAAACCTGTCACAATGCCAAAATCCATCCTTAGAAGTGGAAGATTGTACATCACTACCTGACTTGGGTGCTGACATTGGGCTGGAGATGGGTTGGGAAGAGAGACCAGATTCTAACAATCAAACAGGGTCTTCTTTCACAGGAAGTCCCTATAGGGAAATGTCAGCAGACACATTTCCTCTTTCACTGGGTGAGAATGTTAAAACTTCTGAACCACGAAGATCTCAACGTACACGTAAGAGCCCCACCTATTTAAAAGAATACATTAGATAGGTTGGGGTTTGGTATGGACTGAACCTAGTGGGGAGAGGTGTTATGTATGTAGGTTTGAATGTCATTGGTTTAGTTAGAATTGTTCTTGTAAAATGTCAAATATGATTGGTTTAAATAGTGCGGAAAAACCCTGCAATTGGCTGGCAACTACGGCTGCTGGCTATAAGTAGCAGCCGTAGCCCAGCCAAGACGGGTCCATTCGAGCTGTAGTCACTAATAAACTCTTCACTGAAGCTCTTCGCGTCTGACTCTTCATGCAAACTTAACAATAACCAAAGCATTTAAGGTATGAAAGGCTTAAAAAAATATAATTGGAAATGATCACATCCAAGAGTGACTGATTTTACCCAACTATCACCCACTCAAGCACTTTGCCCAAGAAAATAATATTAGCAACCAGCCATAGTTGTTGCAATTTTCTGAGCCTAGGGAGGAGTTTTACAGGAATAGTGTTACAACCTCCTCCTTCAAGATGTCTCAGGACACCTCCCTTCTCTCTTATTTCTTGTAAAGAGGCTATTTGTCATCTTCTGAACTTAGTTATACTATCCTTACCTGTTCTTTGCTTGGTAGGCTACATTGTTTGAGATATTTATGCATATGAATCACTGAGTACATCCACAGATTGAAGCACTCGTCATAGTGAATATGAATGTTTTCATTTGTAAAATGCTAAGTGACTGACTTCTACCAGATTTATACTGGATCTGTCTGTACATCACCTGCTAGATCAAGTTGGAGATGTTTCGACTACATTGTCACCCAAGCTGGGAAATAATGTTGGGAAGAAAATGGGATGTGTGTACTGGAAATAGAAAGTGGGATACAAGACTGTGCCTAAACTAGATGAAGGAGCTTCACCCAGACTGGAACTATTCCAAAGTTGCAGAGAGAACTTTGGACTAGGAGTTCTGCAGGAATACTCCAACTCCAAGTAACATGGACAATGGAGCAAGATTTGCAACTGTTTGCAGTATACACTAGCACAATGTTTGTCCTCCTATTTGAAGACAACCCAAAGCATACCTATTAGAACTGCAAGCTTGTATCCTTACTGCACACCAAGTGCAGGTCTGTCAAACTCCCTGATGCATCACAGCTGGCCACGCCCATGCCCGGTTTAGCTAAGGAGAAAAAAGTCCCGATACATTACGTTACACTGCCATGACAATGTGAGTTTGACACCCCTGGTATAGTGGTGAAGGCATCAAGTCTTTCCTTAGGCACAAAGCCAGCTAGAGGGCCTTGGGACAATTGTTTTCTCTCAGCCCTAGGAAGGTGTCATTATTTGTAAGCCATTCAGAGTCATCTTATAGGGGAGAATGGGCATCATAAAAATTTAATAAATAAATAATAAATGGCAAACCTCTTCCAAGAAACCTTGCCAAGAAAACTGCTGGGATTTATCCAAGCAATTTCCAAGAAGCGGAGGAAAAAGTAAAATGGGTCAACGAAAAAAAAATTAACATGGCAACACACCAAGGAAGGTGAGAAATTTCTGAATAGCAGAAATGAAACTTCTCAGAAAGGGCAGGGAAAGGAAATGAATGCCAAAAATTACAAAAAGTGGGGAAAAGACACATGGAAGCATGTAATCCAGAGAACCAAAAGAATCAGGGAGTAGTGTTAGTGCAGTTCAGCAGCTGATATCAGGCTTCATGGAATGAGAGTCAAAGAAACCAAAAAGCCATTCTGAGAAGGAAAAGACATGTGACATTTCCTTAATGAGAGAAACTCAGGCCATCGTTTTCAGACCTGATATATACTGTGGGAGATTTGTTTCCACTTAGATACCCACATAAGATGTGATGACACACTACCTCTTCAAACTCACCAGTTATTGTCCCTTCCTAGGGATTCATCTGGAAATGACTGACACAGCTGGAAAAGATTTTAAACAAGTTGTTTGATTATGATGGGAAAATATAGAAACCGAGAGTGCAAATTGTTTTAATCAACTGAGAGTGATGGTATAAGAAGAGAGACCATAATCCTGGAAATGAAGAACCGAGTATTTATGGTACCACAAAGACAGTTTTGAGTTCCTCTACCACGGACTGCATAAAGGGCTCCTGACAAAAGATAGGTTACCTCACATGCAGACTGTTTGACAGGAACTTTCCCAATCTTATCAACTTTGTTAAACTTGAACCAAGGGGGAGGGCAATAAAAGCCAACAATCAAATACACCATCAAGGACTGAAGCTGACAATGCAGAAGACAAAGACAAAAGCATGAGAATGGAAAGCAGCTTAGAGATTTGCAAGGAAGAACAATAGCAAAAACAAGCAGGGAGAATTTGAAATCTTAACAGTGGAAGGCAAATATAATCAGGGGTGGGCTACTACCAGTTTGCAACAGTTCAGGTGATCTGGATGTTAATTTTACATCTGGTTCGCCTAACCCGTTGTTGCAACAATTGGCTGGCTCCACCAAACCCGCCTCTCCCCTCCCAGGAGTCTCCACGTGGCCTGTTTTGGATCCCAGGTAAATGCAGGGCCCACACAGAGGCTCGGGGAAGTTGAAAAATGGGCCTCCCATAGGCTCTGGAAGGCCAGAAATGGGTCTGTTTCTGGCCTCCAGAGAGCGTCCGGAGCTCGGGGAGGATATTTTCGCCCTCCTGAGAGGCTCAAGGAAAGCCTCTGGAGCCTTGGGAGGGCAAAAAATGGGCCTCCCGGAAGTTCCAAAAGGCCAGAAATTGTCTCCACAGAGCTTCTAGAGGCCGGGGAGGCTATTTTCACCCTCCAGGAGGCTCGAGGAAAGCCTCTGGAGCCTTGGGAGGGCAAAAAATGGGCCTTCCGGAAGTTCCAGAAGACCAGAAATGGCCTCCACAGAGCCTCCAGAGGCCGGGGAGGCCGTTTTTGCCCTCCCGGAGGTTCAAGGAAAGCCTCCGGAACCCGAGAAGGTTGAAAACGGCCACCCACCATGGTGCAGGAGGGTAACTAGACCAGGCCCACCATGGCCACACCCACCCAGCAACCAGGCAGAGAACCGGTTGCTAAATTTTTTGAAGCTCACCCCTGAATATAATGTTACAGGCATAAATGAAAGTTTATTACACATGATTAGAACACAGTCCTAGAGTCTATAACTTATTTAATAGGAGTAGCTTCAACATAAGGAAGGTTTGGACAGAAATTCATGAACTGAACATGGAAGTTCTGTTGAAATATAAGAACAAAAATAACAGCTGTCATCACTGTAAAAGTTATAGTAGGCTGTCTGGAAAGGTAGAAAATATAGAAATATAGAAAATATAGATAGAAAAAATACATCTGCATGAGATTATCAAGCTTTTAAGAGTATTTGCAAATAATGACAATGACAGGTTTCAACTATTCTAACACTATCTAGCTAACTGCAGTCAGAGGTCTAACAAATTGCTGTCCTAAGTTTATGACACTTCATTTGTCAGAAGGTAGAAGAAATAACAATGGCATCTGCTATCTTGTATTTAATTCTTACCAATAGGGTGGAATGTGTTGAAGAAGTAAACCTTGGGAAAAAGTTACCATGTTATACTTGAATTCATAATATCAACATGAAGAGGAATAGAGAAGAGTCAGACTTGTATTTTGGAATTTGGAAGATTGGGTTTGGATGAATTTGGATGGAAGTTACCAGATCCAATGGCTTGAAATCATATTTAGAATGATATAAAGAGAGTAGAATAAGGTGAAAAAGTAGGACTGAGTCTAAATTTCAGCAAAACAAAGATAACAACAATAGCTGCAGAAGGACATGAGGTGTTCACAATCAACAAAGAAGAAATTGAATTAGTTCAAGAATTTATCTTCCTTGGATCAAAAATTGTTCATGGTGGTAGTTCTACACCTGAAATCAAATGCAGAATAAACTAGGGCCACGGTGCAATGGTTAATATAAATAAGATCTGGAAAATGCTCTGGATATAGTATACTTAGATTTCGGTAAGGCATTTGACAAAGTAGACCACAATCTACATCTTGGACGAACTTGAACAATAGGCCCTATCCAACAAAATGAATTTGAGCTTTGTGGAGAAAAGCAAGTTTTACATTTAGGCAGGAAAAATCAATGGTATAAGTACAGATTAGGCAAGACCTGGCTCAAAAACAGTAACTGTGAGAGGGACCTTGGAGTCTCAGTGGATGATCACTTGAATATGAGCCAGCAGTGTGCAACAGCAGCCAAAAATGCTAATACAATTCTGGGTTGTATAAACAGAAGCATAGAATCAAGATCATGTGAAATATTAGTGCCACTTTATAAAACCCTAGCTGGAATACTGTAACCAATTTTGGTCACCATACTACTACTGTTGAGACTTTGGAAAAAAAGTTCAAAGAAGAGCAACTAAGATGATCAAAGGCCTGGAGATTAAACCATATGAAGAATGGCTACAGGTCTTGGGTTTGTCTAGTTTTAAAGAAAGGAAGAATTTGGGGTGGCATGGTAGCAGTATTCCAGCATATGAGGAATTGCCACAAAGAAGAGGGGGTCAAATTATTCTCCAAAGCACCAGAGGACAGGACAAGAAACTAATCAAAGAGAGAATTAATCAGGAATGAAGAAGAAACTTCCTAACAGTGAGGACAATTCACCAGTGGAACAGCTTGCCTTCAGAAATCATGGGTGGTCCATCACTGGAGGTTTTTAGGAAAAAACTAGGCAGTCACTTGTCTGAAATGGTATAGGATCTCCTGCTTGAGCAGGGGGCTGGTCTAGAAGACCTCCAAGGTCTTTCCAATTCTATTCTATTCTAAAAACAGAGATATTGATATAAATACAAAAAGCAGGCTAGTTAGAGCAATAATCTTCCCTATAACGATGTACTGATGTGAGTTAGGCACTAAGAAGGGCTGAGAAGAATTGGTGCCTTTGAACTTTGGGCTGGTGTAAATTATTGTGTATACCATGGACAACTAGAGCAACCAACAGAGAATCGTATAAAAGGAGCAACATCACTGGTCAGAATCACAAGACTACATCTGATTTACTTTGGCCATGTCATGCATGCAAATTCATTGGAGAATCCGTGATGTTAAGCGTGATTAGGGGATCAAGAAGAAAGGACAAGCAAAGAACTCACTGGCTTGATACTATACAGATGAACATCCAGCAACTGAAACTGCTTAACAGGGTAGTATGAGTATATATATGAGATCTGGGTGTTTCAGTAGATCTTTCTGTACATAAAGCAACAATCTGATGACTGTCTTTTCATCTGCCATCTCTCAGAGTTTGTAATGTTGTTCTTCTTCCATCAACGTTACTAGAAAAAGTCTGATTGCAACTGTGATGCTCACTTTCATCAACCACTTGTTTCACAAGAAAACTTGAATTGTATGATCAAATTGATGTCAACTCTTAGCAATCACAAAGATTTTCTCCCAATGGATTTGTTCTCAGCCTCATCCTTCAAGTCTTCCAATGGTTGCACCCATTGTCCTTGTATCTTCTGTTGACCTCTGTGTCTCTTTCTTGCCGTTTCCCAACAGTATTCTTCAAATAACTTCCGAATTATGAAGTCTGACTGTGCTTCAAGTAATAACTCTGGCTTAATTTGTTTGATAGTTCTTTTGTTCTTTTTCTTGACTGTATTTTCAGGAGTCAATTTCAGTTTCAAAATTCAAAGCATCAATATTGTTTCTGTTCTGCTTCTTCAAAGTCCAACTTTCACTTCCATAAACCATCAAAGGGAAAACCCTAGCGGCTCTCATCATTTCTGTTTCTGCTAGAAAAAGCTATTTCAAACTCTGGTCATTAAATCTAAAGTTTCAGAGTAACATGACAATTCAACAGGCACAGCAGCTTACTTGATTTGTGTCAGTGTTCACTTTAGTCATTGCAGGACTGATATTTCCAATACTTAATCAGCCTCACCAATAGTGAGAGATGCCAAGAACCATAATTCTGTAATACGGGGATGGCCATATTCCACCCCTAACTTATCCGTTGTTTACCGGCTGCATTGTAGGTTGAGTTTTCAGATGAATACAGTCCCTCCACTGGGTTCATTTCTCATTTTTAATTTATTGAGGCAAAACAGATGAATGGGAGAGTATGATTTGTGATTTGCTAAGTTACTCTTGGAAAAACAAGTAATTTTCCCCACATGATCAAGAAGACATCTTGGGGTCAGATTCTAAGCACAAGTAACCAACATGTGCATCACTTGCCAGAAGATCTATCTATCTATCTGTCTGTCTGTCTATCTGTCTATCTATCTACCGTGTTTCCCCGAAAATAAGACCTACCCCGAAAGTAAGACCTAGCACTATTTTCTAAACCTGCCCTAATATAAGACCTACCCCGAAAATAAGACCTAGTGTAAATCTCCAGTTCCAGGAAGACTTTTCAGGGAGCAACCGTGCACCCAAACACCCCCTACACACTCACACCCACTATTTGGCACCATAAATATGTAAGACCTACCCCAAAAATAAGACCTAGTGTGTTTTTGGGAGCCAAAAAAATTATAAGACAGTGTCTTATTTTCGGGGAAACACGGTATCTATCTATCTATCTATCTATCTATCTATCTATCTATCTATCTATCTATCATCTATCATCCATTTATTAAATTTTATGCCACGCATCTTGCTATCCAAAGTGATGCTGGGAAGCTCTCAATATACAACCCTTATACCAAGGGTCTTCAAACTTGGCAAGTTTAAGACTTGTGGACTTCAATTCCCAGAATTCCTGCGCTAACATGACTGAACAAATACCGAGACGGAGGTGAGGAGCACAAATGTTTTCATCTCATTGCAAAGCCATAGAAAAAAAGTTCTTGGCCATCATTCAGCTAAAGAAATCCTATCTAGCAAAATTATTTTGTCTATGACATGAAGCAATTGTCTTATGACAGACATGCACTTCTAGTTTACACTGATGTCTGTTTTCCCCTGTGACTCAGCTTCATTTGTCTGGAAAGAATTCTATTCCTTTTGTGAAGAATACTTTCCATCTGCAGCTTTGGTGTGTGGAAGGTCCAACATTGTACCAATGAATCTACTCCTGCCCTGAGAGAAAACTTTTGATCCCCTTGACATTCCAGCACCCCTCGCCCTCCTCCCAGCCAACTCTGTTTTATAGGCACCTCAAACCTCAAGGGCAGATTAGAAGCACAAATACAGGTCTGGTACAGGGAGATGCATTTCCATAGGGTTAAACCAAAGACACCATTTCATGAAAGTCATCCATTAATTTAGTTGTAGGGCTTTCTTTTGAGTGCCCAGTGGAGAAACCCTATTGAAGCTGATACTACTCACATAAATGAATGTACATGCTGCATAGAAGGTATTGTGTTATATAGCAAGTTACAGCTATACAGTGCCTTCTCTATAATATGATAAGAGAAGTTGGCTTTTTTTTTTTTTGAAATGGGTTGCAGAGAACAACCTGTTTTCATCTTGCATTAAAAACATTTTCCTTTCTGGGAATATATTTGGATGGTTCCTGAGCATGTTTGGGGGCTTTTTTTCCACCCTTACAGCCAATTAACAAAACCAAAACCTCAAACAGAAAAATAACATGCAAAGCGGAGAGGGGAGGAGAAAAAGAAAAGAAAACAAGTGTGAATTAAATTCTTTATTACAAAAAAAGGAAAAAAACAAAACAACCATAGATGGCGTTTTTTTTTTAAAGATAATTTTTGTCTAAAAATAAATATTTCTTATGGAATCTTGAGATTAACCAGTGTGGCTAGTGATTTTTTTTAGCCACAGTACACCAATAATAACAGTAGCACCAATAAATAAAATGATAGTAAAATTTTCTATAATCTGGGGCAGAAGAAAAGTTTACATATATAAAAAATGTAGTGTCTAATTAATCACACATATACATAAACATAAACATATATATATATACACACACATACACATGTACAGCCATATATATATATATTATGCATATATATATATAGAGATGTACATGTATAAACTTTGCTTAAAAGGAATGTGTAGGGATGAGTGTTAAGATATTAATTAAATAACTGATCATGCTATTCACTTTCTCAACAATTGGGGAAGATTGGTTGAAACAGAAGAGTTAAAAATTTAAAACAGTACAAAAAAAAGAGGTACAACTTATAAATAGTAAAATTAAATATTAAACAAAGAATATTGAAAAATACCTAGTTTAAATTATTACTTTTTAATTTCTAAATTTAAAGGGATATTAAACAAGTATATAGAACATCACCTCACACAGCATGAACATATACATTTCAGTTGTACATGTGTACACACGTGCACACATCCCCACACAGACACAGATGCATACAAACTGAATGCATACCATATTTCTATCAGCTAGAGGGGGATTTTATAGTGGTTAATACACACTCGTCAAAGGCTGATTTAAGGCCAGTTTTTCTTGCTTTTCGGTAAACAGACAAGCATTTGGCAGGATTCTGACATGGACCAAGCATAGTACCAAAAAAAAAAAAAACACCACCAACCAGACTGAGAAGCAGGCACACACACCAGTCCAGTGAAGGCAATGAGACATAACTTTCCAGGTACACAAAACAGTGCTCTACATTTGCAGACTCAGCTATGCAATCAGTCTCCAACAACGGATTGATAAATGTTCTGACAATGCCAAACAGATGGCCGGATCCAAGCACCATTTCATGTCCTAGGGAAAGATCTTAGAGAAAGAAGACGGGGAAGGAGAAGGGCAAGGGCAAGGAGGATTTCATACTACTTCATGGTAGGGAAAGGAGTTGCTTGGATTCTGTCCCCCTCAAAACATATACAGATAGTCATCCTCTTCAGAGTTGATTCACTAACTTCACAGAAACCAGAAACCTATAGAAGCATCACATACACACCATACAGCAATAGCTTCCCCCATGGCAGCAATGCTGATCTGGACTTAAAATAGCTGGATGGCATGCTGCCTGGTGATTGTCCAACAAAGTTCCACGCAGTAAGAAACATGGGAATTCTGTCCTTGCAGATTCAGTGGTATCCAGCAGCCTCAATTCTCCTAATGTATTTGATCTGGGACTGCAGAACATTTAACAGGGAATGGTACCCAGAGGGGTCAACCAGTATCATTTTGCATTTCCCAGCAAAGCAAGCTGAAGCCATGCCTTCTTTGGACAAGTCAAATTGCTTCAGACATTCACAGAGTGTATGGCTGCCTTTAAAAATCTGCCTTATCATCTTCTGTCCAAATACCTATTAAATGCCTGGTGACTTGGGAGATGCTTTGGTGTTTCAAGTGTTTATATGCAAGGCACTGAAAATTGTAGCTTGATTCCCCAAGAACAATTACTGATTGCTAAAACTGAATCTCAACGAATCAGATTGGCTGGTCCAAGTTCCATATTCTAAGGCAGTGTTTCTCAATCCTGACAACTTTAAAGAGGTATGAGTTCAACTGTAAGAATCCCCCATGGCTGAGGAATTCTGGGAGTTAAAAGTCCACATATTTTAAAGTTGCCAATCTGAGAAACATTGTTCAAAGGACATCTTCAAACCAGAATTAAATGGAATCTTCCCAATTGCCTGGTACTAGAGTTTTGTCTACTGTCTCTGAAGTTACATATATACTGGCTTGGTTACAAACAATTATCTAAAAAAACCCTGTTGTTTTGGACTTATATGCAAAAAAAACCCCATCACTCCTCCCCCTTTCATCAGATTTACACAGGCTTAGATTTTGGTGATGAAACAAAATCCACGCCTGTTAGAACACTATTAACTCTGGGACTTAGATCAGACTGTGTGTGCACCTGAACTTAAATCTTTTTGCATAGAAGCACTTAAGGCTATTCAATTAAGTTCCAAAACTGTTACAGGAATAATACAAAAATCAACCATTCAAGAAACTAACAGAAAAAGCTTGAGATAGCCTTCCCCAATCTGCTACCTTCCGGAACTAACCAACGCCAATTCCCACTTTCCTCCACCTATTTGCCTTGCTGATTCAGAATATTGGCTCTGAACTCTTAACAGCTATGGAAGAGCTTGGATTGAGGGAGGCTAACCAAAAGCTTACATGGCTGGTCTGTATAGGTCAATGGGGAAACTGGATAAAACAATCACATTTTGTAATGTCTACAGTGGGCACTTGAAAAGTAAAAGTAAAAATCAAGGGAATTGCCTAATTTGGGAATAGGTACAGCTTTAAGGATGGAGGGAAGCATGGTGGTTTTGTCTCCCTTCTTAAATCTGCTCTATAGCAGTGTTATTTAATATTATTTCAGCTCGTGCAGTGAATAACTGGACAACACATTTAAAACCACCCCAAAATCACATGGCTCCTTTCATCCCCCATATTCTCTGTAACTTAACTGTAGAATATTCTTAATTAGGGAAGTCAAGGTTGTTTTAGAATGCCACACAAGGTCCCTCTTTAATTCAAAGTTCTTCTGCCAACACTAGGAGCAGAGTAACTCTGGTATTCAATGTATAGTCCCACTGACCTTTCATGCAAGTCATATCTGGATGGCTGGGCTGAATTATCCAGATATTATTGACAATGGGGAGACTCTATGCTAATTTTTTGTGGTGGTAATAAGTCCTACATCACAAGTCCAGCAAAGAACACTATGTCTTAATATATTCATGGGACAAGACTGAGAATAACCAATTTACAATGCTAAAGTGTAAGCTCTCACCAGCTTTACCCTCGAAGGCCCAAAATGTAACAAGCCAATTTAAAACTTATTAGGCACACAAAAAAACCCCTATACAGTTGTATGTATGTACCCCCTCACTCACACACACTCACGCATCCTGTCTATTGCGCATATATACTTAAATTAATATCCCTTTCCAGAAAAGTTCCAGAAGTATCTTCAGTGGCAGCTCTGTGCATGATGGTTGACAGTGCTGGTTCAACTGCCCCCTCTGTTAGTCCCCCTTCTTTCCTCCATCTCCTTCTGCCAATATGACATCCATTATTTAAGCAGCCAACAGGGATGGCAGGATTCCAGGGACGCCTCCTTGAGCTGTCCAAACGTCAGCCATTTCCCATCATTAAGGCCAAAACACGTTATCTGCGGCAAAATGTTCCTGCAGCAAGTCAATACAAAAATATACACCAACAACCCAGTGAAGCTAGCAGATTGTAAGCCAGACTCAGAAGAGATTTTTCGAGAAAGAAGGGGAAGGGAATTGGATTGAATGATCAGTTCCAGCATTTAAGAGTATTTCCTTGACCTTTTGACCCACAGTATTCCAAGGTGCCATTTTGGGAATCCCCTGCCATCTCTTCCCGTACGAATGTTTCACCACACGGGAGTGGGGCAGGAGAGTGGGGAGAGGAAGTGAGACCAGCAGGCTTTAGAGGGTCAGGAAGAGTATGAAGAATATATTGAGCAGTATTGACTGGAGTCCAGTCGTAGTTTCTTTCTATGTCCCAAACAGCCCACTTGTGTCCACAGCAGTTGAGTATATCCAGTGAAGACACCAATAATGTTAGCAATGTTTTAGAAATTCAGTATATATACATACATATACATATACATATACTTCATGTGTTTTGGGAGTCCCAAGCATATACCACTCCACTCTCCCTGGCTCTATATCTTAGCAGCATGAGAAGGAAAGTTTTTTTTTTGTAAAACTAGTTCAAAACCAATAGGTGAATCCTGCGCAGATCCTCAGGGAATGTTCCTTCCAGAGTCCATCGTCCATACTCAAAAGTGCTGTGCGCTGCTGATCCTTCATTTTTAGTGTTCATTTGGATTAGTGTTTGTTTTCTGTTTCTGACCAGGTGAGACGTCAGGCTCCAAAATCAAGGCTGCGCCCGCACTCCCTTTCTTCTCTGCTGCTCACCGCCTTGGTTTTTCACATCTGTGAAGGAGAAGAGAGAAGGGAGGAGAGGTTAGGTCACAATATGTAGGATTCTCCAGCAATAGCATGGCATTAACAGGTGAGAAGGAGCCTCTTGGGTTAAAAGATTAGTGGAAGTGTTTTGCCACAGAATAAATCAAAATCCTATACAGGGACCAACAGGAAAGGACTTGCTCTTAAAGAGAAAGAAAAAGGCACTGCATTTCCTCCAGTTTTCTCCCCGCAGATAAGAGTACTGTTAAGAATACTACGTCGTCTCCAAAGTTGATTTTTACATCCTGGCGTGCCTCTCGCTCATACCTGTACAGAAACAATCTACCCTGTTTCGCCACACTAACCTCCTCTGCTATGTTTTGAAAGAGGTGCAGCCAAAGCAAGCCGGGGTGCCCTGTGCCAGCAAAAAGGGGAGAAAAGAAAGAGCTTAATTCCGCTGCTTGCAGAGGCAGAGATTAGCGCCTAAACACAGCAGCAGCCATAGCAGCTGTGCAGAAGCCAGGAAATGAAGAATCAGCTGTGCCCTTTGAGGTCCAGATTTCCTCCCTGCAGTGAAGAGTTCATTTGAAGCAGCCGAGCAGCTGCCAAAGCCAAAACAATCCAACCTATCCTTTGGCACTCCTCAAGGGGAACCTGTATGCTGGCCTTGGTCCTAACACAGGGGCAATTTTTTAATTAGCCACCCCCACCTTCTTCCTCTGGGAATAGCGTGGCACTTACTTCGAGGATTATTTCAAACTTCTCATGGGTTAATTTGAGGGGGAACTATAAAGGTCAAGGTCAGACAACTGTCTGGTTTCTCTCCAGGGGCTACTTCTGCACGAAGTGAACTGTAACTCAAGAAGACCTGGCTCTCTTCTTGCTGCGGCACTAGGCATCCACACTCAGATTACAGACCGTCACATCTTTTCCCTACACACTCAGCCATGTCTCAAGTCCTTGCCCAGGCAGAGAACTCAAGCTTCGTGATATATAAGTATAAAGCCCAGCGCCATCAGCCTGGCTCTAGGTGAGCGTTTCTGATGTACTAGGAAAGGTAGAAGCTCATGCACTATTCTCAGAGTCACAGCAAATATGCGTTCTGCCTTTTCAGAACCATACGTGGCGGGTGGTAGGCTGACATTTGCAGCCACGAAGCAGGTAATTCAGATGACAGTATGTCACCTGGGATAGATATCTTGGTTTTTACTTGGACCCCTTGAGCTCCAGCCAGGCACATCAGAATTAATATACAGAAGGAAAGGACTAATCACACACTCTTCTTTTTAAAAAAAAAAAAAAAAACCACACTTTCTAGACCTGGCCAGCTGTGGAGGGGGGGTCACCCAAAGGGAAGCGTCCACCATGGCTCACGCTCGTTCCTCAGCCAGCCAGTTTTCCAAAAAGTTGCCAAGAAGAAAAAAAATGAGTAGCGAAGAGCCGCAAGGAGAGCTTGCCAGGTTGGCCCAGCCTTGACTTTCCAAGAGAGGGAGGGAGGGAGGGAGAGAGAGAGAGAGAGAGAGAGAGAGAAGAGAAACAGAGACAGAGACAGAGACAGAGAGAAAGAGATACAGAGTGAAGGCGGGGGGACCGGCTGATGGACAAGCATCATTGGTGAGGAAGCTCCGGCTTTCTCGGAGCCTGACCCCCGGGGTGGCCGTGCAGGATTTGGTGGGGCCAGCCCCCTTTTCCCACTGTACTGAGCTTCTTTACTCCTCCAGCGGAGCGGTGCCACCACTGGCTTTCACTGAAAAGCATCCTCCGGGCAGCAAAAGTTTTAAAGCCACATCTGAGCAATGCAGGCCCGTCCCTCTTTCCATCGTCCCCTCCTCCTGGATCCCATTCCCACCCCACCAGCCCCTGTGTAGGCGAGGCCAGGTTGGGCCAGCATCTCGGGGCAGAGAGCAGGTTGCACATCTCCCCAAGCGACCGAGGCACACCCAGCACCAATAACAGCTGGAAGAAGCTCCAGCAAGAGTGAGGCGTCGGAGAATCAGCCCTGGCCACTTCTCCATCCCCCGCCGTCACCCTTACCTTCTCAAGCCAGGCAAGGAGTGACTGGGAGGAGAGGGCAAAGGGTAGCACCAGCCAGTGGTGGGATCACCCAACAGGGAGCCACAGCAGAGAGCCCAAAGAGCCGCATGCGGCTCTGGAGCCATGGGTTACAGACACCCATTCTAGAGTAAAAGAGAAGTGCAGGAAAGAATGCATGTCTGGATTTATGACTCAGTCCCAGGTAGATTTAATCCACTGCAGGTCTGCTATACAGCTTAAAAAGATGGATTGGGACAAGATCTTTGCTTTTGAGCCACCCCCCCAAAAAAAGACTGGCAATCTCATTAAACAGCCAGTTGCATTAAACAAGGACTTGCATAAAGGTCTTTGAGGACTTCTCCTGCGTGCTAGCAATGTGGAAGGAGCCACCTTGTTCCCTAAGAGATGTATTCTAGATTCTGTATCATCACCCTCAGAGGTGGTATTCAGCAAGTTCTGACCGGTCCTGGCAGACCGGTAGGGAAAATTTTGAATGGTTCAGAGAACCAGCAAGGAACATTTTGACTGGCCCCTGCTCTTACCTCTCACCTCTCCTATATCTGGCTGTTTATTAGCTCAGCTGATTCGCATGGCAAAGCGGATTTCCGCACCTCAGCTGAGCTATAAAAACACCAGGGAAGGGCCATCTCTGAGCCTTGCGTGCACACAATTCACACGTTTGGTGTGCGCATGTGATAGGCGCGCCTGCACAGCTCACCAGCCTTGGTCCAGATGGCGGAGTTTAAGCACTGCGCATGCAAGCTCCGAAGCAAGCTCTGAACTGGTAGGAAATTTTTTTTGAAACACACCACTGATCACCCTTACAGGCAGACAGTCCAGTCCAACTCTGCCAGAACAAGGGAAGTTTTACACTTGAGGCAGATTACACCAAAAGCCAGCAAAAGCTCATTCCTTTCTCTATCTCTCTCTAGATGTGTGAATAAGTATGTCTGAGAGAGCTGTATGTGGGGTTTATTTTCTGTTTTTCATTCTTCAGGACACAAACCTGCAAGTGCGCTCGTTTAACTCAAGCTGCTTCGACTTGCAACGTGAGTCTGTGAATTTGCAGGAACATTTACAGGTCAAGGGATCTTGTTTGTACAAGTGCTTTCTCCTTTCTGAGCAAGGTTCACAGTGACTGCAAAAAGGCAAAAGGAAAGAGGTCTAAGCTACAGTGCTTTAGCGGGAAGAAATGTACACATGCAACACCCTACACATTGAAGCAACCCTTGCCCCCACCCCTTGCCCACCACTCCCAACACTGCATGCCTAGAGCACTGCTGGGAGGGGAGGCGGACACTCCCAAAGGCATTCCAACACTTACTTGCAGTAGCTTTTTAAAAGGCAGAAATGGGCTCTCTGCAACGGCCTAATCCACAAATCCTGCATTAGTCCAATTTGCAGTGGAAAGGAGAGACTCCTTATTGTTAACTGAGGTCTCTGAGCCAATAGCAAAAAAAATACTACTACTACTCAAGGGCAACTCTTTCTACAGAGAAACCCCTGTCTTTAAAAAAAAGAGAGAGAAAAAACAGACTTTGGAACCCAGCTGCTCCCATTCAAGTTGTGTCTCTTTCCATACAGATTGAATCAAAGCAGCAGCTCTTGAAATCCCTCGCCCGCATCACCCCGCCACCTAAGAATGACTGGAAATGCAGGATTTGGTGAATTGAGATGTAGAAAAGGCAGAGAAAGAGAAAAGGCACCCAATTCCGGCAGAGAGAAAGAGAGAGCACTCCCCAAATTTCCCCAGAATCCTTTAGCTCCCTCTGGTAATGGTTAGTAGTTGCCATCAGTCTCCATACACACACACACACACAGGCAACATGCATGAAAGACAAGTATGAAGCTCTTGCTGTCACCCCAACAGGTTTGTAAGTGATAGCCAAGAGGAAATTTAAGGAAGTGAGTTGGGCGAAAT
Source organism: Naja naja (assembly GCA_009733165.1). Classification (NCBI taxonomy): domain Eukaryota; kingdom Metazoa; phylum Chordata; class Lepidosauria; order Squamata; family Elapidae; genus Naja; species Naja naja. The sequence goes on from CM019148.1 coordinate 68,892,090, forward strand.
CATGGTAGAGCATTTTAGCGGGAAAGCAAGAGTGAAAATAAGAGAAATTTGCCCATCCTTTTAGGTCACTGTGTCTTTCGAAGACCAGAATAATCCCAAGCAAGAAAAAAACACAAAAGGATCACAGCTTCTATGTGCTCCCCAATATCCCCAAACTTATAGTGCCACCACAAGAACAAGTGATTTGGAGATGCGAGTGAAAATGGTCTGCTCCTTTGATTGTTTAATTAGATGTAATGCAAGCAGGAGTTTTGATTTTAGGGGTGAATAGAAAGAAATGGGTAAAGGGCAGAGTCTAAAAGCACATGATGCAAAAACGTACAAATTCTGTGGTTTATACCGGGCTCTCTTGCGCTTTCTTTTTTGACCCTTCCCCTTTCCTCGCTTTGATTTTCTGGAAGAAAAACAAAACAAGCCAGAGAGAGAGAGAGAGAGAGAGAGGGAGGGAGGGAAAGTGCACAGAGGGAAGGAAAGAGGAGGAAAAAGAGGGAGAAGCTACCATAGGCATTTAACTACAGTATAAGCACCTACACTGTGGAAGTCCTTGGAGTTGAGGCATTCTGTTTTCTTGCTGTGAGCTGTTGTTGTTTTAAGATGAGTGGCCATATAAATCTTTTAAATAAATGTGTTTCTACACTTTACACAACTCTATCAAAAGTTGAAACCTGACAAGACTCTCAACTTCGCTTCCAGTTACAGATAGGCATGTCTCATGTCTCCCTTAAATATGACCCAGCCTACAGCTCTGGCTCCTTCCCCAAGAAATTGAAATGCCTTATTTTGGCTCCAGTATGGGCCCAAAAAGTCACTTCACTGGTCCCCAGATAGAACAGGCTCTCCAGCCTCAGTAAGGAAGAAAGAAGGTGAGCAGCACTTAACAATGTGCAAACAGGCTCCGTTTGCACCGGCTTGTTTTATGGTTTTCATTCTGACATGTACAAGCTTTACCTCAGCAAATTATTTCTAGGAATTCCTACTGGAACCATCAGAGGCATCATTAGGCTGTTCACCTACAGGCAGGTAACAGTGAAAGATGGGGAGGTAATTCTGCATTCTATGAAAAAGGAGGTAAACTATTAATATGCAGTTCAACCTCAATTGCTCTGGTCTTACTTGGAACGTAAGGTAATTATGGCCTGTCTGAACCCATTACTACAGGAGTTATCACTAATAAGTGATCTCTATGAGCTACTACATACAGGCAAATGAACTCTGTTCTCTCCTGCTCTGAAGCCCTTGCTTATACGAGAGATTTAAAAGAAAACCTCTACACTGTTAGGTAAGGCAACGAGGTTAATCTAACTATCATTCCTTGGAAGATGGCACAATATATATTTTTTTAACAGAGAATTTGAGCCCCCTTTCCTGCTGCAATTGCTAGAGAAAGTAATGTACAGGTTTGGTTTTCCACCTTTTATTAAAAATGGTGATCCTAAGAAACCAACTCTACTGCACAGTATACCAGTTCATCTGATTTAATATTGTCTACACTATATGCCAGAGTCTCTGGTAGGTTTTCAAGTGATTTTCTCAGCTCTGCCTGGGAAATCCTTGGGACCTTCTGTGAAGCAAATTCCTACCCACTCATGTTAAGGTCTTCCTATGTACTTTTGATCATGTTTTGAGCAGCAATCCCAGCCAAGGAGAAAATCAGGTGAAACTTAGTAGGTTCCTACTGCTTCAGCAGTAAACTCTGGGAGAAATGCATGTGGAAAAAATGCAATAATCTTGGGACAATACCTAATACAAAAAGTACTCCTTTTCTTCCTAGAAACAGTTTATTTAAACTTTGGAAGAAGGAGATGCTGCAATAAAGGAGGAAGTCCCTGAGGTTAATGGACAGGATGTGCCCTGGATCTTGTTCAAGTCTCTTGGTTGGCATCAGTTTTTCTCTCCTAACCACAAGCAAAGTAAGCATCACAAGAACACACTAGCAGGGCAGAGAAAGCATGTTTGCTTCAGTAAACTTTCACAAAGTTTTACATTCATTAATGCCACATTCATCCAGAGGCACACCATGAAAAAAGACATCAAGCATAAGAGGAATTTCAGCTTAACCCAAACCAGAGGGAACCCGATACTGATCCGGAGATTTGCAAAGCAAAGTAAGCCACCTGAAGGAGTGGAAAGCTATAGTCCCAGAGGGAAGACTGTGGCCACAGTGCTCACTCAATCACAACACTCTTACATCTCTGAGTCACTCTGCCATTCAGCTGAATAACATGTGCACCAGAAGAGTAAGCCAAGCTAGCAGTATTTCCCTGGGCAATCCACTGATGGCTCCACAATGTGAATTCATGAGAATTCCATTAAGCTAGGACATGTATGAGAACAGCACAACTAACTAAAAATATCCTCCCCAACCCCTTTCTCTTTCTCTCTCTCTTTCTCCCCCAGCTTCCAAGCCAAATTGCAGACCATGAACCATCTTAATATCCCCTCACAGTGCACGCATGCATTTATTTGTAAGCTAGAAATTGAAAAAGTATATCCATAGTTGATTCGGCTGGATAATGTACAGAGAAGAAGTCTATTTTATCATTCAATAATACTACACAAATCTCAAGGTAGATGTCTGTGTCACATTACACGATCAGCTACTTCCATTCCCATAACACAACTCATCTACAGTCACCACAATGCAGTATTTCCAGATGCTTTGAACTACTATCTCGTTGGCCCCAGACTGCAACACCAATAGCCTGGGATAGATATTCCAAAAGCACTATAGAAGGCACCATGCTGGGGAGTGCTGGTGATAAAATGAATATAACTCTCTTTATTCCACCTTTCATGATTGATATGCCAAGTTAATTCACATCAGAACACTACCCAACCTTTGATTGGGCGTACGTGGCTTTTGGTTCATGAAAGGGCAAACTCCCTTGTTCTAAGTGAGACAGCATAGCCCGCATGCACAGCCTTAATGTTAGACATTTATGAAAGTTGCTGTAAACATCAGCAAGTTTTTATCAAAGCAGCAAAGAGAGGGGAGAGCAATGGTCTCCAAATGCATGTGTAAGGAAAGTTTCAGCTAGAATCCTTTTGAAAAGGGATAAAAGCTTTCGGGTTAATTCCATGCTGTTCCTGACATATTTTTATAAGTAAACAGTTTCAAAATGGCCTCAAGGCATAAGGGAACCACAGCTGTCAAAGCTACATGTGTGACTGTAGCTAAGAGGAATGGATTCAAGGTATAATTCTTTAGATTATTTCTTTTTTAAAAAAATCAGCAACAACCAATTCTTATTTGTAGTGATCTGGGAAAGAAAGGAGGGAGATCACCAACACCAACTTAGGGGAGGGATATAATCTAGGTCACTTACTTTTCTTGTTTAATTCTGATTGGTTTCTTTTGTCTATAATGGAATAAAAGAAGAGCAGGATTAGAAGAGAACTAGCAATAAATACAAAGATCCCATCCACGCTTTTACCACCCCACTTTCAGCAGCAAACATAATAAAGGAGGCTCTTTCTGCCTTCCAGCACTGCCCATCTCAGTCTTCCAAATGTTCCAGACTACCAATTCCATTATCCTTGTCAACTAGCAATGTTATCTGGGGATAATGGCAGCACAAGCTTAAAATGCCATAGGACCATCAGGTTGGTGAAGGTTGGCCTTAATTATGATAGCCAGGGGCAGAAAAAGAAGCACATTTCTTTCTGACCAAATTAAAACACTGTTCAGATGTTATGCCCAAATACATGCATTAAAAAGTCATACCTTTTGTCCTTGCCCTCAATATCCCCAGCTCTATTTCCCTTTGCCCAACACTGACTAACAGCAAAATAAGGGCCTTGGTGGCTCAGGCTGTTAATTGCCTGCACTTAAGTTCCAGCTGCCTACAACTGCTGTAGGCTTGAATCCCACCAGGCTCAAGGTTGACTCAGCCTTCCATCCTTTCGGGGTAGGTAAATTGAGGACCCAAGATTGTTGGGGACAATTAGCTGACCTTGTAAAAATGCCGCTTAGTAATAAGCAGGCATATACAATGGAATGAAGGCTATTGCTGAGCACACTGGGTTGTATCCCAAAATTGTAAGCCCTGAGTCTTCAGAGAAGGGCGGCATATAAATGTAATTTTAAAAAAAATCTGAAGGGAGATTTTTGTACAGGTTGACATGAAAATGAATATAACTTGCATTGACATCAGAGCTCTGCCTTATACGGATCTATTTATTATTAGATTTATATCCCACTGTTATTTTGTATAACTCAAGGCAAAATATACAATATTTCTGCCTTCTGTTTTTTTCTACAACAAACCCATACAGTGAGCTGGGCTAAAGAGGTGACTGCCCAAAGTCACTGAACTCACTTTCACGCCTAAGGAGGATTAGAACTTGTGGTTCTCTGGGATTCTAGTTCAGCACTTTAGCCACTACACCAAAGTGGCTCTCTTGATTGTAATGATGTTTTCATGATCATATAAACTTATATAACAAAGATTGGGGTTAAGGGTTCAGAGCACATAGGGACATAGGCACAACCACCTGTTTACTCAGTTGGAATAGAACAGCAATACAATGTTTCTCAACCAGTTGCTGGTTCTCAATTGCACCTACCCAAAGAATGTACCAAGCAGCCAGTGAAATTTCCATGACAGAGATTGACAGCATGCAAGCACACAGATACAAACACATTCATTTTGTGACCTAGATGCAGCCCCTTAAGGAATGCTTCTCCTGCTGAAGCAATGTTGATGCAACTGAGGTTTCTTAAGATGACAAGTTAAAGCCCTTCTGTTACTGGACAGTGGACTTACATCATCTGTCAATCAAGATGGATGAAATCACCAAGTCAGTTGGCTAGCAAGGAAAAACCCTTCCCAATACCAAGCAAGACCTACACCACAAGATTTTGGGTGGCAGATGGATACAGGTGGGCAGCTGGGTACAGTTGGTACAATGGTATAATTCTTCTCCAAATTCAATCAGAAAATCTCTCCGTCCTTACCTGCATTGACATTTACTGTGCTGCTGGAAGCTCATCGGATGTATATGCTGGCTATGAAAGTGTTTGAGTTTCATGATCTAGAAGGAAAAAATGTGGGCAGAAAGGAAAAAGAAAAAAGATGAACAATGTGTCACATTTACAAATGGGTAATGCTCAACAGCCATCTCACAAAACAAGCAAGCAAAATAATGCTTAAACCAAGGGTGCAAAATGAAGGCTACATTAGTTAGCTTCCTTAAGCCACCATCCTATCCCCTTTTTACCCCTCTAAGCCAGTATTTCTTAAACTTGGCAACTTTAGGATATGTGGATTTCAACTACCAAAATTCCCCAGCCATGCTGGGAGTTTAAATCCATACATCTTTAAAGTGTGAGAAACACTGCTCTAAACTCATGGGACTCAGTTTTGAGAAGGAATGTATAGGAAAATGCTCAAAAGCAATGCCAAATTCCTGATATGAATGGCCATGCCAAAAAGTACAATTTAGTCTTCATTTAGCAATCACAATTGGGTTTAGCAAATCAGCCATTAGATTAAACCATGACTATATTTATGATCTTACTTCAGTTTTCTTTTGCTTTACAAACCTGCAAGCTGGGTTGATTATAAAGTCACTTTTCTATCCTTATAATGCTTGAAAACAATCACTAAATGAGCCAGTCACTCAACAAGGACTACTTCATAAATAGGCTCATATCCATAAGGTTGAAAGTTGAAAGAATTTTTTGCCCTGCTCTTCAAAACAGATTGCCTTACCCAAGTGGTCTTGGCTACCTCACACAGATCCTTTGATATACAGATTCTAAAATCTGGATGTTATTTAAAGAGAATTAAGCAAGGCATACATAGAATAACAAATCTAGGGCAAGTAACATGGCTATTGCATTCATCAGGCTAAGCACCAAAGTCTTTTAAAGCATTTGTAAAGAGTAGCAAACACAGGAACCTGAAACCTGAAATGTAGGTTGTTATTACGTGGGTATGTGATCATGTCTCGTCGTGCGTCCCTATGTATGTAGTAGTATAGTCAAATACCAGTCTCTGAATTTTCAGGGGGAATTATACTCAGGTTCAAAAAAATGTGTACAAAGCACATCACCTAACTTTACTAGTCTTCCCTTTGGAGAACATATGAGAGCATCACAGCAGTCACAGCCATATTTATAGTTCTTGAAATAACAAAGGACACCAGGGCAATTTCTTTTCTGTTGTTTTGTTGGAGGGGGTGTTTTTGTTTTTAAGTTTTGGCTGCACTTTTTGTAATCTCAGAAGCACTTCTGACCTACTCATATTGCCCAGGAACAACCTGACCTAGTCACGTTGCTCTGGTCACATTAAAAATAGGTAAAAGCTAGGTATGCCTAGCCTATTGAAAAGAAGGCTGGGGGAAGGACATGATTGACTGCCTTTCGTATTCGAGGGGCTGTCACAAACGAGGGGATTGATTTATTCTCTAAGGGCAGGAAGTAATGGGTGTAAACCTGTTAAAGAGAGGTACAACCTAGAAATAAGGAGAAATTTCCTGACAGTTAGAACAATTAATCAGTGGAATACCTTGCCTCCTGGTGCTGTGGGTGCTCTATCACTGGAAGTTTTCAAAACTAGACTGGACAACTGTTTGGTTGAGATGATCTAAGGCTCTTGCCTTGAGGTGGAGTTAGACTAGAAGATGTCTGATGTCCCTTCCCGTCCTATAAGACTATGATTCATCTTTCTCTATTCTTTCCATAGCCAACAGATACAAGTGGTTATATTAGGAACTGGGTATGGTCCCAGACCACCAGTTGATCCTTCCCAAAATTACAGAAACTATCCATAGTGGAATTTATTAAAGAAAACAAGAAAAACTGCAGGTCAAAAGACTCTTCCTCATTGCTAAGTCACCTTGACTGTTAAACCATAGACTCACCTCCATGCTGACATTGTACACCTCTATGGGCACACATTCTAGCGCTTCATCGTTACAGCATCCTCCACATTTCATCAGAAGCACACAGGATGGTTTGAAGATGTATTCCACCTCATCAGGATACTCCTGGAAAATATCTACCATGGTCTCAATGGGCCTGCAGGCACTGCGCTCAAAGACCGTCATAAATGTGATAACTAGGAAACAAAGGGAGGGGAGGGAGAATGGAAAAGTGGGGATTAGTTACACTTATTCTGTGAAGTCCAACTTTAACATTACAATGTAGTGTAGACATAGACTTAAGGCACAAGAACCACTGCCCCTTCTACTGGATTCTTATCTAACAGTCTCAACAAAATACAGTCTCTCAGTAAATGCATTAGCCTACTTAAAATGTACTTAAGGCCTAAGAAGGCAGACTACAGGGATTGTGGATGAGCAAGATATGATGAATCACTGACAAGTTTAGCATCTGTGTTGCCTGAATTTTAACCAGCTAGACACAGAATGCATTTGCAAGATGGAAATAAAAGTGATTCATAAGGCCACAAGTCTCATGGCATGGTGGCAGCTTGTTAGAGAAGCTTTACCTTGAAGTGAATGGAAAGGGAACCTGGTCATTTCAGAAACCCAGAAGCTCCAACCCAGTGTCCCTTCACATGTAAAATAACACAGCTCCTATTTGATGTTAGCCTAACAGCTTCTCTCAAAAGCACAGTTGTTGAGCAGGACCAGATACAATTTCCTCAGAAAATTTTCTGCAGTGAGAATATCACATTTTCCACAGCGCCATGTAGTTGGAAAATATGCTTATTCCTTTAACTTCTGGTCCTATGCTACAGCCAAGACTATATGGAAAGTAGCCGGAGAAGAAGTAGAAACTCATTCTTAACTCTAGTGCATCACTCATGTAGTTTTCAGCACAAAAATCAAGAAACTTAATGGGAGGGAAGGTCCCCCTCCCTTCCGTAAACCCACAGCCATAACATTTGCTGACCCCTTCCAAAATGTTTTAATTTTAGTTTTACTCCAGCACAGAAATGCCCCTCATTTATGTTTCTGAACAACAAGGAGCAAACAATCACCTCATTCCTTCCAAAAGCGTTGCCACTATTCTGTGCTGTGCACTCTGGTTGACTGGCCAAACATTTTCATAATTTCATATTTACGCACAGGGCCTCATCATTTGCTTCAACTGCTGTAGAATTTGATATGCAGGGATTCTGGACTGGATTGAGTCTACAATCCAATTGAAACTAAAGTTCAGAAGAACTTCAGCGTGCCCAATATTTAATCCAGATCTGCCCCCATTATGATATTTACCATTAAGTTTTAATGTTTGAAAGGTTTTTAGATTACCTTCTTCAATGAAGCGGGGGAAGTTCTACCTGGGAAATTATGTATTTTGTTCCAGCTCAGTCATCAACATTTAGCTCAGCCTTCATCAGTTACCAGCCAGCATGGCTAATGGCTAGAAATTCTAGCTGTCATGTCCAAAGCATCTGGACAGCCTACAGTTAGGGTTGAGAAAGTCTGATCCAAATATACAGGAAAAGGCACATGAAATTGGAATTCACGCCACTCCATTTTTTTTAATGCAACATAGGGAGAAAAAAAGAATGCAAGGTCCCCAGCCCTAACAAATTTATACACACACACAAAACACACAATTCTACCATGACCAGGCTAAAGCTAATGGTTCACTGCAAAACAGAGGAGAGGAGATACGAGATGCATGGCTCCATGCAAGAGTACAAAATCTATCTTCCAAACAGAATATGAGATCTTTTAAGCAAAACATGGGCTCGTGCCTTTTCCTCCAACAGGCACATTAGAAGCAGCTAATGGAGTCCTTGCAGAAGCAGGAGATACTGTTTGACCTAACTGCTTTTTCCCCCCCACCTTCCAAGGCCTGCAGTGTCTGCATTGATAACCCAGTGTGATAACAAGCACAAATTGCTTGCATCATGGAAAAAACAGAAACCAGTAAGCGTTTTGAACAGTCCTGAACCTGTGACAAACCAGCCTAAAGGTTGCTCCACTGAAGCGCAGGCACATGCTGGGGGTGGGGAGAAGGAGGAGAGAGAGAGTCAAGAGTGCTGCAGTTGTGAGCTCAGGGCTCTTGATAATTGCGGAAAGTTAATTCTTGGTCATGTGGGGCTGAGAGGGCCATCATCTGAGAAGGAGCCTGCCTGGGGTTTCCACTGGCTGCCCAGCCTAAGTGCCTATTTAAACAGACAGTTGCTCAGAGAGAGAAAACATGTAGTGACGGGCAGTCTCCAGCTCAAAAGGAGCATTTCCTTCCACAGCAACCTTATGTCCAAGCCCAAAATCTAGTATCAGCCTCTCAGGCCTCCTGCTATTAGTGTGGGCCAATCCTTCCTTCTTCCCCTTCAGGCTGACCTTAACCTTAAAATGCAGCTATCTATAAACCGGAGAATTAAACAATTTAGTGCCTGGAAAACTTGTCGGCACATAGCCAGACATGTAACGCCTTGCTGATTATTCACTCCTTTCTGAGCATTAAGAGCGCAAGAAACTTGTCATAATAACACTGAGTTGAAAACATTATTAGCTACCTCCTCATGCATCTGCATTCAGAAGAAAGCTAATGGACAGAGACAAGAACTCGAGCGTCTCAAACAACTTGCCCCTTGTGCCATGAAACAAATTCAACAAGTTGTTCCATGTACAGGTACTTATGACCACATTTCTCTTGTTAAGTGAGACATTTGTTAAATAAATTTTGCCCCGTTTTACAACCTTTCTTGCCTCAGTTGTTAAGTGTATCATTGCTTGTTAAGTGGTTGTTAAGTGAAACTGGCTTCCCCATTGACTTTGCTTGTCAGGTCACAACCAGTGGCCCTGGGACACAGCAACGGCCATAAATATAAACCAGTTGCCAAGCATCTGAATTTTGATCCAGGGGGATGGTGCAAAGGTCGTAAGTGTGAAAAACGGTCATAAGTCACCTTTTTCAGTGCCGCTGTAACTTTGAATGGTCACTAAATGAACTGTTGTAAGTCAAAGACTTCCTATAATGGAATCCCATGCCCCACATACACTGCAGGGGAGATATCCCAAATAGGGATAAGTATGAAAGTCATAGGATACCTACTGTCTTTGCCTGAGCAGCTAATTCACCCTTTAACTTCACCACAAATATTTATTAAATTTATATGCTGCTTATCTTACCATCAGGTGACTCTAAGATCTCTCTAAAGGTAACTAAATGGCTGTCCTAAATGATTTGGGTTTTTTTTAAAAAAAAGCATAGTAGTATATAACCTGTGGATCATCCAAAGAGATGCATCCTATGCCCACATATAGCTGGCAGACATATAGCACCTTCTACAGAGTTTTTATTTTTGCTTCATCACTTTCAAATGTATATGGGAAAGGGAGATATGTGGGGGAATTATCAACTTCTAAAAACTGATTATCATCATAATGATATGAAAAGTGAATAAAGGTCCTTTCTCATTTCTGAGTTCTTTGCTTACTTCCTATATAATTTCATGAATTACATGAAATTCAGGTTAGTATCTCAGTGAAATCAAATTTAGAATGCTCCCTAGAATATACCTAGAATTGTAAGCTCCATTGCTGGCATACTCTATTAAGATAATAATTCTAGAAAAAAGCATTATTCTTCTGTGAGCGATGGTGGCACAGTGTTAGAGTGCAGTACTGCAGGCTACTTCTGCTGACTGCCAGCTGACTGCAATTTGGCAGTTTGAATCTCACCAGGCTCAAGGTTGACTCAGCCTTCCATCCTTCAGGGGTGGGTAAAATAAGGACCCAGATTGTTGGGGGCAATATACTGACTCTGTAAACCGCTTAGAGAGGGCTGTAAAGCACTATAAAGCAGTATATACGTCTAAGTGCTATTGCTATTGCTTTTTCATATGGAAGTAACGTTCCTAAATTAACCTGCCAATCTGTTGGCAAAAGACCCCTACAAAAGTAGATTCAATGCAGCCACATCAGCAAAAAAAGGTAAGAAATTGTTTTGTTGCTTTCCATCCTTTCATATGAATGATATTCAAACAAGAAAAATGGTGCAAAATAATAGAGAGAGATGTGAGTACTCTAGCTACTCTTTTAATATACAAATGCAAAAGCAAGGGAAATTAAGAGATATTTGTCAGTCTCTATTTAAGAGAGACTAGTCACTGATACACAAGCAGGAAGAGGCAATTACTTGGCTGCTGGCCTTCTCATTTACAGTTTAACATGCAATAATGTGAAGTCTTAAATAGTCTTTAAAGCTTCACTATGAGTTCCCCCAATAAGATGCTCTACGGCCCTGCAGAAACCCCAGATCTTTATTATCTAGTTGTGCAAAGTTACTGCAGCAACTGTTTTGCAGTGGCTTGCTAATCACATCTCTTGATATTCAATTATGTCAATCAGATCAGGACTCAGTTAAGAAAGCCTGGTTTTATCTGGCTACCGGTTGACTAGGTGACATAACGTCTAACCTTTAAGCAGAAGGAAAAATGTAATTACGATAACCTGCAAAACCCCTGCTGGCCTTTTCTGAAATACAGCATTCCGCAGAGCTCCTATCAGTCCCTGAGCTCAAAGAAATCCAAACAACTCCTTTGTGACAGAGTAGCACCACAAAATACAAGCCAGTGCTTGAATGTCACTCATGCATTTGCAGCTCGAGATAAAGAGCCCAAGCAGCTTTAAATATCAACCTGCCATGAAGTTGTTTTCTCACATATGCAGAAAAAGGAACAACCATGTATTCATTTTCAGGGTAAAAAAAAAAGTTAAAACCAGAACAGCTATCAGATTACAATATAAGGGTGTGCTCTTACAAAGTTATGCTCCCTTAAGACTGACAACACTCTTCCGAGTTCACCAGGCCAAAAACTTGATTGCAATTGAAACTAACCTTGGTAAGAGAAAAGGCTGCCCCCTGCTGCTGTCTAACTCTAAGAACAGCAGCAAGTGCCACTCCCTGAATGCCCTAAAGCGATTCCACAGCAGACTTTCTTTCTACACTGTGGAAAGCAAGTTGTTTGCTACGAATCTCCAAGTTAGGGGAACATCTACTGCCTAAAGCTTCAAAGGCTGTGAGAATTGATATTAAGTTTAAACCAGTGCTCCCTGCACTGTGAACCTCTTAACCAGTAGTTTAGAAACTGCCATTATTCTCTGAATCCCTCTCAATTTATTTACTTGTAGTATGTCTGATTTCTACATCTCCTCCTTTCCTTCCTTCCTGCCACATATTTTGCAAAGTACAAAGGTTTGAAGGTTACTGAATATTGTCACAAATTATGTTTTTGCTGGGGAATTTCTTTATGAGAATTCTCTTGCAAGACCCAAGTCTAAAAAGCAAACTACTAAAAGACAAATGCATTTGGACCCACACTGCCAAAATCAGAGTATTCTGGCTCCAGATATAACAGAACTTTTTATAACAACCCGATAGCTTCCCAACTACAACTTCCATAATCCGCATCCAGTGTGAGCAAACATTTCCACAGATGCAGATCCAGGAGCCAGGCTGGAGATGACTTGTCTAAAATTTTAGAAGCACAATGGAGCTTCCATTCTATTCCATTTTTAACATATTCAAATACAATGTCCAACAAGAGACCAAATACAGTTGGTTATAATGGCCTATTTGCAAAAATGCTCCCAGACTCAGCCTTAAGGTGCAGGTGATTCTTCTAAACACATCAACAGCAAATGCTGTGCATACTGATGCAGAAGGAATTACCCTTCCTTAGAGTAGGGCATATTCCCATGTAGGCATGTAGCACTGTGGCCTTTAAAAAGATGGATCAACCTTCTCATTTGTTTCTGGAAAATTATCTGTTCAGTTGGACAATGCCATGTTCCTTGCAAACTTAATTACTGAGAGTTGGATAACTTTATTTTGTGTCTGCGCAAAACAACATAGGTCAAAGGTCTGTCAGCAAAAAGATGAGAGGCAGGAAATTTTCAAGGTAATTTCCCTTTGAAAATCATGGTAAATTCCTCCAACTATTATTCCCAGAATTGCTGAGATGCCTGATCTTAGTTTTAAGTAAGCTTTAAAACAGACTAAAATGCCAACATTCCAGTCCAATATATTCTCCCTGACAACCTTCTTCCGCTGGATATTCTCCATGTAGGTTGAACTCCTGCCATTCACCGTCTGTGTGATCTGCAGCTGTACTCTAACACATCTGGGTTGATAAGATTGTTCTTTGAAGTTTAATAAAAACATGGTGTTATCTCATTTCTCCTTTAAAGCAAAATACTGTTGTGCATAACTGCAGCTGCTTGATTAAAAAAAAATCCTGGGAAATCTTGAAACCCAAGGTGTCAAACCTAGCAACTAAGAATCCCCCATTGTCTTCATTTAAATGTTTTCAGGGTAGTCATGCTGGAAATCCTTAGCCTACTTCACTCCAGTTAGTGATGTCACTTCCATTGTTTCTGTCCACAGAATTACAGTCCAACACCCTCACATTCATCCCACACCCTCACATATATTCATTTTCCAAATGTTAGCAATGTGAAGATTCCCTACCCAAGAGCCCAGCTAATGGACTGATGCCAGTTCTCCTCCTCCTCCTCAAACCATCAACACATTCAGCTTTTTGAAGGTACCCTTATTATATACTCATCAAAGAAGAGGGGGAGGGAGGGAGCACTTACCTTCATCTGGTTGCTTCTCTCCATCCTCCTGGGCAGGAGCAGCCTGCAACACCTGCAAAACCAACAGAGAACTAATCAGAACACAAATCCGGTGCCCTCACCCTACAAACCCTGAAGCCCTTTTTTCGATCTTGATGCTTTGCAGGTTTCAGTAATAAAGATCAGAATCTGTTGCACTTTGCAGAGTACAAAAGCAAACAAAAATGGCACATGCCAATTATGTTCTAACACCCATTTCTCTGCAGAAAATCCAGAAAGGAAATGCACCTGCATTGTGAGCCAAAACATTTGTTGGAAACATGGAACTTGGTGGATACTATTTGCTTCTGTTTCTGTAGTGGTGGTCTACAAAATATACTGTACATGGCCAGATTCCATGTCCATCTGCTTTTAAAAGTGCTGCATACCATGCCAGCATTCTCACTTTGATTCCATACACCTAGAAAGTGCCAAGTTGGCAAATTGTGGCTTACCTGTTGTCTAAAAGGTTAAATAGTCCTTGACTTTTGAAATTGTATTTTAGCTACATTTAAGTTGCTTTTATGATTCAGTGCTAATGAAACTATATTATAGGGGAAGTTACTATAGAAAGATATCACAGAACTTTCAGGGCCTGAAGGAGAGCTAAGAAATATACAGAGACAATAGGTAAATACATTGGGTAAATACATTAGCAAAACACTGAGTTGTCATTTTCTAAGTATGTAAGAAAAGTAGATTTAAGCTATTATACTCTAGACAAGGAAGATCCCAAGGTACAAATATAAGAAAGCAAGATCTCTATTCAGTAAGAACCAATTCAGCTATAGGTTTGCTTTCTGTACTTGGAACAAAAAGAACTCAAAAAGTTTTCTCAGACAGCACTCTCATTTTTCTAGGCTTTAAGGCATATATATTATTATTAAGATCAAAATCTACAATGCAAACCTGAACAGGGGAGGTGACTGGCAAAAGAGAAAACAATATTGGTGACCTTCCAAAAATGGCATGACAAGGAGTGTGAATGTCAATGTTTCAAATCTCTGGGGTACTTAGCCAAGGTCTTTAGCCAGTTTTAGCAGAGAGGAAGAACCTCGGGCCCTCCTGATTCACAAATTATGGAGTCAGAATCAGCCAGTGACTTTCAAGAGCAATCCAGCTGGTTCACTAGGCTGTCAGCAAAAGGTAACAGAGGCTAAGAATGCAAAGCTGCGCTCTAATAATGTTGCACTTACATAGGTTATCCTTCTAAACTGATACCCCCTACCTGACTTGGGACTACAATTCCAAGAACTCCCAGCCCATGTGGCCAATGACTAGGAACTCCAGGAGCTGTGGAGGATTGATCTCTAGGATGGCCCAACAGATAGAATCACTTGGATCTGCAAAGAAGGGTGCCGGGCAGCACACAGGTGACAATGTTCCTTTTTAAGCTGAACAAGATTTTTCTATCTCTGGGTGAAGGTCAGAGCAACTTTTACAAACAAGGTGGGGGAAGTCGAAGCTTAATCACCAAGGCCTTCATGGGCCAGCAAGCTGCCACAATCAGTTCTAAGCACAGCCTCCGTTGCGTCTCAAGACGCTTTAGACAGGCAGCTCTTGGGTGAGGGTGGCAAGTTGCCACAGCTCCTTGTCAGGCAAGTGTCCGCCCATTTCCCTAGCATCGCGTAGAGCACGTAGACTTTATGAGCCAGCAGGCTGTGGCAGGCTGTCCTGGGATTCCTCCTCCATCTGCAGGATGGGACGGTGGCAAACATGCTGCCCACAAGTGCCCTGACTGAGCAGCCAAGCATGCAGCCCTGCCATAACTTGGTCAGGGCTCTGGGGAAGGAGACACCTCCGGCTTTCATTCTTCAAAGCCCTGCTTGGGTCCTGCAGCATCAGCTAGAAATTGTTCTTCCCTTCTGGCCTAAAGTTGTCCCTTGCTGCTGCTTCACCTTCTCCAAAACAGCTTTCTCTTTCTCTCTCTCAAAGCCAGGAAAGGGGGGGGGGAGTGAAGGTCATTTAGGAAAGAGACCTGAAAAATCACTAGAAGGCATTCCAGACAGCAAATAGAGACTTGGTATGGTCTGTGTCCATCTTCCTCCCTGCTTTTTTAGCCCCTCTTTCGAACTTCCTATCAAGGCTAGACTACTATTTCCTGATTAGCAGAAACTGGAAGCAGCATATTCACCAATCAGACAAGGAAAAGGAACCCCATTAACCATCATGTACAATCTATTCACACCATTGCTCGTGCCATTTGCCTTTGAATCTAGGAGCTATTTATACAGCAGAGTCACCTTGAATGCATTTGCGAAATCTGAAGGTTCTTCTCTGCTCCTATGCTGATGAATTACATTCTCTCTGGCCAATGCTGACAGGCTCCGTTGACCGAAGTTTCAGGGCTTTAGATGAAGGGTCTAAATGTTCTCCATTCCCATCAAAGGAAGGACAAAACAAACTTTTTTTTCTCGCAAGGGACAAGTGCCCTTTTGAAGGTCACACTGCTTGTACCCATCTCTTTTCCCTGGCCGGAGGTTTTACTCATTGTTTTCCCATTAAGGTACTTAATTGTCTTGTGTTAGATTTTTCAACACAGACAATAGGAGAAATATCTCCTTTAAGGCTTGAGCAACAGCAAGTTGGCAGGGAGCTGGCAATTCTACTGTTATATCGTACTCATTCCTATATGAAGCAAGGAAAAGGTTAACTCAATAAATTGCTTCTACACACACACACACACACACTTCCTATTCTTCCACATCAAAACCATTCTTTCTCCAGCTTTCTCCTCCTCCTCCTCCCCTAATCTCAGTAGCCTCATTAAAAGAGCTTTGTAACTATTTTGGACTGGAGCAAACAATCCAGCTACTTTGGGAGGGCCCCTGGGACTAGAATTAAAAGCCCCTGCCATCTTCGGTGCAGGTGGGGGGAGCCTCCTCTGGTATTTTCTGCCTAAAATGCTGCAGTTCCCCTCCTCGTCCTCCCCCTGCTAGGCACTCAAACGAGACAGAAAATGCAATGGCCCAATAAGGGCGGTATTTCTGACATGGCACAGAGAAGAGGGAAAACAAGTTCAGGAAATGACTAGGATACACCAAAGAGGTCTCCAACACCCACTTTGTATTGGGAAGAGATATTACTTGGAGAGTTTTCCACCTTTGGCTACACAATTAAAAGGAGGAAGGTGACCCACTGCCTTCCCTTAGAAACAGCAGCTGGGTGGTAAGCAGGAGCCCCAATGTGGCCTGAGCAAAAGGCTGATGGCTGTGAGATCATTAGCAGTCCAGTCACACGCTCGTTTCCACCCTTACTGTTTGATCTTTGCTCAGACCAGAAAGATGTCTTGAGAAGGAGCCCCAGGACTTGCTCATTGCAACAAACTTAGCATCACCACGGATTACATCAGATAATAATAAAAGGGCCCTAAGTATTGTCAATGTAGCGAAACGAAAGACAGGCAGATTTTGGTTTGGACTTCAGTCTTTTCATCCATGGGTCTTCTCACCATTAACCCATGCTTTACTTCAAGGGTAACACTTTCAAAAGTGATTAATCACTGGGGGGGGGGGCTGCACCATTATTACAACCAATGCCCTGCATTTCCTTCACCTGACTTATGCACTCACAACTTACATTAAGCTATACTGTGGTTTGTTTGGCTTTGGCTGATTGCTTTTTTGAATCCAACCATTATGGTGTGTCAACCATGGGTTAAAACTTCACACAGTATATAAAACAAGTTAACTATGGCTTTACTCTACAAGTGAAAGCTAGATATTTTATTTATTTATCAAATTTATATAGCTGCCCATTTCACCAAAAGCAATTCTGGGCCATGAACAGCAATCCAATTAAGCAGTAAACTAAATAAAACAATCAGTTCCTAATAGCATGACATAATAATTAATAAAAGAGCATTAAAGCTATGAAATCAGTTTATATAATAAAGATTAATAGTTCGTAATAACTTATAAATGCTATCTCATTTTCACCAAAGGATTACACTTGTCTTCCACACTCCCTTAAAGTGCCATACTGCATAGAATAACTTCATTCTCTTCTCACCAATAGTTTTTACCTTCCATGTTTCCAATATAGGTTAAGCTGTTTCTGGGGTCAAAAAGTGCAAATGCATTTATTGTCTGCTCCCCAGAGATTCCTACTTCATATACTGCATCTGCTTTGGGTTGGTAATATATAAGACTATGGCACCTAGCAATTTACCTGAGTGATTTGCAGGGTCCTAAGAGTTGAGGACCATCAACTGGGGAGGGAAGGCATCTATATTTCCGATCATTCCACCTATTCTCCCTCTGTGTACTTTTTTATATATATTCTATTATTACTTGTCTTCACAGTCATTCATGCATAAATCAGTTTCTCAATCCAGTGGCATCCAGACAAGCTGGATGAAATTTATCACTGGGCAGATTGTTTAGGACAGGGGTCCCCAAACTTGGCAACTTTAAGACTTGTGGACTTCGACTCCCAGAATTCTCCAGTCAGGTGGCTGGAGAATTCTGGGAGTCAAAGTCCACAAGTCTTAAAGTTGCCAAGTTTGGAGACCTCTGGTTTAGGACGACAGAATCTGTAAAACCAGGCTTGGCAAAACTGTATAACCTGAGGATCATTTTTAAAAAGCAAGCATGGCCATCTCAGACTAACCTATTCACAGGTTTCCCCCCAAAGAACATCTCCTGTCCTGAACAGATGAATGTGCTGCTGTCACTTGCATGAAAGCTGGACTTGAACAGCTTGGAATGCTTGTGACATCTAACTAGAGTGATCTGAAACGGCAGATATCTTACATCCGTGGCTGAAAAAAGGAAGTTGTAACTATTTCTACACTCTTGTTTAACACGGCGCCATCAGGTGACTTATTGGCTAGAGATGACAGGACTTTCGGTCCAAGTTTTCTGAAAAGTGGCAAAGGAAAGCATGCCTGCATTTGAAGTGGGGGGCTTTAAGACTTCACTTCTCTCCCCTAAAAACAACCATTAACCCGCATCCCCCTTCTTTCAATTGCCCAACAGCAAACAGGGGCTAAACCCAAGCAAACGCTACCAACCATCCAGCTTTAATTCCTTTAAGGAGCAAGTCAAAAGCTCCTGCTAGTGGGGTCTTCGGGTAATGGCCTTTACCGTACTTTTATAATAAGGAAACGAATAAAGATGAGGGGGGTTTAGAAGCGAGGGAAACGGTATAGAGAAAGAACTCTTATTTATGGAAACTCAGCAGGGTCGTTCCGTCTGAAAATCAATCTGGAAGAGCCACAGAATTCATTTGGCGGTCTTTGATCTCTGTTTGCTTTTGCAAGGCAGGAATTTTGAACTCCGGTCAGTAAACCTGCCTAACTAACTAAAGCAAACAAGCCAAAAACACCGCTTTTGCAATGTCAGGAGAAGGGGGGGAGGAAAGAGGGAGGAGAGAGCAGCGTGCGCGCAGCTTGCTGCCACCGCCGCTGCTGCAAATCAGCCTATATGCTCCGATCAATGACGATGCAGAGACGTGCCTCCTCCGTAGGGCGTCCTTCCAAAAAAACCAGGTTTCCAAACTACCGAAGCAGGAAAAGAAAGGAAACCTACTCGGAATGGGCTAAGCTAAGGCAACGTGCAAGAAGGAAGCCAGACCTGCCGGGGTGGGCAACAGCTTCTGATCTACTTCTCCCTTTTCCAGCAGGCCCCACGCGGGCGGTGCAGTCACAGCTTAAAACGCCATAACGTACAGGCTTTGCTCGGTCGCCTTAGGCTCAAAAAAAAAAAGTGGGGTGGGGGTCGGTGGCCGGCCTTTTGTCAGCAGCCCCGAAGAGCGCCGACTTCGAGCCGAGATAACCGTGTTGCCCCCTCACAAGGTCAACCAAGCACATGCGGGCTGAGCGCGGGACAACCCGACTGTGGGTCTGTCTGGCGCCTCGCGGACCCGCTCTCCTCCGACGCGTGTGGGCTCCCTTTGGGCCCCGCGATCCCCTCGCGCTCGTCACGCACGTTCAGCGTAACATGCGGCGAACAGGCCATGCGAAGGAAGAGGAGGAGGAGGAAGAAGGCTTCCCCGCCGCCCCAGATCCGCCCGCCCGCCCCCTTTTTTTTTTATTACCTTGGCGGTGTGGAAATAAAGCAGCGCCGCCAACCCGCAATGGATCCAAGTGAGCAGAAAGTTCATGATTCCAGGAGCGAGGGGTGGATCGGCTCGGTCGGGTTGTCTAAGTCCTTCTTTGCTCGGCGGTCGCTCTGATCAAGCTGAGGAGTTGAGCTGGGGGAGGGGGGGAGAATTTAGACTCTGGTTTCACCCGTCCATAAGCTCGCCTCTCCCGAGGCCCCAGAGACGCAGTTTGCCCTCCGTTTGCTTTGCGCGCTCGCTCAAGGTCTTCGGCTCAGCAAGGTTCCGATCCGCCGGTTCCGCTTCTCCAGAACAATTCCCCCCGGCAGCACGGCGAATAGTAACCGATTTACCTCTCCCCTCTCTTCCACGCACACTCCAGCCCTCGGTGGCAAGGCACCACCACACGCGAGCGCGCTCGCTCTCACCACCAAGACAAGCACCGGCGGGGGGAGAAAAGAAAAAAAAAAGAAAGAAAGAAAGAAAGAAAGCTAGACGAAGAAGAAAAGTTTTCCAAAACTTTCAGTGCATTTTTCCCCCTTTCCAAGGTCTCGGATCTTACAGCTGCTATGACTCGCTGCTTCCCAGCTGAAGTTGGATGGTTTGGGTTTGTTTGAACAGCAAGCTGTTTAGGAAAAACTCTTTATTCAGCCCGGTTCGATTCGGGCCCCTTCTTCTTGCCTTTAAAAAAAAATGGGGAAAATTCTTCAAACCCTCCCTTTTTTTCCCCCACCAAAGAGGGCAAAATCCAAGTTCTTTAAGCGAAGAAATTTCTCAGCAGATCGAGGGAAGGGGAATAAATAAAGGGCGAATAAAAGAATGAATCGCAGATCCTTAGAGCGTAAGGAAGTCGGAAGGAAGAGAAGGAAGAATCTCGTTTCCCTGCCCGATCTCGCTTCCTTTTTTTATATATATACCGAGAGAGCGTCTTCACTTTTATGTCAATGAACGCCTCCGATCTTGCTCCTCGCTCGCTCTGTCTCTCTCTGCCTCTCTCTCTCGAGTAGTAGCAGAAGCGCAGGCTGCTCCGGGTAAACGCTGTCTCTCGTTCTCTTAACTATATAGCACTCTCAGCTTTTCAGGGTTCGTAGTCCCTCCTCCGCCTCCTCCCGCCCTCTCGTCACTCCTCCTACCTCAGTACCTCAATTAAAACATGTCTTGTGTTCAACCACCCCATCCCCCCCCCGCGACACACAAAAGGTTTCGTAGGTTTATAATGATGAGAATAAGATGTATTTTCTTCTCTATGCTCTCTTTCTCTGGAGAACGAATGGGCAGAAAATTGAGAAAACAAGGATCTTTGGGTCGTGTGTTCCTTTTGAACCGTCTTTAGCTTGATCCATAATTTCAATGCAGAAATCTGTAAAAAATTAATCTGATCAATCATAGATGGCTTCCTGACAGGACTAAAAGTCGCGCACTTTTTTTACTTCCCATTGACGATACTTACTCTAGAAAAACAAGTAATGGAGAAGGAAATGGATTGGAAGCTAATTACTTTTAGATCCCTGTTGTTTTTTTCTGAAAACTCTTAAGTGGTATGAATGGCCGCCCTCCCCTAATTTTCATCCCCTTAAAATATCCCCTATCCTATAGAAGAATCCTTAAGAGAATGATATATAGATATGTAAAATAGATAAAGACATATTAATAAGAAGCATAAGTAAGGACAATAATCATTGGTGATGTATATGAATAGACGATAGAAAATATAAGACAATATTGTATGTCGATGCTAAAATGCTGTTGAAAATGTAAATACGATTTGTACTGGTGGAAAAACAATAAAAACCATTTGGGAACAAAATATCCCCTATCCTCAGACTGCTGAAATGGGTTGATTGAAAGTGACTAGCACAAATTTACCCTGAGGTCAAATGCAAACTTGAACTTGGTTATCCCAGTCCAAGTCTAGTATTTTGACAACTAGACCACACTGTCTGAATTCTGATGGGCCTCCTTCATATTTCTTTTCTTCTGATTTTACAACTGCAAGGGAGGGAAGTCACTCTGTGGAGCCCCCTCCCTCACTTTCGGCATTAGAAAGACATAAAGGGCTCTAGGGAGCTGGGTGGGACTATGTTGTTGCACCATCTCAAGGAGCAGCTTTATTCTGAGAAGGACACAAAACCCTTATTCTACTTTGTGGATTCAAATAAATCTCCTGATATGTTTTGGCCAAATATGACAATCGCCATTCCTTTTCCCTCTCCCATCCCCACTTACTAGATTCTCCAAAGCCACCTTTGGTTTTGAAAAGCCATAAACAATTTTTCTCTCCTGGGGAAAATGATTTTATTCTATTTGCCAAAATAGTTATTTTTTTAAAAAAATCCTGGAAATAAATAACTTTTAATGTTCCAGCTTCAGCCAAAGAAAACTAGTACTTGAGGAAAATGGGGAAGGTTTGTTAAGGGGGGCAGGGGGGGCAAGATTGCTGGTGTATGTGAGGAAAATATCATTAGAAAGCAGTCTGCACTTAGGCTTTTGACCGTGGAAGGAAAAAGGACAGAGCTCACGCTATGGTTGTAGCACAGCCTGGTGGTAGCAATCTGAAATTTGAGAAAATACCCTGTTCTTTCTCAGCAGGTAGGAGAAAGTGGAGGGAAGGGAATTCCACTAATTTTTTTTTCATTGCTGCAGTCAAGAATTTCCATGTAGTAAAAAGTGAAATTCATATGAAGCTGGCAATAGAAATGCCCACCTATGTCACTGTACTAAAATGCCATTTCACAAGCCCCAGCATCTTGTAGAGTCACCCGATCATTCTCCCACAGACATATAACAAGAGTAGGAACAGAGTTATACTGCTAGTTGCTTATAGTGAGCAATGCTACAAAGTTACTGGGAATTGTTATAGAGGAAATGCACTGAGAGAAGCACTCTTGATCTATGTTAGGTTTGGAAAAATAACAGATTAATTGATAACCTACAGTTACTATAATGCTCCATGTATGTCATTTCCCCTCCTTCCTTGACATTAAGAATATATAAATTGCTGGCAGTCTGGAAGGGAAGTCAAGCATCTGCATCCAAGGTCTTTGGGAGCTATATGTGACTTCCAGTTAGGCATCTTAGCTAGGTGTTTTAAAGCCAATGTAGTTTAGCATCTGAAGCAGGGAAGATTCCTGTTTCTGATTCAAGAGCATTTGCCTTGTGTTTGAGACAAATATGGTGTAGTGCTAGGTGTCAAACAAGAGGTCGTGACCTGTTATGAGCACAATTAATAGGCACATTCTTTTGTTATATAAATGGAAGCTAAAGGCAGCCTGAACTGCCTCAAGCATGGAGTGAAGAGAAATACTGAAAATGCAGGGCTTGTGCTATGGCACCTGTAACCCCTTTATTAAAAAATTAAAACAGAGATTTCACAAAATAGCCCATTCTTATAAGATCTCTTTTGTCATATAAACTCTTATGTCCTTTTAATTGTTTTTAAAGTGTTGTCGATATTATTCATTTTCTTTTTTTTTAATCCTTTCAGAAAAAAACCAGTTGCCTAGCCATGATCTGAAGAAAGGACACTGGCACTTTCTATAACTATAAATCCCATTCTGTTGATTCTTCTGATGTTGCTGTTTACATTTCAGATAAACCTACAGTTGATCTCAGCAGAAACTTCCCTTCAAATATAAACCGCAACTGCGGAAGAAATGTCCACCTGAATTGCAGCAGAAAGGGGACAAATTTAATTTCTCCCCACCATCCCCACTGTCACGGTGCTAAGGAATTCTAGCTCATTTGCTATGCAGCCCTGCTATTAACACAGCCCTCCCATACTCTGGCTTCCAGATGTGTCGGCTTTCAGCTTCTATATTTCTAGCAAACCCTTTCCCTGCTACTGGCTTTGAAGTGCCGTCTTGAGATGAAACAAAACTATACCAGTATCACATTTGCTATAATCGCTGCTGGTCTGTATCCTGTCCCTACTGGCTTTAAGTAGTTTCCTGAGTTCCTTCCAAGGCAACCAACCTAGTAGATTTTGTACATTTTGAAGATGGCTTGCACAGTTTCAGAATAAAGAGTAAGGAGGGGATTCAATTTTTCAACACCCGTACATCCAAGGATGACTTAAGCCAGTATCAATAATAAGTTCGAGGTGAGATGAAGGTAATGTTGTGGAGCTACAGCAGAAAGAAGGTTGTTGCCAGGGCTTAAGTACAAGCGATGAAAGGTCTTTGGTAACATTTAGTTTAACTTCCATGCATGTTGTAAACAGTGGCTGTTCCTTTTCAACATTGCTTTGCCAACACTCCCTCTGGTGTGATAGAAGTAGAAATACACTCAGCAATTGCTGCCTTTACAGGTGGCACCAATGCGAGGCTTTAGATGGAAAATTAGGAATGAAGCCCACTGAATTTGATGTGTTTGACTGCTGAATAAATATGCATAGGACTGAAGTCACAACACAAACATTAGGGGTGACATTTACACGTCATGTTGCCTGTCTTTGCACATCATCTTATGCATTGCTAAGATTACTATTCTGCCTAATATTTGCTTAGTAGCCATCCTGTTCAGGCATTCTAGAAATTAGCCAAGCTCATTTTTAAATGGAAGGTACACTCATGCTTTTAGCATTCGGTATGTAGGGCAGAAATGAAATATTATTTAAATACTACGTTTGGCCATAGCTCTTGGTTTGCTGCTTCTTACACCAGAGGATGACAGGTACTTTTAGTTCCTTGAGGGTAGGGGCTGAGGGGAGGATTAATCAGTACCAGTGTTTTGTGGAGGTCCTGAAGTAGAAGTTACAAATCAGGGTGTCTGGGAAGGAGCTGGTGAAATGACCCAAGCACCCTCTTCATATTCTGGACTACAAGTCCCATCATCTCTACCCAAGCCTGGACCAGAAAATGTGCTATGCCAGGCAAGGCAGCCTTGCTTTCCCCCAAATATACTTAAAATATTCCTACAGATTAACAGAGTTGGAAGGAACCTTGTAGATCATCTAGTCCAAACCCCCGCCCACGCAGGAGACCCTACACCATTTCTGACAGATGGGAGTCCAGTCTCTTCTTGAAAGTCTGAAGTGATGGCACTCCCACAACTTCCGAAGGCAAAGCTGTTCCATTGGTTGATTGTTCTCACTATCAGAAAATTTCTCCTTATTTCTAGGTTGAATCTCTCCTTGATCACTTCCCATCCTCTTCAATTCCCCACCACAGGTTTTATTAATGGCTGGAAAAAAACATAGTGGTATTTTTTTTTCAGCCATCAACTCATAAAAGCCCAGCTTCATTTTCTTTAAAATTCAGGAAGCACAAGGTAAAATAAGTTTTAAGGACAAATAAATCTTAGATAACTAAAAGGATTTAAAACTGAGAGTCTTTTGTTACTCCATATAAATTGCAGCCCTTACTCCTCCCAGTACTGACAGCTAGTGAGCCAATAGTTGATAAGGTATGCATTAAATCTGAACTCCTAATCCTAAACTTAATCAGACAGATTTAGAATTGTCTATAGTGGGGGGGAAATTCCTCTAAATCTCTCTGAAATAAACTGGATATTCCTGGGCAAGTGACTCAGAGAGTCACACATATTTTAAAATGATTCCATTTCCCTTTAATTCTGTATTTAACTCTTAGAAACAGAGTCACAGGAACCTCTCCAGACCATGTCTAGTAGCTCCAATAAAGTTCAAACCAGGAATTGAATTAGTAGCTATTACCTTAAACCAGAAGTTCCCTTTTTCAGGACAGTCCTTTCTTGTACAAAATCACAGGGATATAAAGGGACCATATGAAAGATATTGTATTTATATATATATATATATACACTGGGTTTTCTTTTTCAGGCGATCAGACCTGAGCTGCAAGAATCCAAACAAGACCAGGGTTAGAATGTGCTGTGTCCTTTTGACCTCAATATTTTTGTAGCCCAAATCTGTTAGATCTAGCAGTGTGAGGGCCTACAGGAACAGAAGTAGCAGCTGCAGTGCTCAAACCTTCTTGGGAATAGCATCACTTGTGATATGCTTGAACCACTTCTCTCTGGTGGCATCTGCTGAACCCACTATGCCAGGCTCGTATATGAAGCTTCACGAGGCTCCCATAACCTGATTCAAATCCTTCCTTTCTATCTCTTAACTAATAGCAGCACACAAAAGGGACAGCACACATTCCAGACCCTCATAGGGAGTTTGCTTACACCACCACGCCTGGATTCTCTCCTACTGATTGCCAAAAAACCCAAACATTTCTTAGGAAGTATAGCCTCTCTGCCTGAAGGATTGGACTGGGGAAAGACTGGTCTGGTGACTTGTTATTTAGTGATTAGTTTTACAGTAGCTACTCTATTATGGGTCTGTTAACAAAATGAGAAACACAGCAAATTATTCACAAGAAAAATAGGTTAGTTCCTTTAAAAACTTTAATGCCTTCCCAATATGTTCCATCTTAAACCTCTTTTCCCTTCCCTTCCTCTCTCTCCCTTAGATCTCCTTAATCATGGAAAACCTGGAAATGCAAATCAACACAAGTATATCTTACCAGGGTTGTCAAAGTCGCGGTTCGTGGGACGGATGCGTCCTGCACAGGCCACACCCACCCCAGCTCTGCGGAGGGGGGAAATGTCATGAAACATCATGTGACAGCAACGTGACATACAAGTTTGACACCTGTGTTTAAAAGTGTTTCATTAAAATCAAAAACTGTACTTTCCATTAAGTGATTGTTACTGCAATTCATTGGTTCCCTATTTTTAAAACAACGAAGCAATTATTTCACACCTGATGAGGTTTTACTTGAACTAATGTAAGTAACCAATAGTCAGGTTTACCTGAGATCTCATTCTGCCCTCTTATGTGGGGCCAGAATGCTGCTGTCCTCCTGTTCTGGACCTTCTTTATTTGGCTCCTACCTAGTATTCATGCAAAATACCAATGGTGCTGATCCACTGTGCCTTGCATTTGGGCGAACCCAATTATTTGAAAGACCCAATGATGGCTCAGGAGCCTAACTACTAGACCGGGTTGTTTCCCATACAGGAAGGGCCACATTGTGGCTGAGAAACTTTTCCCACTTGGCTCTGGTCCTCTGACTTCTCAAATTACACTTGAACCCAGTTCCCCAAAAGTTTAAATAAGCATTTTTAAAATCTTATTTTTCTTTCACAATATGTGTGTGTGTGTGTGTATGTATGTATGTATGTATATCTATATATCTGTAGGTTGGTCTTGTCCGTATAAGATTGAGAATACCTTGGCAACATTTTGACGAAATCTCATCCGTCATCTTCAGGCTGGTGTCTTCAGCTTTTCTTCTGGGAGAAGCGGATCGTGGCTGTTTTTCCCTTTTAAATTCCAGGTTTAAAAAACTCCACAATCACGCACTTCTCCCAGAAGAACGAAGCTGAAGACACCAGCCTGAAGATGACGGATGAAATTTCGAACGCTGCAAGGTATTCTCAATCTTACACGGGACAAGACCCGAATGCACCAAGACCTACATACCTTTACCCGTGAAAATCTACGAAAACATCTATATATCTATCTATATATATAAAAAAAACACAAATATATATATATATTTGTCATATTCTGCATTACATTTTGCTCAATCACCTTATAAATCATCTATACATTACATAAGTATTAATCTAATCAATTAATTATAGCAACTGATATTAATCTTTCCATAATAGTTCTTATTTCAATATTTTCCCCTTTTCTTATACATCGCTAATCATCAGTTAATATATAATATTCTTATTATAAATTCCCAATTCCATATTTATTTCATTAAGTTCCATGTCTAATGTAGCGATAATCCTTTAACAGAAAGAGAGGAGAAGAAAGAGAAACTAAGAAAGAAAGAAAAAACCATATCAGTTACATAGTTATCTATTTTAAGTGCTTATATATCACAACATATTACCTTGTGGAATTTCCTTCCCTATCCATTTTTTTCACCCATTATCTCTCACTCTTTTAACAATGTAATTTCTTTTCATCCTTGTTTACTTCCTATTTCTCTTTATTTTCTGGTCATTTCTCGTAATTCCCTTTTCCCCCCATTCTTATTCCCCTCCATTTCTCATTCCAATTATTATGTTTTTCTCCCTCCCTCTTTCGATATTTCTTTTGTACTTCCCTTTTCTGCTTTTTCCCTCTCCTTTTTTTCATTTTCCAAACCATTTTCCCTTTTATTATCACATCAGACCTCAAATGTTTAGTCTTAATTCCTTTCCCCCCTGTTTAAATAATTGTTCTTTGTTCTTCAAAGCTGGGTTCTTCTTTGTTAAACTCCTCCCCCTCTGGTTTATTTTGTTGTTCTGCAAGCTGAGTCACCATTTCTAATTTCTGTAATACATAATTACACATTTCAAGTTTGATTTTCATCATTTCCCTTATGTCTTGCAAGTCCAATCTTATTTCAATAAATGATTCTTCCATTGTATCTTCTCCTTTTTTCCTTTTCTTTCCTCTTCCTTAATAGATGTATTCCACTTCCTTAATAGATATATTCAATCCCAGAGTCCAGTATATTATTTCAGCCAGTGTCTTTTAAGTTTATTTTCAACAATCAATGTCCTTAAGTCTTTGTTCCAGGTCTTCTAGTTGGCCCTTTCCCAACTGTTTCCCACATTCATCAGGTGGTTCTTTGACAATATTTTCAAATACCTTCCCCTTTGTAATATTCTAATATCACTTTCCAGGGTTTTTAATTGAGTTTCTTTTACTCTCTTTTAAGTTCCAAAGTCCAATTTCTTAGAAAGACCAAGCACTTTTTAAAAAAAAAGTCACTGAAATTTTTTCTGTACCATCAAGTGGTACTCTTGAGTCTTTTCCACAATCCACTCCTTCCTTAACTTTAACTTTCTTTGTTAAATATAGTACTTTTATTAAGTTTGCTAATTTCAATCATTAGCTATTATTTCTTTTCTTTTCAACACACTCAATTTTAGGTTTTAATTATGCCCTTTAAGTGCCAATAATCCAATAGTTGTCCAGTTTAATTTCTAAACCTTTGTTGTGTTCAAATATTTTCCTTTAAATTTTCTTCTCCAAGTTAATCCAATACAATAATTCAAAGACAATTTTATAAAATCCAATTTGGTTCTTACTTTCTCTGGTCGCTTTATTTTTTAATACCAGGATACCTCAAAATCCAGATATTTTGCCTGGTTCACACTCCACTTGCTGCTTCTCCACTCCAGCACAGTCTTAGTTTTCCAGGCTGTTCTTTGTCTTCGTGGTGGCCATTTTAGGACCACTGCTACAGCTTGCCTTTGGAAGGGGTTTTTCCTGTCAGGGAGGGGAGTTGCGGCTCCCCTCAACCCTCCAGGTAATTTCCCCTTTCTTCACCACCCCTCCAGGGTGGTTCTGGTCTCGATTGGGACCCTCCAGCAAGATAGCTCAAAGCAAAACTGTGCACGATCGCAGATTCTGCTCTAACTCCAACAACGTGCAAACCGGAAGTCCAAGTCCACAAGTCTTAAAGTCACCAAGTTTGGAGATCCTTGGCTTAAGGGATTCTTAGTTGTTCCAAACTTGAAACAATAGTTTTTTGCCTTCAGCAACATTAAAAAAAAAGCTGATGCACTTTTGCCAGCTCTTCTATTGGCAGTGCCATCCATAGATCTGGGGACAGCTGACACCTCTAGACCACTTCAGACTATTGCAGGCCTACCCCTTGGATTCTGAGCACTGTGGTCTACCACCACATTTTCCCCCTGCCCAGAGTTTGCCAGGCGGCAGATTTGTGGACTGGTGGAACTTCATGGTCAAGCAGGAGAGCCATCTCTGTCAAAATTCAGACTTTGAGAGAATCAGCACTCCACATTTTACTGCGCAGCTCCTGCAGCCATTGTTTTGACTATAGCAGATTTTAAAATGGTAAAAGCACTATCAAAACAAGCTCACTGAGCAGTCAATCAGCAGCCTGGGGAGGTTGTGGGGGAGCGTCCTTTACTGTGAGTCTCTACTAGATACTGATCAGCTGTTGGGTGAACTTGTTTTGCATCTCAAACAGTTGATTGGCAGCTTGGGAGCTATGTGGTAGCACAGACAATGGCATTAAAACCACTTTTTCAATTAGCTACTGCTTAGACTTTAATTGGAGGAAATGTCAGCAACACCAATTCATAGCTGCTTTATTGCTGTATAATATATTTAGAACATATGTGCTAATCATTTTGAATGGACATTTGGAGAGAGGGAGATGGGGGATGGATCATAAATCAATTTACATTTGGAATTAAATTTATGAGACTGGTTAGTGGCAAGATGCCAGGCTACTGCATCTTTTTTAGGGCAACAGTCTGATTCAGTCCACTTTGAAAGTTGAACTACATTTCCATACTGTGGCCATACTGCCAGGTGTTTGTCTCCCAAGTTCATTTATTAATTAGTACACTGCCTGCCCAATCTCTCCAATAGCCACTCTTGGTTGACTAACATTCGCTGCCTTTCAGAAAAGCACAACCTTCACAGACCATAATTTTTCTGTCTCTTCAACAGTTTGGCCACACTATTTAATTATACAATGCTTCCACCATATTACATCAATGAACTGGAGCATACTGTAGAGTATACAGACTTCAGAGGATAATTAGGACTGCAGAAAGAACGATTATTACCAACCTGCCTTCAATCAACCTGTATACTGCACAAATCAAAAAGAGGGCTGTGAGAATATTTACAGACCCCTCACATCCCAGACATAAACTGTTTCAACTCCTTCCCTCAAAACGAAGCTATAGAGCACTGCACACCAGAACAACTAGAGACAAGGACAGTTTTTTCCCGAAAGCCATCACTCTGCTAAACAAATAATTCCCTCAACACTGTTCAACTATTTACAAAGTCTGCACTACTATTACTGTTAATCTTCTCATCACTCCTTATCACCCATCCCCTCCCACTTGTGACTGTATGACTGTAACTTTGTCGCTTGTATCCTTAAGACTGTTTCCTCATATAATTTGATTGCTTATTGTACCCTATGACTATCATTAAGTGTTGTACCTTATGATTCTTGATGAATGTATCTTTTCTTTTGAGAGCATTTGCACCAAGACAAATTCATGTGTGTCCAATCACACTTAGCCAATAAAGAATTCTATTCTATTCTATTCTATTCTATTCTATTCTATTCAATCAACTTTGGATAAAAAAGTCCAATAATTTCATGCTTGTAATATAGACATCCTATATTGTAATTAATATTAAGAAAATATTTTTTTTCTTTTTTAACACCCTAAGTTATTTGAATGTCAATAATCTTCAGTTAATTTGTATAAACAATACAAGGTACAAAGATTTATAACAACATAATGAAAAGGGAGGAAAGGAATTAGCTATGTACAGGGCAGTGGTGGGATTCAAATTTTTTTACTGCCAGTTCTGTGGGTGTGGCTTGGTGGATGTGGCAAGGGAAGGATACTATAAAATCTCCAGTCAGAGGTGGTATTTGCTGGTTCTCCAAACTACTCAAAATTTCCGCTACCAATTCTCCAGAACTGGTCAGAACTTGCTGAATACCACCTTGGTACAGGGTTGCTGCTTAAAACAACTAGTATGGATGCTATTTTTTTTTACCCAAAATCCTGTGCCTGGGAATTAAGGCAGTAATAAATTCTAATCAAAAGGGGATTTTATAGAAAGAGTCAATTGCTTCTTGTGTCTTGTTGTGGGTAGTGTTTTTTGCTATACTCTTAAAAATGGGATACTTATCATTAGTAAAATCCCAGAAAGGTTTTACTGATTGCACAGGTATAGCAGATCAGGGAGAAAGAAGAAACCTCATTTTTGGGTGGTTTTAGAATATTCAGTGAAAAGTCGTAGCTGTAACAGGTTCAAGCACATCTGGGATTAATAACATAGGTTTTCATATTAGAAGAAATGGCAAAACTCATAGCATTGATAATTTAGTAGCAAGATTAGAACTTGTTTACCATCAGTTGTGAACCTCTGAAGTATAATTCCCTGTAATTTATTTTATTAGTCTATAGCTAGCTGATTAACTATTCTAGAGACTAATTTAGCATTTTCTTAGCATCTCCAGGACAGTGAAAATGAAAAATAAAGGCAGATGCTATTTCATACTAAAGACACTTCCTTCCAAATTTCTGGTTGACTCTCCCAAGAGAGGTCAAATAGCATGGGAGATCAGTTAGAGTCTATAACAGTTTGTGACAAGTAATATACAACTGACTTTCCAACAAAGCTTCTTTCACTTTTTTCAACAGTGATGAAAAAGCAAGTTTTCAACTAATCCTTACTTTTACGACTTTCACATTACAAGTCTATAAAGGAAAAGAAAGTGTTAAGTTTGCATGAAGAGTCAGACGCGAAGAGCTTCAGTGAAGAGTTTATTAAGTGACTACAGCTCGAATGGACCCGACTTGGCTGGGCTACGGCTGCTTCTTATAGCCAGCAGCCATAGTTGCCAGCCAATCAGAGTGCAGGGTTTTTCCCGCACTATTTAAACCAATCCCATTTGACATTTTACAAGAACAATTCAAACTAAACCAATAACATTCAAACCTACATACATAACAGAAAGGACTGTCTGAAGATGAAGGCCTGGGCTCAATAAAGTAAGAGTTAAATATAACTTTTAAAAGGATTTTATAGCTTGTGAATGAAGCAAAAGGAGGTCTTCTTCCTAGAGTTTTTTGTTGTTGTTTTTGCATGTGGAGGATCTACTTTCTTTAAAAAAAATCAACAAGTGTTGATCCATTGGTTTTGACAGGAATTAACCAATCAGCTTGTCATCCCATGCCTGATGTTGTGGACAGGGAGAGAGAGTGACAGGCCTAAAGTCATCCAGCCAGCTTTCATTCCTAAAGTGGGACTAGAACTAAGGGGGTTTCAAACCTAGAACCTTAACCACTAAATCAAATTGGGTCACATGTCTTCTATGTGTCTGATAAACAGAACTTTAAAATGGGAGCATATTTTCTTCCTTCAGATCTTAATTTATAAATACAGTTACTAACTCATTTAGGTTTTCTGAACAGATTAAATTAGATTTTATGGTCATTAGAGGGCTGGGGGATTCTGTCCCTCCAGGAGAAGCTGTAACTCTTAAATTTATAGCTACTTTCATCACGCTACTACCATTTCTCCACTAAGTTTGTTTCCCTTCCTTTTTTTACAATCACCCTTCTCAATTGTAGTATCTTTCTCTTTTCCTCAAAGAATTATTTTTGTTTTCAGTATTAACATTCTTGCCCACCAGTGACCCCAACTCATCTACTCCTTATTGTGGTGAGAATTTATAAATTGATGGTGGTTTGTCCTCCAAGCTTGTTTAATTGCTGAATGTTTTATTACCAGGCTAGGTAACATCATCATTAGAACTTCAGTTGAAGGGTCCTGTTTCAGTTCTCTCCTGCTTTTATAGATCTTTCGTGGTCAGTTGGTCACCTCACATGGTCATGAGAGTCATGTCGTGAGGTCACCCTGGTTGATCACATGACTGAATTTATAAGACCTGATTTTCCCCTCCCAAAAATGGGCCTGTGGATTTCTAGCATCCACCCACCAAGTAAACATGAAGTGCTTCCAACTCATTAAGCTCCAGCTTTCTGAATGGTGGCTAAGGGAAAGATCATTGATCACCTCACTAGGATTTGCCGGTCACATCTACCCGACCCATTAGAGCGGGGAGGCAGGAAATGTTGCGGGTCCCATCCCTGAGGGAGATACACCTGATGAGACCCAGAAGAAGGGCCTTCTCCATCGTGTCTCCCTCTCTCTGGAATATCATTCCCCCAGAGATTAGAATGGCCCCCTCCCTAATACTCTTCCGAAGTATGGTAGTCTACCTGGTTTTGCAGAGGGCCTGGGGAACCAAGAGCAGGATGGAGCCCATAAAATGGCTCATGTGAACTGCTGTCATTGGGGCAGGGGTGGGAGTTGGGAGGTGTTTTTATTTTTATTTTTTCCAGATTTTCTTCTATTGTACTTTATTAATTTATTTGATTCTTTTTGTTAGTTTTTATTGTTTTTTATTTTTATTTTCTGTTTTAAATATGGTGTTACATTGTGTAAGCCACCTTAAGTCGAATAGGCGGCAATATTAAATAAACAAACAAACAAACAAATAAATAAATAAATAAATAAATTTATTAATCCAGCAGAAAAAGTTGGATTTAAAAGAAGGACAATCAGAGGGAAAAACAAACAAGCCAAAATCATTTGAATGAATACACAAATTAAGCCATGGCTTTAAATAGCATGTAAGGGAAAGCCAAGTTATCTTTAGAAATTTTACAAATGACATACAGGATGGAGGATGAAAACGAATATACTAGATCCATCCAAACTTTCTCCCTTTTCATCCTTTGTACTCAGGTACAAACAGGTTCAGGTAAGAATCCTATAGTGGAGGTTGTTAATGGGAGATTGCTCCTGCATCTTTACACTACACAAACGGCCATCTTGCTGATGTTGGAAAGGGGATGGAATAATACTGCCCTAGTAATTCTGTTCTCTCATATATTGTGATAAATAATGAAGCTAATGCTTGCAAAAGCTACTGTGGATTCAAAGAGACTGCAATATATGGCAGATGCAATTTTTTCTTTGGCTCATATCTACTATTTGTTCAGGTAGCTTCCTTTAGTACTGCCTTGTTTAGCAGCCATCCATAGTTATAACAATTATGAAAAAATAACTTATTATATAATTATTATTATTATTCTAGTTAGTTACACAGTCAGTTAGATGTTTAGACAGTTACTAGTATTATGATAACTATTACTATATTTTTATCCTACCTTTTTTATCTACAACCTAAGATAGAAAAGCTACAATTTCTTCTACCTCTTCCTCTTTCCTTCACAACAAGAACCGCATGAAGTGGGATAGGCTCAGTGATGGGATTCAAAAATTTTTACTACCAGTTCTGTGGGCGTGGCTTGGCTTGGTGGGCGTGGCAGGGGAAGGATACTGTAAAATCTCCATTCCCTCCCCACCCCACTAGCCTGCTTTCCAGCTCTGTTCTCCTGTGTAGGGCAACAAAGGAAGACCCAGCCAATCAGATGGGACTCGGGAGGCAGAGAATAGATGGGGGCGGAGCCAGTCAGAGGTGGGATTTGCCGGTTCTCCGAAATACTCAAAATTTCCGCTACTGGTTCTCCAGAACTGGTCAGAACCTGCTGACTACCACTTCTAGATGGGCTGAGAGAGAGGGTGACTGGCCCAAAGTCACTCAGACAGCTTTACTATCAGCTATTTCTATATTTTTTAAATATCCTCAATCACAAATCAAGAACATCACACTAAATATATATCTATAAATAGTAAATATAAACAATAGAAATCTAATGCATTGCAGGTACCACTGAATTTAACTAAGGATCACTGGAACAAGTCAATTTTGATTGATTTTTGGAATGGCTATGGAGTAGGAGCTGTCTATATCTTCAGTGACCATCCTTGAAAAAGTTTAGGATTATTTATGTCCTATTTTATGATAAGGTCAGAAGAAGTTTCATATTATATTTTGTTCCAAAAATGACAGAATATAACAATATTTCAAAGTAGTGCGTTTGTAATAGCTAGACATATCCACAACATTTAAATAGCCACAGAAATATTAATAGCTTAACCAAAGTATTCCATATTAATACATATTTCCTGTAATTAAATAATCTACCTAATGCCTAAATAGGTATTGAAATAATGCAGAAATAATTACAGTGTCCCACATTAAATGTAATCTCTGCAGGAAGTTACAAAACCCCCACTAGAACATTCTTTGGCTTCTTAAATAGCAATAATTGCTCGCAGTTGGAGCAAACAACGTTCCACCATTCCAAGGAGCCAGAAGTGAAGCAAATAGAAAGTTGGGGTTTTATTTTATGTAAGCACATATGCAGACCCAACCCTACCATAACCCTACCTGAATGGTAGCATGGAAAGAAATCTTTGTAGCTGATTTCATAAGATTGTTTGATGTGGGCTATTGCCAATGTCAACATGCAAATTTGAATATTGTGGTTGTTGACTATAGTTTATAACAAATGCAATGCCTGTATTTTTGGCTCATTCTTCTTACTCACTTACCATGAATACCTCTAGATCAGTCCATGTACAAGCCTCCATGTGGCTTCCTTATAGCAGCTGGCTTTCTATAGCCAGAGCTATTGGACCCACTGGGCATTAGTGCTGCCAGTGGCAGATTAAGGCTCACTGGTCTGGTGCCCTAAGCACTGACAAATCTTGGTGCTCCCCTCCTTTGTACATACTGTACAAACGAAGCCATATTCTCAACTTTGTTGTGCCCCCCTTTGGGCCTAAGCACGCGCTTAGTCTGCTTAATGGTTAATATACCACTGATTGCTGCCAACATACAGTTTGTGGCCATCTCTGATCACTGGGAGTAGTCTTTGGGCAGCATTAGCATCCAATTGCATGATAGTGAGATCCCTCCACTGAGATCAAGGAAGAGCCATGCAAGTGGAGAACCCGGTGTGATCCATGTGGTTTATATGAAGTGACTTTCTCCATCACCAGCTGAGGAACACTCTGAAAAGAAAGGTTAGCTGCTGTGAGAAAGTCACATAAAGCCTCTTGACCAGGCTAGCCCAGTGTGATTGGCTGTGAATGAATTAGAAACAACAGCAAATTCAAGTACATTATGTAGACAGCCGAGGTCTTAGAAAGCATGACTACTTCTCAATTTATGACAACTTTCCTGCACGCTACCTCTAAGCTTCATATGAAGTTGAAGCTATGCTAAATGTATTTGACATCACTTGTTGAACACACAGCAATTTAAATAATGTGGTATGTATCTTGGAAAAGAAAAACTGCATTTATAAAGAACAATTGCTGGTTGTCTGTTCTATCCTTCTGGCCCCCCGCCCATCTTTTTCTGGACCTTTATATAATTATTCCAAGCAATTGCTCATAGGCACAAAAGTAGCCTTAAAGCTTAAGTCTTGTCTTTATAGCTCTGTTTCTTCAGTCTTCCCTGCCATATAAAAATAAGAAAGTAAATAGTCATTATAAAAACTAATCTTATCTGATTATTGTCCTGCACTTCAAAAAAAGAAATCTTCACACGCCACTGAGCGTAACTGTATTCTCTTGTGTTTGCATTCTCTGTGCTTCAGGCTTTCATTCCCCAGAGGATTCAAGCATATCACACTAAATGCTAGATGAGATGGAAGACAAGACCAGCAGGACAGAAGTAAATTCTCTACTCAGGACAGCCAATCTGTGAAATCTACTCAAATTCTAGAAGATAAGGATCATTAATAATTTTCTCCCCAGATTGGTTGGCCCTGGCCTCTTCAGCAACCCTTTGTTCCCAGGAATATAGCTGCTGCAAGTTGTGAATTAAAAGAAAATGTTTGGCATCATGTAGAAGGGGGAAATCCTGGGAGACCAGTCCTGTCCAACCCACACTATTTGAAGGAAAAACTGAAAATAAAAAAGCATCCCTTGATACAATTAGTTTACTTTACTTTATTGTCATTGCACCTCGTACAATGAAATTAAATGCCATCTTCAGTGTACATTATAACTATAAAAACAAAACACAAACACACATCTTTCACATTCTATACAATTGAATTGAAAACCCGATATTGCATTAATATTGCACTATACAGTAGAATTCAATATAGCTACTGCTGTGGGATAGAAACTGCTTTTCAGCCTATTTGTCCTTGCTTTTATTATTCTGTACCATCTGCCAGATGGTGATGATTCAAAAAAGGGGAGCCCAGGATGAGATAGATCTTTAAGAATGTTTTGAACTTTCTTAAGGCAGCAGGAGCTATAAAGCTCTTCCAAAGAGGGGAGAGGGCAACCAATGATTCTCTGGGCAATGATGTTAACCCTCTGGAGCGCTGTCCTATCTGCCACTGTGCAGTTGGCAAACCATACACAGATGCAGTAAGTTAAAATACTCTCTCTGGTGCAGCAGTAGAAGGTCACCAGCAGTTTTTCATTCAGTTGTTGCTTCCTGAGAAATCTCAGGTAGTATAATCTCTGCTGGGCTCTTCTATAGTCCACTATAAGCTCCTTGGTTTTATTGGTGTTAAGGACCAACTTATTGTCTCCACACCATGAAAGCACCTCCAATTCAGATAAATAGGGGATCATTCATCTCATGAAATGTCAATGGCACCCAAGGTCTGAAATTTCTGTTACGAGTGACACAGTTCTTACTACCTTCACTGGCCTTGCCCAACACAGCTATAAAGACACTGAAGTTATGAAGACACTTGCCCATGTCTCCAGTAGACACTTTGTAGTAGTTTTATGTAGCATGACAAAATAGTATGTCCTTCTTCATGTCTGAATTTCTTACTGACAATTCTCACTGAGGGTAAATTTCTAATGAGGCTGAACCTTCCGTCATCCTGAGCTTTTTCCTAATCCATGTGTTCAGGCACACAAGAGACCCAACAGCAGGGAGAAGAAATTAACATTTTCCCCAAATATATGTGACACTGACCCATGGTATTCAGCGTGGATTTAGATATCAAATAGGAGGAGTTGGCTACTTGAAAGTCCAAAAGATTTATTCAAGCAGGAACAACTGAGGAAAGGAATAGAGGAGCAACTCACAATTTCTCTGGATTTCTACCAGCATCAATTCATGAGAATCCCCAGGCTAGTATGCTGATTGAACTGATTTCTTTTGTATACATTGCACAGCTAGTGCTACTGTGAGCCAGGTCTTAACTTTCCACTGCAAAAAGGATCCTTTGTAGCTGTTAAATAATCCTGGGGTCTGTGAACATATTCTGTTTTCTAGGCTTAGAAAAAAACATAAGAAAGCATCTGGATATACTCCAAAAGCTGTAACAACACCCTGTACATGTTACATTATGTATATATGGGGGGGGGAGGAAATTTCATAAAAGTGTATAAAATGTTGCATGACGAGATGAAAAAGTATCCCTCTAAAAAACAAACCATCTGCTAGTCCAATTGTGGGAGATTTGGGACACATATTTATTCAATGGCACCTAGTAAAATTGCAAGGCTTACATCATAAAATAAACTCTTATTACATATACAGTTGCACCCATGTTCTATCACAATGTCACCATTGCTCTTGGTGAAATCTACTGTGGAGAAAACTCTGATCTATATCTATCTGTCTCTATCTATCTATCTATCTATCCATCTATCTATCTATCTATCTATCTATCTATTCAGTGATCCCTTGTACTATCTATCTGGTCCCTTGTACTAAGTCCTCCATCCTCTCTGTTGGATCTTATGGGCAGTTTTGGCTTTTCTCATCCTAAAGCACAGAAGGCAAGAGTGAGAAAGCACATTATTTTAAACATTGATTTTTGTGTTTCCCCATTGGACAGGAGTCATGGAGATATTTGTGCAGTGATGCAAGGGCAATTCTATGGCTTGGAGATCAAAAATGATGGGGAATTGGAAGTGTCCAAATTAAAAGGAAAAGAGAGAAATGCATAGAAAAAAAAGACATCAGTGGTTGTTTAGGGCAAGGACTCTCTGGTGTTAGGAGTCATCTGCCTTTCGTTACCAATTGTAGAGAAGCATAAAGGGAATGGTAATACCATGCTTCTATCTGCAGATTTTCCAAAGGAGCTTAATTAGCCACTGTTGGATAAAGATATGGAAAGATATCTTTATCTGCCACTGTTGGATAAAGATATAGATCGTTGTTTTCGTCCATCAACATTTTTATTCTGTTATTTTGTCAAGTTCTCAATGTTCCCAGTCTCAATGTAGATTTGCAGGTTTGTCCCTTTTAGTAATGGTTGAGCAAGGAAATGAAAATACTGTTGTTTTAGTAGTATGAGCTACACAGTCTTCAATTAACCCCTCAGCTGTTTCTGATAGATGTGACTCTGAACTTTGTGTCGTTTTGTCCCCTTTACAACTCTGAATATGTTAAGCACCTTCAATATTGTGAAATCGAATTTGGGTCAGTCACTGGCATCAGAAATTTAGTCTACTGAGCTGTACTGTGAGTTGTGCTTATGTGGTGCCTTCCTACTGGCTGATCGGTATGTTGATGCCTGGTGATTGGCTGCCGTTTCCTTGTGCTGTCAAGCCCTCGGCTCCTAAGTATTTGATAAGCTGGTGATCTTCAGCACTTCTGTTAACTGACAAGCCTGGGCCCATTTCCCAGGCTTCAATCATTTCCCTGGCTATAAACAGAATAGTCCAAAGCAGTAGTGGGATTCAAAAAAATTACTACCGGTTCTGTGGGCATGGCTTGGTAGGCATGGCATAGCTTGGTGGGCATTGCATGGTGGGTGTGGCAGGGGGAAGGATACTGCAAAATCCCCATTCCCTCCCCACTCCTGGGGGAAGGTTACTGCAAAATCCCATTCCCTCAACACCCCACTAACCTACTTTCAAGCTCTGTTCTCCTGTGCAGGGCAACAAAAGAAGACCCAGCCGATCAGCTGGGACTCGGGAGGCAGAGAATAGATGGGGCGGGGCCAGTCAGAGGTGGTATTTGCCAGTGGTGCTACTCAAAATTTCTACTACTGGTTCTCCAGAACTGGTCAGAACCTGCTGAATACCACCTCTGGTCCGAAACATGTATTCCAGCAGAGAAGTTTCCTGAGGATGGGCTCCAGCATGAGTCCGAAAGCTCAGAAGAGTAATCTCTGGTCCTGGTGACCGACCCAAATTTGATCTCGCATCATTATACACATGTATTCACCTTCATTCATGACCTTCAATATTTTCTAGACAAAAACACCAGTTTAGAATTGCTCTTAATTGTCTATTTCTGAAGGTATAAGATTAGAAGGATAAATCAGACAAATAGATTTGCAGGAAAGCAAGACTGGGGTATTTTTTTTCTGTTTTAATTTTAAAAGAGTTATTTGCTTCAGAAAGAAATCAGGAACAGGCAATGTGCCTGTGGGGGGAAAAGCCTCCTCCACAAATATGATCTCACTATACTTCATTCACCCATTTTTTCCATCATGCACAGTGTACAAAATGCAATCAGAAGCCTGCTGTATTTTCATTATGAACATGTAACAGTTTTTCATTATTTTTCAGGGCACAAGAAATGTACCTAATATGGTACTGGGCAGAGAATTCCATTCCCAAGTCAGCCTCCAAAAATTTACTAGCTATATAGATGTCTTCTATATGTGTGATAAATTGCCAGAACAAAAGGGAGCGGCCCATTTAAGTTTCCAGTAATAGCTATAGCTTTATTGTCGTGTTTTTATTTTTCCTCTTTCATATGGCCAGAAAACTTAGATTATGCAAAATCAGAATATATTATGAATGAGTTATGCATATTTGCTTAAACTGAAGAATGCATATGAGTAAAGAAATTCAGATTCCTTTGAACCACAGAATTCAAATTATGTAGATGAAGATGTTTGTTGTTGTAGTTTAGGTCTGAACACATGAAGTTCAGGAAATCTAAACTATATTCACGTAGACTTCCCCCATCACCACCACATTTCTATATCAAAGCAACAGGAAAACCTAAAATAAAGCTGTAGAGGAAGAAACAGAAAAGGGGGGGGGGAAGGGGCGGGAAATCCATGGTATCTCAACTTATTTTGAGGACAGACAACCTGGCTGAGAAGAAGAAAGGAATGAAAAACTTTTCAAGTACTCAACAAGTATGTAAGAAAACTAAACTACTTTCAGGATAAGGAGCACACAATCTCTTTGGTTTGTGTGATCTGATAAAAGAAATGTGAGAGCTATTTGAAACTGTCTCCTATCAGGAATGAAGTTTGTTTGCACATCTGAAGTTCCAGATTTTTTTTATTGTGTTTTTCAAATCACCAGTAAGGGTAGACAGCACCGTGTTGCAAGCATCCCATATTATTCTTATCACATTACCTGTCTCACTCCTGGTTCAGCATCCTATTTGAAAATAGCAAGAACATCTGGCCAGTCACATTAGAGAAATATTTTATCTATCCCAGAGCATTTGGATGCTGTTGTACAAGAGATCCTGGAAGCAACTAGGACATTTGAGGAATTTTTACTTTCTTTTGTGCAGAAGTAACAATATATTTCTCATTATACAATTTGACAGAGCACTCATTCTCTATAAAAAGTATCATTGTTATATTATCAATTATATTGATAATTTGATCAGTTGATTAATACAACCTCTACAGCCACTCTTCTCATGCAAGTGATTCTGGATAGCACAGAGAATTAAAAACCAAAAAACCTAGAGACAAATTGGTCTACTGGTTAAGGCACCAGGCTAGAAAATAGGAGATGGTGAGTTTTAGTCCCACCTTAGGCATGAAAGCTGGCAGTCATTCTCTCTCAGGGGAAGCGACCAGCAGGAGCACAGATAGTGAGGGTATTGTTAAGCCCCATGTAGCTGCTAACCCAACAAGAATGAGAACCATATAAAATTCACAAAGGTATATCTTAATTTGAAAATGGTAAAAGTGATTTCCCAGATGGACTTATAGCAAGCCAGTTAAGACAGCATCTCCTTGAAACACTTTTTTCCTGTAGCTCACACCTAGGCTAGTCTGTCTCTTCTCACACCCACTGAACCTATTTGCTTGCTTCTCATATTCTCTCACCAGTGAGCACCCTAGGCCTATTGCTGGAAATCATGGTCTCTCTGTTCAACCTGAGCATGGAGGTCCCCTGTCTCTTCCTGAGAAAGACGATGGATTTAACAACAGGTTCAAACGAAATGGACCAAAGCAGGTAACACCCTTGCTCTGTTAGCACATACTGCATATTTTGCAGATCTTATTCATGAAATGAAGGTGGGGGGGAAGGATGTATTTGGATGACTCACTGGTGAATATTAAGATGCCAAGACAAAGACATGAACAGTTAATCCCCTTCCATTGATCAAAATGGGAAGGACAAAAAAAACCCTGTTCCTTACCTCCCTGCATAGACTTAGATGAGACAAATGGATTTGCCAACATTGTCTCAGCCTCCTCTGGCTGTAAATGAATTGTATGAATGCTCTGTATATTGTTAAAATACAGCTAATAAAGGGAGTGTGCAAACTGCAGCTTTCCTAGCACTTCAAATCACTGTGGCTCATTTATTTATGAGAAGGATCCTACTTTCCCGGAAACACTACATTTTAGAAGGAGAATATACAAATAGTTGTGTGCATGTATACTAACCATACAGGAAGCTCATAACCAGACCGACCTAGCATGTCTCAGCTAGATCATAACTGTAGATAGAAGTATGAATTTTATGTGAGATTCGAAGAATGAGGCCCTACTTGTAAAACCATGTTGACAAGCCTTTTAGATGTCTAAGAGAGACAAAGTAGGAAGATACTTGCTAAGCAGCTATAGCCCCAAATAGCCAATCCTTGCACAAAACTTTCAGTGATCTATCTACTCCAGGGTGTCTCAATCTTAAATCAAGTTCATCTGTGGCTCAGAACAACTAGAATGGTTCTTAAAAGTAGAAGTTAAGCCAAAGAGCCACTGCTGATGGACTTGGCAAGAGTTCGAAGATATTAACTTCTATATAAAAATACGACAGAAGGTATGAATATTAAAATCTAATCAAGAAATTATTTAAAATATGTTTCTGTGCATAGATTGTAATTTCCAAATTTTCCAAATGTGGTATGACCACAAAATCGAGGAAGTTATTGAAAATAAGGATATTAACATTTATGTGATTTTTAATA
Organism: Naja naja; assembly: GCA_009733165.1. Taxonomy (NCBI): domain Eukaryota; kingdom Metazoa; phylum Chordata; class Lepidosauria; order Squamata; family Elapidae; genus Naja; species Naja naja. The sequence goes on from CM019148.1 coordinate 68,935,271, forward strand.
CAAAGAGATTGAAAAAAAAGTAATGCCTATAGATATGGCAAAATCTGAAAACAGCAGCAATGGGGGTGTTGAAAGAAATATCCTTCTGGGTTCAGTTCCAAGTGGGGAAAAAGACACTGGAAACATGGAGGCTGCTTGGAAGGTTTAATGGTGAACAGGACCACATGGTCTGGAGCTCCAGAGAAAGAAGATCACATACTTGAAGGAGAAGATCAAGGAAAAAAGGGCTGAGGTGCTGAGAGTATCCAGGTTTTATAACCTTTGTTGGGATTTGAATTGAAGCTTGTTTCTAATTGGTTGTCAGACTCCCATGAGAGGCAACTCTGTAGGCTGTCCTGAGTTCCAAGCTTGATTGACCCTTGCTGGATGATCTATGCCCCCAAAAGGGCCCTTGGCAATTGCTATAGCTTTACCTGGAGACCTTTCTTATGTAAAGTATTCTGGCTCAGGCCTTAATGGCCCACCCATTAACAAAGGAGGGGGTGAGATTCTGCTTCTGGGGTTCTACTCTTTTTAGAAGAAATATTCTGCCTTTTAAATATCTACCAGAATACTTCACCTTTCTAGGAGAGTTGGGTGCCAACTTCCTACAATATCCCTCATTTTTTTTTTCAAAACACGTGAGAGTTTTGACAAAAGATTAAAAGGTGATCAGATCAGGGAGACTTGATGGGTGCCTTTAATTTTTTTCTGATGCAAAGGAAAGGCATTGGGGAAAAAAAGGCAACAGAAAAGGATTCCTTCAGTGGCTCCCAAAAGCTTTCAAAGTCTGGGAAAACTCCTGTTTTTTTTTTTTTCAAAACAGTATCCAATTTTTTTTTCATGCCAATTAATTTTCAGGTGTTTTCATGTACTTTTTGTGAGCTTACAGTCAGGTTATAAGCACAAGCCTCTACATTCTTCACAGCCTTTAAATTACAGGCTGCCCATTTCCAAGGTTATGGTTACTACCTGCCTAGCTCTTAGTTTCCAGGGTTTGTGAGGCCAAATTGAGATTAGCCAGTGTGCGATCCAGGCTATTTAGTATTTTTAAAGTTACACACAATGAGCCCTGGGACTTGTACTCATGAGGCCCCAGTGCAACATATCTTGCTTTACTGGACAACTGGGCAGCATCATTTGTGAGTCACAGTCAGGACTTGGGGTTTGGAGATCTCTTTTCTGCTATCTCTTCAGGAATTGCCTGAGGGAGGGGTGCCCCTCCCCATGGAATTAGAAAGGAGTTTTGCTTGGGCCTTAGTGCCTCAGAGCAGCAAAACAAAAACAAAACAAAAAAAATTTCTTTTTTAAAAAGAAGCAAGGGACAGCTTTGTGTGGAAGCAGGTGAAAGAGATAACCTATCTAATTCTAAATGGGTGTCTCTGTGTATGTGCCTGTGTATGCAGCTAGGTTTACAATACAGATAATACAAACATGCTGGGCAATTTCCCTCCCACCAGACAGAAGTATAAGGTGTTCAGAACTTGCTGGGCCAGCCACTCTCAAATACAATCATGGGTACATCAAATTGGCTACAATATAAATGATACAAGAAAGAAAACATTACAATGGGTTTCACATTACAATGAATTTTCAGTTACAATGAATTTCCACCCTCCCCATAGTCTTTCTAACTGTCTTCTGGGATTGAAAAGAGTCTTTTAGTCTTTTACTGGTCCATCTCAGGATCCTTTCCTTCATGTCTCTGGATGGCATAGGCTTGGCCTGGTGGTATGGGTGGTCAGTCAGGCTTGGGAAGGTCTGCCCCACTCTGGTTTGTTGTAATGACCTTCAGTGGAGGCTGGATCCAAACCCAGTTACTGGTTCCAATGGATAGAATGTCTCTAGGGAGTAGCATCTGCTTCCACATGTGGCAGGGCTGAAAGACAAAGAACAAGGGGTCCCTTCCCCTTTTGCTGGTAATTCTACCAGGAAAGGCATTGTAAAAGGATTAGAGAGGGGGTTTGGAGATGGCTTGCAGGTATGGTGTCAGGAGAAAGAAAAATAACACATCAGTATTGCAGTTACTAAACAGATAAATCAGTTTCAACAAAGTGGAGACACAACAGATGAGAAAGGAAAAACTGGATTCAAATGCTTCAGGAAAAGGATGAACAGGTAAAATCATTTAAACGCACAGTAAATGCAAGGATGAAACTTTTTCTTGTAAATGAACTTGGAACATTCGTTAATAACCTTGGTTTTTTTTTAAAAGCACAGAGAGGAGAGAAAATTTAACTCTGTTCCTCATCCAGTCTAATTGGCCAGATCAGACTGGGAGAAGACAATCTCTCAGTGTTTTTAATTCTTAACAATTTAAAATTAATATCCGAAGGGATCAGAGACACTTAACAGTTGCAACAGTTACCTCTAGGACACACAAAGTCTTAGACACACACGTGGCACACATACCCACACACAAAGACACAGAGGAAAGCAAAACTCTGAGGTTTACACACACACACTGATCATTCCCACAATAAATCTCTCAGTTAAATTGGGGAAGGCATAAATCTTAAGGAACAAACCACGTGGTAGCATAGAAGATAGAAAAGAGACACAGAAAGAAAGAATTTCTTTTTTAAAAAATCCCATGTGATCCTGTTTTTACGTTTTGCCCTTTTAAAGTACCTTTATTTAGCACATTGGTCTTCCTGTATCCCTCAGCAAAGCCCATTCCCTATCTATACATTTTGGTTTTTCTTGCTCATGCCAGCTAGGGTCGGCATCTGCCGCTCATCCCAAGCCTCCAATAGCTCTCCCAGGGGGGTTCCATTCCATTCAGGACCCTCGAACTACCGCTTCCCATGTTTCCCGTCCGATGTGGGTTTCACACTTTGGCTTAGTCGGGTCAGTCAGCGACCAGTTTCAGACACAAGGACTTCAAGAGCAAGAAAAAGAAAAAGGTGTCTGAGGGAGACTTTGGTCATTGCACCTCGTAATACAAACACTATCTAAAAACACCCCAAAACTCTCTTTTCACAAAGTATTCACAAAGTATTCCACAAAGTATGCGCTCCCCTTTTAAAAAAACCACAAGAGACTCTCTCTCTCTCTCTTTTCGCCAAGGTTTTCGGACTGGGGGTATGCTGCCTGTGCAGACTTCTTTCCTCTCCCCCCAAAAAAACAGTCCGTGAGACTCTCTGCCCCCCGCAGATAAGTACTGGTACTCCGCCTCTTTCCTTCAGGCCCACGTTTAGTGGATTTGGAAGAGCTCAAATCCGGGAAAACTTGCTTTCTGTAAGCAAGTACTGGTACTCCAATTTAGCATCCAAATTACACAACTACCTAAACCCCTGGGGTTTGCTTTTGGGATACACTGGACAAAAAACCAAAATTTTCTTCCCTCCCTTCAATCATAACCAGCTCGGCTTTTCCTCTTATATACAGAAGGTCTCACACTCTGATGACCTCTCCTTGCTTTTCCTGTCCTGATGGTCATGGCTCTGTAGAGCTAGCAACAGACAAGAGGGCGGCTAGAGGCCAAACAAAGGAATGAGATCCAGCTGCTGTCCAAGGGTGTAGCCGCTCACACACACACACACACTCTTCCTCCTTCTCTAACAAAAGGTCCTGTGCTCTGAAACTGTTAAACATAACTTTTCTTTTCAGACAGGAACTTTTTTTAAATTGAGAATAATAAAACCCTCAAAACGACTCTATAGAGCACTCCACACCAGAACAAGTAGACACAAGGACAGTTTTTCCCCGAACGCCATCAATCTGCTAAACAAATAATTTCCTCAACACTGTCCAACCATTTACAAAGTCTGCACTACTATTACTATTAATCTTCTCATCACCCCCATCACCCATCCCTCCCACTTGTGACTGTATGTTGTAACTTTGTCACTTGTATCCTTACGATTTACATTCACTGCTTCCTAGTATAATTTGATTGCTTATTGTACCCTATGACTATCATTAAGTGTTGTATGCGTTATGATTCTTGATTCTTAATGAATGTATCTTTCCTTTTATGTAGACTGAGAGCATATGCACCAAAGACAACTTCCTTGTAAGTCAAATCACGCTTGGCCAATAAAGAGTTATATCTAAGGGAGATTGTGCTAAGACAAATATATCATTTTACATATAAACTGCGCCCAGAATTGTGTACTCACAGTACTGGAAACAGGATAATATACCATCTGAGGGGACAGTGATAAGAAAGATTTTGAACTGCGTGGAGATGGACAGGCTGACATTAGAGTTAAAAGATAGAGGTGAAACCAGTATTGTTGGGAAATATTTAATAAAAAGTATTTTTTAAAAAATGGCCAAGGATTAGAATGCAAATAAGCCAGAAGATGAGAAAGGAACTTTATACTACCAAAATGAGAATAAAAATGATAATTCAAGATTGTTATGAAAAGCTATGAGCAAGAAAAGTTTCAGAAGAGAAAATTAAACAATATTTGGAAAAAGCGGAATTACCTAAAGTACCAGAAAAGGTAAAACTATGTTAAATGAATGAATATCAATGATGGAATTATCAGAAGTGATCAAGAGACAAAAGAATAATAAAACACCAGGACCAGTTGGGCTGCAGGCAGAATTTTACAAATGGTTACAAGATACTTTAGGCCCATCAATGTTAGAAGTCCATAATGAAGTATTGATTGATGCAAAGGTACCAAATTCGTGGATGAAAGCAAATATTACTTTGATTCCAAAAGATTCAGATTTAATGCAGATAAAAACTATAGGCTCATATCTTGACTGAACACTGACTATAAAACATATGCTTCAATAATGGCAGAGAGAGTAAAAATTTCTAAATGAATTTATATATTCAGATCAAAATGGCTTTTTTTGCCTAAGAAGTAGATTAAAACACCATGACAATAATTTTAACTTTAAAGGCAATTTGCCATAAACAAATGGCAAAGGTGATAGAAAATGGAAGTAGGACAGAGAATTTTAATATAAAAAGGCACAAGAAAAGGATGTCCACTATCTCCTGTACTATTCATATTGATATTAGAATTGCTAAATATAGATATTAGACAAGAGATAGAAATTAAAGCTATGGAAATAAAAAGGAACAATATAAATTATAGGCATTTGTAGAAGATTTGCTCTTTATCTTGGAAGACCCACAATAAAATGGACTCAAACTACTTAGGAAAATAGAAGAGTATGGTGAAGTTGCAGGACTGAAAGGTAAAAAAAATCAAAATAATTGTTTACAGATATATAGAAAAAGAACTAACAAGGAAAATAGGTATACAGATAGTCAAGAAAGTTATAAATTGGCCAACAAATGAAACAAATTTGGTTAAGTGAAAAAATCTACAACTATCATTGATGGAAAGAGTAGCTACCATAAAATTGAATATCCTGCCAAGATTACTATATTTATTCCAAGCAATACCAATAAAACTAGAAAAAAAATTTTTTTCTTGGGACTCATCAATGGCTAGCAGACAAAAACAGGGAAAAACGGAAATATATGAAAGGATTTGTGATATAAGTCATACTTAAGTTGGTTAAACAAACAGCATGAATATTATTGTTATAAACAGTAATATAATTGATACTAGCTCTCTTGGTAGAACACACAAAGAAGGATCTCTTTCTCACACACACACAAAGGCATACACACATTTCCCACATTTTTCTGTGCTTTAAATTTAGAATTTGGAGGTACTCACCTTCTTTCCAAGCAGCCTTTGAGCTCAACACTCAAAACCCCTTTAAAACCTTTTTTTTCAAATGGCCAAGGTCCAGGAAAACTCACCCACAGACTCAATGGGTCTGTTTGCCAGCAAGAGAATCTTACCTGGGCCTGGTTAGGTTAGCTTGGAGTCCCATCTGCTTGGGTGCCAATTGTTGAAAGAAATATCCTTCTGGGTTCAGTTCCAAGTGGGGAAAAAGACACTGGAAACATGGAGGCTGCTTGGAAGGTTTAATGGTGAACAGGACCACATGGTCTGGAGCTCCAGAGAAAGAAGATCACATACTTGAAGGAGAAGATCAAGGAAAAAAGGGCTGAGGTGCTGAGAGTATCCAGGTTTTATAACCTTTGTTGGGATTTGAATTGAAGCTTGTTTCTAATTGGTTGTCAGACTCCCATGAGAGGCAACTCTGTAGGCTGTCCTGAGTTCCAAGCTTGGTTGACCCTTGCTGGATGATCTATGCCCCCCAAAGGGCCCTTGGCAATTGCTATAGCTTTACCTGGAGACCTTTCTTATGTAAAGTATTCTGGCTCAGGCCTTAATGGCCCACCCATTAACAAAGGTGGGGGTGAGATTCTGCTTCTGGGGTTCTACTCTTTTTAGAAGAAATATTCTGCCTTTTAAATATCTACCAGAATACTTCACCTTTCTAGGAGAGTTGGGTGCCAACTTCCTACAAGGGAAAAGAATTTCCTCAGGAAAAAAATATGTAAAATGTACAGCTAAAGTAAAAAAATAATACATTATGGAAAAGATCTTGCAAAGATATCCCCCATAGTTGTTGGCAAATTAGGTGAAATAGCAACAGATTAAACAAATTTTTGCAAGATTGAATTATTTTGGCTATATCAGCTGAAGTTTGTGAAGAAAAACACTTCATTAGGCACATGTTGTATCTTACGACATTACTTGGATCATTCCTAGGATTCTGGTGAAAACATGAATGTATAACTAACACAATTCAAGATGTGATCTTTTTGTTTGTTCTTTCCACTGGGTTAGACCCATGACATCATATAAAGCAGAAGTCTCCAAACTTGGCAACTTTAAGACTTGTGGACTTCAACTCCCAGAATTCTCCAGCCAACTATGCTGTGCTGGAGAATTCTGGGAGTTGAAGTCCACAAGTCTTAAAGTTGCCAAGTTTGGGACCCCTGATATAAAGGGTAACAAGTTGTTGGATAGAGGAAGGGCCTAGCCTGGCTTGATACCAGGACACCAAAGGACAAATGCATGTTTTCATATTTCTTTTGTCTTCCATTGAAACCAGCTGAAGTTTATGAAGAAAAACACTTCATTAGGCACATGTTGTATCTTACGACATTACTTGGATCATTCCTAGGATTCTGGTGAAAACATGAATGTATAACTAACACAATTCAAGATGTGATCTTTTTGTTTGTTCTTTCCACTGGGTTAGACCCATGACATCATATAAAGCAGAAGTCTCCAAACTTGGCAACTTTAAGACTTGTGGACTTCAAGAAGAAGAAGAGCCTTGGTGGTGCAGGCTGTTAAATGCCTAGCACTTAAGTTCCAGCTGCCTGCAATTAGTGCAGGCTTGAATCCCACCAGGCTCAAGGTTGACTCAGCCTTCCATCCTCTCGGGGTAGGTAAATTGAGGACCCAAGATTGTTGGGGGCAATAAGCTGACTTTGTAAAAATGCCGCTTAGTAATAAGCCGGCATATACAATGGAATGAAGGCTATTGCTGAGCGCATTGGGTTGTATCCCAAAAATTGTAAGCTGCCCTGAGTCTTCGGAGAAGGGTGGCATATAAATGTAATTTTAAAAAACTCCCAGAATTCTCCAGCCAGCTATGCTATGCTAGAGAATTCTGGGAGTTGAAGTCCACAGGTCTTAAAGTTGCCAAGTTTGGGGACCCCTGATATAAAGGGTAACAAGTTGTTGGATAGAGGAAGAGCCTAGCCTGGCTTGATACCAGGACACCGAAGGACAAATGCATGTTTTCATATTTCTTTTGTCTTCCATTGAAACCAGCTGAAGTTTATGAAGAAAAACACTTCATTAGGCACATGTTGTATCTTACGACATTACTTGGATCATTCCTAGGATTCTGGTGAAAACATGAATGTATAACTAACACAATTCAAGATGTGATCTTTTTGTTTGTTCTTTCCACTGGGTTAGACCCATGACATCATTTAAAGCAGAGGTCTCCAAACTTGGCAACTTTAAGACTTGTGGACTTCAACTCCCAGAATTCTCCAGCCAACTATGCTGTGCTGGAGAATTCTGGGAGTTGAAGTCCACAAGTCTTAAAGTTGCCAAGTTTGGGACCCCTGATATAAAGGGTAACAAGTTGTTGGATAGAGGAAGGGCCTAGCCTGGCTTGATACCAGGACATCAAAGGACAAATGCATGTTTTCATCTTTCTTTTGTCTTCCATTGAAACCAAATTGTGCTTTCAAATGAACAACACATCTAACTTGAAAGAAAATCATAAGAAGTTTGTTTTAGGGTGTGCCTTTTTAGCCATACTGTGTATCTGTTTTGTATATTAAGAAATATGAGTTGCTTAATTTTACGATGTTCTTCTAGCATTTTATTCAGAGGATTAGATTACATGCACAAATCTCATTGAATTTCAGTGTTATCTCTGCTATCAACATTTAGGAAGATGTCCTGAACTAGTGAAGTTGGCTGTTGTTGATTTATATTCTATTCCTATAACGCATAATTTGAGAATCAAGAAATATCTGACACCTGAAATTTAAGCACATCTGGGAGGATATCTTCTTTCTATGCAAAAACAATTGTAAGTTGTTGCTCAATAAAGCCATGAATCTGAAAAATGGGAAGAATCCCATTATGATGTTAGCTTCACTGAGGAAGCAGACTATGTTTCAGAATAAAATTTTAAAAAATTGTCTCCTCTCTTAAAAACTACTTTTCTAATAAGGCTTCCCTTTTATTTTTGTTTGGTTTCTCCTCTGCAAGTTTTGAAATAAACTTTAATTAAGTCTTTTAAATAACTTTTGAGAAATGCAGAGAATGCTAGGATTGTAAAAGCATTTACTTCTTGCTGCTTTCTGAAGTTGTAATCCATTGCATTCTCCCACCCAAAAGTAGGTGTATATACATGCACGCATACATACGAGTACATACAAAAATCCTGAGAAATCCCTTTCAAGAAACTTTCCTTCAATACCTGTCTTATTTGTATAACTTTCCCTAATATATATATATATATATATATATATATATATATATATATATATTTGTTTTCAGATTTTCACGGTAAGTATGTAGGTCTTGGTGTATTGGTCTTGTCCGTGTATGATTGAGAGCGAAATTCATCCGTCTTCAGCCGTTCTCCTGGGAGAACGAAGCTGAAGACACCAGCCTGAAGATGACGGATGAGATTTCAAACGCTGCCAAGGTATTCTCAATCATACACGGACAAGACCAATACACCAAGACCTATATATATATATATATATATATATATATATATATATATATATATTCTGTGCCTTTTGTGTACAATTTGTTTTAATTTATGCATTAGGTATTTTTGTATGATTTTTCTTTGCTCACAAGGCTTTCGCAAAGAAACTACTTCAAGCACGGGAAAGAATGGTCCAAATGAATGATATACTTACTGGTGTCAGGAGCGAAGCTGTGTCATGGATCACCCTTTGTTTGAAAAGAAACAGAGTTATTCAGTATTTCTATCCTCATTCATATGCATCCAAGAAAGTGCGTGCACAAATATACACGCAAAGAAACAAAAAAGGGTGTTCTGTTCTTTCAAATATTATACCTGTTTATGTAATTGTAGCGCAAAATCATTCCAAATTTTACAATGAAACAAAAGTCTGGCCCATTTAATTTCGTCATCATACAATCCTGGAGGAACACACCCTTCAAGAAGCTCTCCCTTGATACCAATGTTCCTGCTATGTTTTTATGAGTAATATTCCCTTCTGTCCTTCCCCTCCTCCTCCATGTATGATGTAAATACCAATTATTGCTGTCAATCATTAAAAGGTACTCTGGTGTAGAGGTGAAGTCACCAGACTAGAAACTGGGAGAACGGGAGTTCTAGTCCTGCCTCAGATACAAAGCCAGTTGGTTGACCTTGAGCCAGTCACTCTCTCTTGGCCCTAGGAAGAAAGCAATGGGAAGCCACTTCCAAAAACCCTCATCAAAATGCTACAGGGATTAGTCCAGGCCACAGATGTCAAACTCGACCGCGTCATGTGATATATCATGATGTATTGTGGCTTTTTTGCCTTTGCCTAGCTGGGGTGGGTGTGGCCTGCACATGACGCACTTAAGGGCCACCAGTTTGACAGACCTGGTCCAGGCAGTCACTCAGAGTCCTCACTGAGAGTCATCATTGACTTGAAGGCACACACACAACACAACTTATATAAAATTTTGTACATACACTTACGCAAAAGTAGCATACCAACCTGCTTAAAGAGGAAATTCTTTATTTTGTGTATACCTGCACTAATATATGATTGTAAAACTTGCACATTAATGCAAAAGCAATGCAGAAGCATGGAGCAGTCAATACTTAATGTAGCATGATGGGAATAGAAAAGAAATGTATGGATCTGCCAAAAAACAGAACTATAGAATATGGCATAATGAAGTGAGTATCTACACAGAAAAGGCAATGGGCAGGCACAATGAATGAATCAATACTGAAAAAAACATATATGATCAGATACCTATCAATCTTTTTAAAAAACCAGAAAATGCCCAAATAAATGTTGAGTAGAGGATATACTCAATTCAAAGGTGTGAACTGAAAAATGACTTGTGGTGTATCAATTAGCTGAAGAGGTCTTCATCCTTAGGTAGATGGAATTAGGCTAAGACTGATTGATTAATTATGTGTGTCTCTGTGTTGTACACATGACAACATCTGGATGGGAGTTAACAGGCTCAGACTTAACCCAGACAAGACTGAGTGGCTGTGCGTACTGCCCCCCAGGGGCCATGCTGATTTTCCATCTTTGGTTCTGGGTGGGGAAAAATTGTCCCCCTCAGAACGGGTTCACAAATTGGGTATCCTCCTAGACCAGCCATGGGCAAACTATGGTCTGGGGGCTGGATCTGGCCCGTTCGGCTGTTCTATCCGGCCCACAGAGCCAAAAGAGCAGAAGGTTCTCTTGCTCTCCCAGAAGGCTACGTGAAGTAATCTAACTTTGAATTTATATTAGTTCACACAAACACTCCATCCATGCTTTTGTTCTGGCCCTCCGGTCCAGTTTAAGAACCCATTGTGGTCCTCGAGTCAAAAAGTTTGCCCACCCCTGTCCTAGACCCACAGCTGAAATTGGAGCAACACCTATCAGCTGTGGCTAGGGGAACTTCTGCACAGGTCCGCCTGGTGCACCAATTGCGACCCTACCTGGACCGGGAGGCTCTTCTCACAGTCACTCATGCCCTAGTCACCTCACGACTGGATTATTGCAATGCACTCTACATGGGGCTACCCTTGAAGAGCATTCGGAGACTTCAGTTGGTCCAGAATGCAGCCGCGTGAGCTGTTGTGGGTGTCCCAAGATACACCCACATATCACCGATTCTCCGCGAGCTGCACTGGCTTCCTATGTCTCCGAGTGCAATTCAAGGTGTTGGTTATTACCTATAAAGCCCTATATGGCTCAGGACCAGGTTATCTCCAGAATCGTCTCCTACCCTGCGTCTCCCTGTGACCGGTAAGATCCCACAGAGTCAGTCTTCTCCGGGTTCCGTCAGCTAAACAATGCCGGCTGGTGGGCCTGCGGGAGAGGGCCTTCTCTGGGGCTGCTCTGGCTCTCTGGAACCAGCTACCTTCCTAGATCCGGACTGCCTCCACCCTACTGACCTTCTGCAAAGCAGTTAAAACCTGGCTTTTCTGACAGGCATGGGGCTGTTGATTTCGCAACTGTGAGCTAGCGAGATCCCCCCTTCTGTTGTTTACTGTTTTTAAATTGTTTTTAAATTTTTTATAAATGTCATTTTTGTGTTTTTACTGTGAGCCACCCGGAGTCCTTTGGGAGTTGGGCAGCATATAAGTCAAACAAACAAATAAAATAAAATAAAATAAAATAAAATAAAATAAAATAAAATAAAATAAAATAAAATAAAATAAAATAAAATAAAATAAAATAAAATAAAATAAATAATAAAATAAAATGACATAATAAAATAAAATAAAATAAAATATAAAACAAAATAAATAAACAAAATAAAACATTTAAAAGAACTTTTAAAACTTGGTTCTTCTCCCAGGACCTGGATTAGACTTAGTGATGGATTCTGTGAATTTTATTATTTTTTAGAATTACAGGTAGTCCCCAACTTACAACAGTTCATTTAGTGACTGTTCAAAGTTACAATAGCACTGGAAAAAGTGACTTATGATCATTGTTCACAGTTACGACCTTTGCAGCATGTGATCAAAATTCAGACGCTTGGCAGTTGGTTCATATTTATGACCGTTGCTGTATCCTAAGGTCATGTGATCGACTTTTATAACCTTCTGACATGCAAAATCAATGGGGAAACCAGATTCACTTTATAACCAAGTTACTAACATATCAACTGCAGTGATTCGTTTAACAACTGTGGCAAGAAAGGTTATGAAATGGGGCAAAATTCACTTAACAAATGTCTCACTTAACAACAGACAATTTGGGCTCCATTGTGGTTGTAAGTCAAGGGCTACCTGTAAAGCATTCTTTTTTTTCCTGTGGTTCTATTTATAACCCTTTGGGTAATGATTTCATTATTGTACATTGGACAGAGTTGGTTTGGAGTTGGGTGGCCTTGTGTCGATAAAGTATACTAGATTAGATCTACAATAAAATCTGTGTCTGTAGAAAAGAGAAGGTTCTGCTTTAAGTAGCTAAAATAGCTAAAGAGAATATTCAGTTTCATCCTCTGTGAACTGGGAATGAAATGAAGCAACGTCATGAGGACATGATATTTAAAAATGGTTACTGAGTCCCAAGGAAAGTTTGAGCCACAGTTAGGGGATCATGAGGATGATCTCTGAGTTTTTGGTCAGATTAAGTCCTAAATTACCATTACGTCAAAAAAAATGAATGGATGTTAAACTCCCAGCTGACCAATGAGTCAGTACTGTTCCCAAGCTGTACAATTGGATGGCTCAGACAGACTACAGATGGTTATATTAGTTGTTTACAAAACTTGGCAAACTCTACCCTGGAAGGTTAAATTAAACTGCACGCTTAATGCAAGCTAAGACTTGCCATAGGTCAACGTATAAAAAAAATCAAATGAGTAAAAATAAATAAATACTTTTCTATAAAAATTGGGATTTGGGTGAGAGATGAATAATCACCATATCTCATTTTCCCATTTCAAAAAAAAAAAAGACGCAAAAGATTGTTTCGTTTTGAAGGGTAAATGAAGATAACACGGGCTGTAGTAAATTGAAGATTTTGAACATTTGTTTCCCAGTTTGTCTTGCTCTTCTGATTTGGCAAGATTGTGGGGAAATAATAAGTTTTGCCTTCCTGGAGAATAGCACAGCAGCTTAGAGAGGGCAGATCTGATGCGCTGCCTGTCTCCCTTGGTTAGATTACCTCACTGACCACTTTTATCACTGCTGCATTCATCTTGGTGTCTGCTTCTTCAAAAGAATCTAGAGTTCACTGTCTATTCTAGGAAAGGTGGGGGAGGGGAGGAAGGGGATAGAGGTGGAGCAGGGGGTCAGACAGAGGGATGGTTTCCATGGTTTCAGCCTTCACTCTTTCTTGGTGATCCTTTCTGCAGCTAATTCATCCAGCCTAGATCCCATTCATTGACTTTCACTCTTCCTAGGAAGACAAAAGACCATCTTATGACATGTTAAATCTTTCACTAGTTAAGGTCAATGGAGTTCAACCTACTTATACCAGAAGCGATTTTGGACCGGAGGGGGCATATGTGATCTCTCACCAGATTCAGTTTTCGGTGTATATGTTATTTGATTTTGGTTTTCTTGTCTCTTCATGCATTATACTGACTTGGCCTGGCACAAATGGCCTAAGAGAGTGGTCAATGTCTGGAATACACTACCTGATTCTGTGTTTTCTTCCCCAAACGCCAAAAACTTTAACCTTAGACTGTCTACTGTTGACTTCACCTGATTCCTAAGAGGTCTGTAATGGGCGTGCATAAGTGCACCAATGTGCCTACCATCCCTGTCCTATTGTTTCTTTTTATTCATATCCATTTCATGTATTCATAATCATGTTTATACTTATATCTGATATCTAATACATGCTTGACAAAATAAACTGCTGATACAGTTCTACAGAGGAATTATTGAATCTATCATCTGCACCTCTATAACTGTCTGGTTTGGTTCTGCAACCCAACAGGACAGACACAGACTTCAGAGGATAATTAGAACTGCAGAAAAAAACAATTACTACCAACCTGCCTTCAATCGAGGACCTGTATACTGCATGAGTCAAAAAGAGGGCTGTGAAAATATTCACAGACCCCTCACATCCCGGACATAAACTGTTTCAACTCCTTCCCTCAAAATGACGCTATAGAGCACTGCACACCAGAACAACTAGACACAAGGACAGTTTTTTCCCAAAAGCCATTACTCTGCTAAACAAATAATTCCCTCAACACAAAGTCTGCACTACTATTACTGTTAATCTTCTCATCACTCCTTATCACCCATTCCCTCCCACTTGTGATTGTAACTTTGTCGCTTGTATCCTTATGATTTATACTGACTGTTTCCTAGTATGATTTGATTGCTGATTGTACCCTATGACTATCATTAAGTGTCGTACCTTATGATTCTCGACTCCTGATGAATGTATCTTTTCTTTCATGTATACTGAGGGTATTTACACCAAGACAAATTCTTGTGTGTCCAATCACACTTAGCCAATAAAGTATTCTATACTATTCTATAAATAAATAAAATAAAAATAAATAAATTAAAGAGAAATCAATCCACTTCTTCCTTCTATTTGACACATTCTTATTCTCACACATTCCTCTTACCTCGTGCCTCTTCAGCCAGGGCTGGACTAGGGCCAACTCTTTCACTGAGCTGAGTAAACCCACCACATCAGGAAAGCAAGATGCTGAAAGTTATGAGGGGGAGACCAATCCCAATAAGGCTTCCTTTCCTACTGTTTTGTATTAGAAAATAGTGCATGAAGAACTACCATAAATAGTCAACTTACTGGAGCTTAAAATTTATCATGCCCATTCCCTTCTCTAATGCAGTCCTACATATCACTGGAAAGCCAGGTGTGGCCTTTCACCTGAAAAAAAAAATCACACATTTCCCTAAAATAATGCCAATCTATTGACTTCTGTATATCAAAAACAGGTAGTCCTTGACTTCGGACCACAATTGAGCCCAACATTTTTGTTGCTAAGTGAGACATTTGTTAAGTGAATTTTGCCCCATTTTACAACCTTTCTTGCCACAGTTCTTAAGTGAATCACTGCAGGCAGAAGCACTCCAGAATGTTCTCACTTTCATGCCTTATTGGAAAGCCAGGTTTCATAAACAATATTCCTGATGTTAATATACCACTACATTGTAAGGACTTTATAAAATGCTT
Organism: Naja naja; assembly: GCA_009733165.1. NCBI lineage: Eukaryota > Metazoa > Chordata > Lepidosauria > Squamata > Elapidae > Naja > Naja naja. The sequence goes on from CM019148.1 coordinate 68,950,509, forward strand.
ATTGGAGGGTATTTTTATTTTATTTCCCTTAACCAGTAATTCCTAACATTGATTTCCCTTTCTCAGAGAAGCTACAGTGAAATTTTCATGAAGCCATCTAGTACAATTCCAATATTGTTTATGTAAAATTGCAGAAGCAGAAATGTCTTTAAATGTGCATCATGCTCTATTTGCTTATCTCAATCTTGACAATTACTCCATTTGGAAAGATGTGCTGATGATGTGACCTAGTTTGGGTAATGAAACTTCTGTAAGAAAACAACTAAACCTAGAGAACACTACGGATCTTCGTTTCAACCCTGAGCTACAAATATTCTCCTCTATTGCAAAGATTCTTTTGGAGTATTCTGTGATCTGTTTCTTATTTTACCAAACTAAATAGTTTGATGCCATCAAATTGTCTTGCCTTGCTCCCTCATTGTTCAACCCTAAGTCCAAGTTTAAGCCATTTAAAACTCCAGCCTAGTAATTTTTGGTGGGTCTCACTTTGTTCTTCTCTTTACTGACATAACTTTGTCACAGGGTTGTTGAAATTGAATACATAGCATCTAGTTTGTCACTTCATCTAAATGTTTTTTGACACTCTCACCAAATGTGGTGAGACAAGATTTATCTTTGCAGATGCCATGAGGGTAATTCTTCAGTAAGACTTGTTCTTCTAGAATCTTCCTCATGGGTCACAGTTTTCAGCCACTTCTAAAAGACCAAGTATAGTATGGCTCTCAGTGTGGAAAAAAATGCACATTACTATTCTAGATGTTTGGTAGTTTTCTCTTTAGTAATACTTTCCACTAATCAACCCAGAACTGATGTTGAACTAACTGACCTATGATTCTTGGTAACCCTCCTTTGATCCCATTTTAAAACTTGTAGTCACATTGACCATTTCCAGACATCAAGAGTGGATGACAGTGAGTGTGTTCTGTCTGGATCAGATGTGTGAGTAACCTAGGTTATGCAAATTAAAATGATGGGGGAATAACTCGTTCATCAATTTCTGACTCCTGCTAACCTAGGGAATACCCCAATTTCTTCTTCTATTTTCTTCTATTCTTTGGATCAGACTAATATTGAATTAATCTGAATTACATCAGGAGAAGTATTTAAGTTCACTAAGGATCCATTTTTAAGTATTTAACTATTTACCCATTGCATTTTTAAATTATTCATTGAATATAAATAATATCTGTTCCTTGGCTTTTTAAAAAGTGAAATGATTCTTGCATAGCTAGTATTCTATTACCTTTTACTCATGCATGCAAAATTGATGGAATAATTGTGGGATATATATTGAATAGTACATCATGAAATTATCTATCTATCTATCTATCTATCTATCTATCTATCTACTGTACCTCCAGTTGGGGTAGTGGGTATGCTGGCTGGAGAATTCTGGGAGTTGAAGTCCACAAGTCTTAAAGTTGACGAGTTTGGGGACACCTGGGTTAGGGCATCAGGCTAGAAACTGGGAAACTGTGAGTTCTAGTCCCATCTTGGGCATGAAGCCAACTGGATGACCTTGAGCAGTAGTTCCTTCTGCCTTTAAATATGAATAGGATTATTTAATCAGATGAAAATCTGGTGGTAGAAATATCATAACGGTCTCAAAGCTAAAAGAGCAGCATTAGTATAAAGTGCTTTTTTATATCGGATTTCAGAACCTCAGCTATATTTACAAATATGTTGATACTGACCACAACTTTAGGGAAACCCCAAAGCACCATGTCCCTGTGGTGTTCAAGGCAAACCCCATGTCAAGATTCATTACCTCCCAAGACTCCTAAATCAAAGCAACAATTCAAAATATGGCTTTAGAGCAACATTTTTGTGTGTATGTGTTCAGGTGTATAGCCGAATTAGTAATTGTTCCTATCCCAGCCAGGGGCTAATTGTTCCAGTTATGAAAATATTATTGTCTGTTGTCCAAGGGCAATTCGTGGAAGAGATGACCACTTCTTGTCTCCCTCCACAGCATCTGATATGATTCACTCATGCTGCAGTAGACAACCTCAATGCCTTATTCATAATGCAGAAGGAGAGAGAGAGGGAGGGAGGGAGGGAGAGAGAGAGAGAGAGAGAGAGAGAGAGAGAGAGAGAGAGAGAGAGAGAGAGAGAGAAGAGCAGACTCATTAATCTAGACCTTGTATACGTGCTTTGACTCAGGCCATTTCCACACATATCCCAAGTCCTCCGAAACTTTTTTTGGCATGACCCAGCATGTGTTCTCACAACTAGCTTCCACACAACTGTCAAGGGCTAACCAGCACTTTCTATAGCTGACTTAAAACCTAAATTGCAATATTAGTCCAAAAAGGTGGAAGGGCGGAGAATGGATAGATGGGGTCTGAGGCTTGGAGGACTTTTTTTCCCTTTTGCATGTTATCTTCCTTTATTTCTTCCTTTTTCTTTTTAGTTTCTATTAATGTTTACCTGGGTTTTTAAAACTTTCAAATACACAGGTAGTCCTCGACTTACAACAATTCATTTAGTGACTGTTCAAAGTTACAAGGGTACTGAAAAAAGTGACCTTATGATTGTTTTTCACACTTATGACCCTTGAAGCATCCCCATGGTCAGGTGATCAAAATTCAGATGCTTGGCAACTGATTCATATTTATGATGTGTCCCATGGTCATGTCTTCCCTTTTTTGCAACCTTCGCACAAGCAAAGTCAACGGGGAAACAGGATTCACTTAGCAACCATGTTACTAACTTAACATCTGCAGTGATTCACTTAACATAGGTCATAAAATGGAATAAAACTCATTTAACAAATGTTTCACTTAGCAACAGAAATTTCGGGCTCAATTGTGGCCTTAAGTTTAGGACTATCTGTATATCCCTAAACTGCAGTATCAACCAATGTTGTTCACCCATCCTTGATGTTGTGTCAATGGAGTTTGCCTTCCCAGCTGCAGAAGGAGAGAGCCAGGGTAGCTAAGAGGTGGGGCAAGGTATCAGTTCTGACCAATGGGAAACTGGCCTCTTGGAAGGTCTAACATTCATTCTGCAAACCACCTTCACAACTTTTCTTCCTTTTCTTCTAGCTGAGCTAGAAATTAATTAGCTCAGCTGCAAAACAGCTGCTGAAAAGCATCAATGTCATAAGACACAAGGGCACAAATTGAACATACGGAAAGGCCTTTTTTTCTTCTTCTCTCAGGAACTGTATTACTCTATTGCATTACTGGAAAAATGCTGACAAACAACCACGCTTTCCAGTTTCTACCATTCTCTCTTCTTTAGCACAAGTTCTGACTTTCCAGCTATGTTTTGCGTGTTGCAGTTAAAAAGTCACCAGGTTTCTTCCCATGCATAATGACATAATTTTCATGCTCAGAGGACAAGTAAGAATTACAGTATAAATGATTTGCACCAAGAAAATTGGCACCTTTCGTCAATTTTTCTTTTCTCATAGAAAGCCACCGCAATGCTATAATCTTGTGTTGCTTTTATTTAATATCTGTCTTGAATTATCATAGGGCTATTCCGCTTTTCTATTTAAAATTGCTCGTAACAACATAGTAAAGCCTACCTTTTAAAAAGTACTCAGGAATGCCCCTTACCTTCCCACAGCCAGCTGTGCCCTAGGCTGGTGAATTATAAGCCACAGATTCTACAACAGAAAGGGAGTTAGGAAACTTGTAACATTTCTGAAGACCAGTTAAGTTATTTGCTTACATTGATTACCTTGGGTAATCAGCAAAGGGAGCAGCTCTGGATTGTGGAAATGGGATGCTTTCTGACCACAGGTTCATCTCCTCATGCTTTTCTTCCTTTCCCATTCAAGAGGGAGATATGGAGAGATTAAAAAAAGGAGCTGGGTAGCACAAGCTCCATGATTACAGGCAGCACAGATGTTCTTTGTAAACTTGTGGCCTTAGTGGTTCTTAAAGAATTCCTAAAGCATAACCATTCCTGAAAGAATATCTGGTGATGATCCCAGTTTAGAGACTGGCCACAAAATTGAAAATGCAGGAAATAGGATCCATTCCACCCTCTATCAAAGGCATTTTTTTTCTGGTGCATTTGGTTTTCTGAATAAAAAAGAGTCTCTTTTTATGACATCTAATGGATTCCTTATTTATTTTTTATTTAATAATATTTGTATGGTCGCCCATTTCCCAGCAGCCTGACTCTGGGCAGCATACACCAGTTTTGAAAAAAGAAAACCAATAAATATATAAAAACAGTCATTATTAACAATTATTGAAAACTATACAAACTATTTAAAAAGCGCAATAGCAAGAGAGGGTGATGTTTATTTCCATACAATTGGTGTGTAATAATAGCAGAACCTCTGCTTCAATTGATGATAGATCCCCAGGGTTGGATGTGCTAGTCTAACACATGATTGCACTGAGAATCTACAGCAAGATGTGAGCTAAAGGGCACTGGAGCTGTCACCAACAATGCAAGGGCTTGAGTGCTGAAAGCTTTAACTTTTGCAAAAAAAAAAAACCTTACTAGAAAAAAATAAATTGGTAAAATATTGTGCTTCACTTTTTCTCTGCATTGGCCAAAGATGCACCTATTCAGCCTGGTGGGTAACTCTTCAAAGCACAGAAAAATCTGTTGGAAAAGGAGAGAACAGAGGATGAGCACTTCTATAGAGTTCACAGATCACTGATGTAACCTTTTAAAATAAATAGCTACCTAGCCAGGAAGAGCCCCAAGCAAATTCTTATCTCCTACTTCAAATCAGTGCCCAACAATGCAAATATTTTCTGAACAAATACATTTGCACAAGAAAGAGCTGCAGAGACCTTGTAGCATGGAAGGAAATACCCCACAGAGGGAAAAGGTGCAGAAGATGCAAGAACTACAGAATACAGAGACTTTTTAATCTTGAAGCATTATTTCTTTGAGAGCAGAAAGCAGTTATTTCTAACAGAGAAAAGGTGCATGAGAAGATAGCTGTAAAAATGTAAGTTTTCTTTGCAACTATTGTGAAAGAATTTCAACTTTCATTAAAACAAAAATATAGTAGTTCTTTTTCAATGCTGTGCAAGGCTATGCAAAACCAATGGTTAAATAACTGCAGTAATGACAGTTCATAACCCACATCTGTAATTGAGTGCTATATTTTAAATGTTTGCTAGGGAAATGATGTGATGGGGGAAGTGGGTGTTGCTGTGTTTAGTGACATTGGAAGGTCTCTCTTCTCCGTCTGATCATCTCTTACGTAAATATATCAGCTGCAGTTTGGGGTTTTATCATGTTTATTATTACCATAGTATATGTTTTAAATTGTCAGTCAGCGACTTGATGACACAATCATTCAAATTTGCTGCAAGCTAGGGTTAAAACAATAAAGATTGCTACAGTGACTGCCTGCCTCCAGTTGTCATGTCATCTTTGCAAACACTTGTAACCTCTTTGGAGCAGTTTTAACCCAGGCTTTTTATCCAACATGCAGCTGGAAAGTCTCAATACTGCATACCCAATTTACATCATGGTTTGGAACCAAATGAGCAGGCTCAGGGTCTTGGATGTAAAGTCCTGTTTCTAAGATCCATTTGGCAGGGAGTTAACCTTGAATTGATTGAAGTATAAGTGGCTTTAAGGCCTGAGAATAATTGAATTTGTTTAAGAAGACTGGAATTTGTTTTAAGTCCTTTAAAAAAAAGGACTTCTGCTCTTCATTTTTCTATACATGTGTGGTTAGCATATTTGGACTAGAGCTGAAGGAAATCCATGTTCAAGGTTATATTCAAACATGGAAGCTCCCTTTTGGCTAGTCCTCCACTTCTCAAGCCAGCATCCCTTTCAAGATTATTATGCCAATGAGACTGAAGATAACTGGGTATCTGGAGAAAAAGTGAAATGTAAATCTAACGAATGAATAAAATATGCCCCTTAAAAGGGTAATATTCTGGAGGGGGGAAGAGATCCACAAGAGGGCAAAATTTGGTAGAAGGAGAGGGAATTAAAAAGTCTAATGTTTATGATTTTTTTTATGTTTTAATTTACAGAAAAAAATTACCAAGTTGCTATAAAAATTCAATTTTTTAAATAATTTAGTTAGCTGATTTGATTGAGTTAATAAGTTTAGGATTCAAATTGTGAATGTTTGTATTTCCAGAAATCAATTACTGACATATTGTACTTGGAAGAAATCTTGGCAGTTCATTATGAGACTATCAGAATTTACAGTGCCAAGAAAATGTCCAAACCACAATTTATAATTTATTTGTCATTAGTCCAAGGAGATGAGTCAAAGTATCTTGGGCAGCAATTGAACAGTTGGGGGAAGGGAGGTTGTGTGTGTGAGAGAGAGAGACAGCAGAGAGAGGGAGGGAGGGAGGGAGGGAGGGAGGGTGGGAGGAAGAATCTCTCTGAACTTTGGAATATATCATTACACATTTCAAAAAGGAAGCATTTTGGAGATTTCTAGATGCATAGCCCACAATTTCCCTCAGAAACAATTATACCAACCCTGGAATTGGCATGCTTCGTTTCCCTCCCACTGTGTATCGACATAAGGAAAGTGTTATGTATGTAAGTTTGAATGTTATTGGTTTATTTTGAACTGTTCTTGTAAAATGTCAAATGGGATTGGTTTAAATAGTGCGGGAAAAACCCTGCACTCTGATTGGCTGGCAACTACGGCTGCTGGCTATAAGAAGCAGCCGTAGCCCAGCCAAGTCGGGACCATTCGAGCTGTAGTCACTTAATAAACTCTTCACTGAAGCTCTTCGCCTGACTCTTCATGCAAACTTAACACTGGCGACGAAGGTGGGATGTCCCTGAAAAGAGACGCGAAAACAAGCAGAAAGCGAGATGGCTGGCGCTGAACACCCCCAGCCCGTTCGATCGGCGGCGAAAGACTGGGAATCATATGCGGATCGCTTCCAGATGTACTTGGAAGGAAACGACCTCGCCGATATCCCGAAGCGGAAGAGGGCGGTATTTCTCCGCTCTTCAAGATGGCGGCATTGGCGGAGCTGCAGACTTGAAGGTAATGGAATGGCCTGATTTAGAAAAGCTTTAAGAGCCCCCCCACAAGTATCGTGCCTCATTAAGAGACACAAGTTTTACCGTCGGGATCAAGGGGAAAGCGAAAATGTTAACGACTTCGTGGCAAGTTTAAGGGACATTGGGGGTGCTTGTGAGTTTACCAACTTAGAAGAGGCCATGCGATCGGTTTGTTCTAGGCCTTAAAGATAAGGTCTTACAGAGCAAATTACTAATGAAACCTAAGATCACGTTTAAGGAGGCCATAGAGGAAGCTGTTTCTTAAAACTGACAGGGTTGAGTTCCTGGGCTACATGATTGACAAGCATGGCATCCACCCTACAGATGCCAAGGTTAAAGCAATCAAAGAAGCCCCTAGACCTAAATGCAAAACAGATTTGCAAGCTTTCCTTGGACTTATTAACTTTTATCACATGTTCCTACCTCAAAAGGCAACCATTGCTGAACCATTGCACAGATTACTTGATAAGAAGTCTGTTTGGGTCTGGGGCAGGAAGGAACAATCAGTATTTAACAGTATTAAAAGACTAATCACGTCTGATGCTGTACTGATACTCTGAGAATTTGCCTGTTGTACTGACTTGTGATGCATCCCCTTTTGGAGTGGGGGGTTTGAGCCACAGGCTTCCCAGTGGGAGAGAAGCCCCTATTGCATTTTACTCTCGCACTTTGACCAAAGCAGAGAGGAATTACAGCCAATTGGACAAGGAGGCATTGGCAGTTGTTGCAGCTGTTAAGAAATTTCATGAATATCTGTATGGCAGAACATTTACCATTGTTACAGATCACAAACCTTTGTTAGGCATTGTGGCAGGAGACAAGCCTACACCCACTATCCTGTCACCAAGAATGCTGAGGGGGACTGAATTTCTTGGAGCTTATTCATACAAACTTATCCACAAGCCTGGCAAGGACATTGGACATGCTGATGCACTAAGTCATTGCCCACTTCCTTACCACAAGGAGGACTTTGAACCTGAAACACACACCTTTTTCCTAGAAACTGTTGCCAAGCTTCCAGTTCATACTGCTGAAATTGCCAGAGAGACTGCCAAAGACACTGTGTTGGCTCCTGTTATAGGCTGGATTAAGAAAGGTTGGCCTCTTCAAGATCTACCTCACCTTGCCCAACCTTTTAAGTCCAGGCAAACTGAATTATCTGTATTAAGAGGATGTATTTTGTGGGGTAACAGGGTGGTTATTCCTGCAAAACTGCAAAGAGAGGTTTTGGAAATGTTACATGAGGGTCATCCTGGTATTGTAAGGATGAAGGGATTGGCCAGGAGTTATGTATGGTGGCCAGGTATTGACAAAATGGTTGAAAACTGGGTTGCATCTTGTCCCAACTGTCAGGTAGTCAGGCCTGCCCCACCTCTCGCCCCCACACAGGAATGAGAATGTCCTAGGGGCCCATGGTCCAGGATTCACATTGATTTCGCAGGCCCTACCAGAGGGCACACCTTTCTTATTATAATAGATGCATATTCCAAATGGCTGGAGGTACTTCCCATGGCATCCACCACAACTGATGCTGTCATCAAGCAGCTCAGAAAACTTTTTGTAACCCACGGGTTACCTGATGTTCTTGTCTCTGACAATGGCCCTCAATTTACATCCAACCTCTTTGAATCCTATTTAGCACAACAGGGTATCAGACATGCCCTCACTGCCCCTGGGCACCCTTCAGCTAACGGCCGGGCTGAACGCATGGTACGTTTTACCAAGGAGAAGCTTCAGCAACTGGGTCCTGGGGACATCACTGAGAAAGTTGAAAAACTTCTTAGTATTCAGCACATCGCTCCTAACCCATCTAATAACTTATCCCCAGCAGAGTTGTTGATGGGTAGGAAACTTAGGTCTTCCCTTGACCACCTTCATTCCCACTTACGCACCCAACACACCACTATATTCCACTTCCAAAGTTCACACATTCAGTGTGGGTGATTCTGTTTATGCTAAGAACCTCATAGGTGAACCTTTGTGGATTCCTGCTGAGATAACTCAGATCACAGGCCCTCGTTCTTACAGGGTGCAAACAGAGGATGGACTCCTCTGGAGCAAGCACATTGATCAACTTAGATCCAGGTTCTCTCAGGAACACCGCCCTTGTCTCTCTCTGGTTCCCTCACCTGATGTCAATTCTGGGGGGGGAAGGGGAGGAACAGGAGGAAAATCAGCAAGCAAGAATCAACCCCATGTGTAATGAGCCATTATGACAGGAACCATCCCAAAACCTGTCACAATGCCAAAATCCATCCTTACAAGTGGAAGATTGCACATCACTACCTGATTTGGGTGCTGACATTGGGATGGAGATGGGTTGGGAGGAGAGACCAGATTCTAACAGCAAACAGGGTCTTCTTTCACAGGAAGTCCCAATGGGGAAATGTCAGCAGACACATTTCCTCTCTCACTGGGTGAGAACGTTAAAACTTCTGAACCATGAAGGTCTCAGCATGCAAGAGCCCCACCTATTTAAAAGAATACATTAGATAGGTTGGGGTTTGGTATGGACTGAACCTAGTGGGGAGGTGTTATGTATGTAGGTTTGAATGTTATTGGTTTATTTTGAACTGTTCTTGTAAAATGTCAAATGGGATTGGTTTAAATAGTGTGGGAAAAACCCTGCACTCTGATTGGCTGGCAACTATGGCTGCTGGCTATAAGAAGCAGCCGTAGCCCAGCCAAGTCGAGTCCATTCGAGCTGTAGTCACTTAATAAACTCTTCACTGAAGCTCTTCGCATCTGACTCTTCATGCAAACTTAACAGAAAGAATTTAAGAAGAGAAGAAGGGTCTTCTATTGAACAAGAAGAAAAATGCTTATCTACATTTCTCCCCAACTCCCTCCCCCCAACAGTGCAAGTTTAGACAGTTCTGGATATTTGTAAGTCTCCTGGATGGGAATTTACCAACCCAAAAACAGAGCTGGTCTGTCTATTACCATGCTTTCAACTTTGTTTACCCAGCTCACCTTCTGTGTGATTTGGAGATAAAAGAGAACATATTGTATGAACATTGGATCAAGGTATCCAGGTTACCTTGAATGTAGACAAAACATAGGACTGCCTTGTATCTGTCATTGGGCTCATCTGCACATCCTTCTAATTGCAGTATGAGGATGCTGCCTTATTAACCATTTTTAAAATTAATATCCTCATGACACAGCTTTCCTCTCAGCTCCAGTCCATATTAGGGAGAATGATTTTTGGATAGTCTTCTCACGTGCTGGTGATGTTTGGAAGGGAAGCTAAATGCAGAGGAATCTACCAATTATTTCCCTGAACTGGTCCTGCATCAAAACCTTAAGGTCAACACCTTTCCCTGGGCTGATTACTGAGGCAGAATTGAAATTGGCAATGGGACAGTGCAAAATACACCAATATACTTTTCTGCCTTCTCAGTGAGTGGGGGGAAAGCACTTTAATGCAGCTGTCATGAAGAGGACTAATCAGTCCATTAACCCAGCATCTGCAATTAAGCTGTGTGAAAACTGGCAAGAGAGATTAATCATGCATCATGGCTTGGGTGCTAGATTATAAAAGACAAACCATTCTTGCCCCCACAGTTCCATATACTTACTTCTAAAGATTTTATGGATATCAGAATGTGGGAGGGGGATAGTTGCATTACTATTTCTGGAAATCTGAAAATTTGACACTCTGGACCATAGACATTGGTACAGTGCTAACAGTGCCGTTATTATGTCTGCAAGCACAATTTCTGAACACTTAATAATCATTTTTCTCTTTCAAGAAACATACTTGGTTTTGCATTTGCTATACTTTATATGCTGGTACCAACTTTTGTTTAACTTAGAAATCACAAATTTGTTTCATGCGATCAATGTATCATTTTCTGAAAGTTATTATGGGAACCAGACTGGATACTTAATAGACTTTACAACATATAACGAACTCTTGACAAGAGTTGCCGAGTGGAGGAGAGCTATGTGCAATGCACCAGAGTGGGATTGTTGTGTGTGTATTGTAGATGCATTTTGTATTTGATAAAGCCTGGGAAAATCATGCTGGTTTCCTGCAACAAATCCCTCTGATAGTTAATTTTTAAATGGTTACAATTTTGTGATCACTGGGTCTCAAAAGCAGGAATTCCTGGAAAGTAATTGGCTTTGTCAGTCAGTGGAGTGTACTCAGCCTTGATCTCTTCAATTAATGCATGCATGCACCTTCTCCCATACTGACATCTCCCTAAAAGAAACTGTTTCGCTCAATGAGTTCAGTTCCAAAACCACAACTCTTCTGTGGTCTAATCGGCTGCCTGGGAGAATGGAGAATGCTTGCAAAATAACATCAGATGATCTTTGGCTATAAATTCAACATTCTTTGTGACCACACAAGCAGCAAGTGAAAGTTGTAATCCCAAACCTTCATACTAGGATCAACAATCCTAGATAAGATAGTTCTCTCCTTCTTTCCTCAACATTTGTGCTTCGTCCTATTCCTGCATTCTTTAGTCAGGCTTAAGACACGATGCTCAATATAATCTGTGATGAAAGTTTTCATTAAATTCTGTTCTGCTCCAGCCAGGCCTCACACACACACACACACACACACACACACACACACACATACATTTGAGACTCTGATATATCCATTTACTTCTAACAATGTGGCACGTTTTAAAAGGATTTCAAAGAAGCATTCTAGCTTGGAATTGCTGAATATCTGTTAGGAAATCGAATTGCAGCAACAGTGGCCTGAATCAGCTTAATTTGTTTTTATTGCTAATGTGACTTTTTATCAATTGAGCTTTAATGGCAGGTGTTTCATTATCCAAATAATAACATCATCCCATATTGATGATGTTACATAGTTGGATAATGAAACATCTACAAACAAACAGCCAAACTCAGAGGCTACCAAGAATTCCACTGTTCAATGCTGAGCTATAGATGTTCTCTTCTATTGGTTTATCAATGTCAGCATGCTTTAATAAGTATTATTGCTGGGCTTACTAAATGGAAATTACTAAGGAGAATATAGATTGTAAAGTACTAGTTCATCATACCCTTGGCTATCAGCCACCCATTTCAAACAAATGTAAGAGCCAATTTAATTTTGGGACATCTTTGCATATGGAAATCTTTAGTAGAATTTGTATTAAATCATTTGCAAAATGAACATAGCCCCTTGTATTGAACTTAATGCTTATTTGCAATTTAAATGGCTCCTCCCCAGATGTAGGAATAGTAACATAAACAATATGATTCAAATATAATCTAAGTGCCCTCCAACCATTACATGTGGGATTTTTAATAGAGATCAAGAAATACTGGTTTCTGTGAATAAGTGCTATTTAGAGAACATATTGAGAAGTATGTATTTTTGTCACAAAAATTCAAGAAAGATTAATTCTTAGTAGAATTGATACAGAGAAGAACACTGATTAAAAGGGTGCTTCATATATAGCTTATAGGGAAGGAAGAATATAATAGCACTTAACAAATACATTAAACTACATTAATGCAGAAGAGAAAGACAAGCCATTTAAGATCAAGATTCCTTTCTATTACAAAAAAGAAATCTGCACCTACAAATACTGTAGAAAGTTAATAAATGTAGAATAAGAATCTTAACTACAATTCCAACATTACAGGTTTAATCTTTATAGAACAATTTTAGGGAACAATTCTTGTATTCAACAATTTGATAAAGTGTATGTGCTGCCTGTTTTAAATATAACCCACTGGGATCAACAAAAGTTAGCTTTCTATCTAGTGGTGGGATTCAAAAGCTTATACCACTGGTTTCAGTGGGTGTGGCTTGGTGGGCGTGCTTTGCGTATGTGCTCACACTTTGCATGCATGCATGTGCCAAAGACACACTTTGCGCAGGCGCAGAGGCGTTCCAACTCACCTCCTGCAAGCCTGCACTCTCCTGGCCACTTCAGCAGCTGCCGCGCAGCACCCTTCTGTGCCACACAAAGCAGCTGCACTTCAAAAGCAGAGGATAAAGGTGAGTATGGGAGCCCGGGCAGGCAGGTGGGCCCAACAGCAGAGCAGCAGAGAGAACCGGTTCGGTTTCCGCTGCTCATTGCCGCTATCAGTTCTGCAGAACTGGGCTGAACTGGTAGCATACCACCACTGCTTCTATCACTGTTCACCCTTCACATGTTATCATAATTTAGCCCATTCTTTAAGGCTACAGGAAAGGCCATAATTTGTAATGAAATGTTCAGTTGTGCTCAAATAATTCAACAGAGTTCCTTCAGTATATTCTTAGATGGATGAGATTCATTCATGTTTGATGGAATTCTATCTCTTGCTTAGGTGAGTTTAGGAGTAGTTCTCCCGGGAGAGTCTTGTTTCATCTGCTTTGAGAAGTTACCTTCTCAAATTAGGGCAAATGGTTGGTGGAGGATGGCATATAAAAAACTGGAACCAATTATTTCTAGTTTGCAGGTTCATAATATCTCAGAAGCTAAATAGGGACAGAAGTTAATACCTAGAGTAGTACATGTAGTAATTTCATGTTATCCAAAACAATATCCCAGAAGGAGATAATAATAATTTCCCTTTATATCATGCCCCCAAACCAGCATAAATGCAGTCACCATGCCTCAGGCTTGTCTTGAGAAAAACTTTACCTTTAGTAGACAGGTATATTTGTGAAATCGGATTAAACAGACTCTGGTGTCCTTCTAAAGTATGGTTTGTATAATTCCACGATTGCAATGTCAGTGTAATATTCTTGCAAAACTGTCACAATGGTTCAATAATACTACACTATGATTTGAAAAAGCTGTATGGAATCTAAACATTTAGTGAAGAGGCAGGTTTTAAAACTGAAAGTTGAAAGGCTTTGTCTGGATCATAGCCAATCTGAAATATTTGGATTTATGTTCATGAAATTCTGTTCCTACCAAACAAGCTTAAAAGAAAATTAGACTGGGCACTTTGATGTTAACCTAAACTGACTTTGTCATATAATACTCAAGAGGTATGCCAGGTAGGTTTTTACCATATATTTCCAAAACACAACCTCATTCAAGCATGTTTTTCAAGGCAAGCCTGTTGTTTCATAGCTTATTGATAGTAAACAGTCATATCATTAGTTAGCCACATGCCATGACCCAGTGAGTTATAAATACCTTGAAAGCAGAAAACTCAAAAATGAACAGAACAGGACAACCTTTTGTGGCCAAGTGTGATTAGCACACAAGGAATTTATCTTCCATGCATAAGCTCTCAATGTACATGCAAAACAACAGAGTAGTTAATAATCATGATATCAATAAGAGGAGGTAGTAGAAAAAACAAGAAGGATTATTATAACAGCCATACCACATGGGTAAATATACTCAGACATAAGACAGTATTGTGGAAATTAGGTGTTCAGCAGAGTGATGGCACAAGGGAAAAAAACTGTCCCTATATCTAGTTGTTTTGGCATGGAGCAGTCTGTAGCAGGAATAGAATCCAAAGAAACTTTCCACAACCTTGTCTCTCCTTTGAATCCTATCCTCCTCAACAGGCATAGTTATTGTAGTCTGATTAATCTAAAAGGCATCATCTAGTCTGCCTTATAGTATTCTATATTGCAAGCTCATGTATTCTGTGACTGAAGAATATATTAATACAGAATACATAATATATATGTATTCTGTGATTGAAAAATGAATGTATGGTTATGCTTTCATCACTATTGTACTTCAAGATCCTCTTTTCGGTTACCATTTTGAATTCTGGTGCCTTACCTCTGGCCACTCTCCAGGCACATTTTGGCAAGAGAGGCTGGATTTCATACTCCCTCTAGTCCTTTAATTGATTTGGCATCCCCCAGCAGGCAGGGATATGCAGGCCTTGTAAATTATCTGCTGGCATTCCGAGGGAGGATCTCATCCAGTAATTGAGTCAGCCTGTCTATAAGCAGGTCCTAATAAGAAATTAAGAACTAATGTGTTCCTGATTGAGGGCATGGCCAACACCCCTCCTCCAAAGAACACAAACACAAACTTGCAAATGCCACCTCCAGGTACTGCACCATGTTCTGCAAACAAAAGAGGAAAAAAGGATCATCTCAGCTCTTTTCAATCAGGAAATGGAGTGGCCATCTGCTCAGCATGGCTGTGTCAGAATATAAGAGGGTGCTCATTAATCTGTGGATCAGGCTTGTCCCTGACAATTAGCTCTGTTTTCTATATACTCTTATTAGAACAATTATTCATGGTAAGGAAGAAGGGGAGATCAGGACATTCAGCAAAGAGATGCTAAGATAAAGGAAGGGCAAAACTGACCTGCTTCTCTAAGGGAGAATTGCCAGCCCAGAGATATCACTCCTCCTTTTGCTTGCAAACTCCATCTGTGTCAGCTCCAGTGAAGAAACACTAGGGGTGGGTTCTACTGGTTCAGACCGGTTCTATAGAACTGGTTGTTATGATTCTGCATAGTTCAGAGAACTGGCAAATCATGCTCCTGGCTGGCCCCGCCCATCTCCGCCTGCCCCTCCCCTCCCTGCCCAGTCAGTCCCTATTGCCCTGCGGACAGTCACTCACGCACTAGTCACCTCCCAACTCAACTACTGCAATGCCCTCTACATGGGACTTCCCTTGCGGACCACCCGGAGGTTGCAGCTGGTGCAAAATGCGGCCACGCGGGTGGTGATGGGGGTGTCCTGATGCTCCCATATTACACCCCTCCCGTGCGGCCTGCATTGGCTGCTGGTTGCCTTCCGGGTGAGATTCAAGGTGTTGGTGACACCTTATAAAGTCCTACATGGCTTGGGTCCGGGGTACTTGTGGGAGCATCTCCTGCTGGCATCACGTTCCGATCGCCCGGTACGCTCCCACAGGCAGGGCCTCCTTGGGATACCATCGACTAGACATTGTCAGTTGGCGGTGCCCAGGAGTAGGGCCTTCTCTGTGGGAGCACCCACCCTTTGGAACCAGATCCCCTTGGGCCTTCGTTTGGCCCCCGATCTCCGCTCCTTCTGCCGTGACCTCAAGACCTGGCTCTTCGAACAGGCCGGTCTGGACTAACTGAGGGGGGGTGGGTTTGTTCTTAGCAATTTTAAATTTTAATTGTTTTTTATTGTTAGTTTAATTCTTTTTTATTGTAAATTTGTATGGTTTTTATTTTGTTAGCCACCCTGAGTCCTTAGGGAGAGAGGGCAGCATACAAGTCTAATAAATTATTATTATTATTATTATTATTATTATTATTATTATTATTATGCATGCATGACATCCCTGACTGCATTCTTCCCCACCCAGTCACTCCTTAAGGTCTTTTTCCCCCTCTCAACAATCAGCTGTGCTGGGATCCCCCTCGCTGTCTTACTGCTTTGTCCAGGAGGCTTCCCTGAGGCCCAGGAGTCAAAAAGGGGTGTGGAAGGGGCAGGAGGGGTGGGGGTCTGTGGCCCAGAGGCAAAAAAACAGGGGGGTTGCTGCAAAAAGAAGAAGAAGCCACACACCCCCAGTCACATGGCCCACCTAGCCATGCCCACCTAGTGACGCCCACAGAACCAGTTGTTTAAAAAAATTGAATCCCACATTTGAGAAACACCAGGAAGCAGAAAACAACTTGTGAGTCCCCAAAAAGCACACAATTGGATTTGAGTTGCCTGTTAACACATCTTATATTAGGCTGCATACTATAGCTTATAACATTTTTTAAAATGAGATTAAGAGAAACTGAATGAAATGAATCCTTCCCCAATTTTCCTAGATGATACAACTGTCTAAGGCCAAGAAGGAACTCCATGAAAGATTAAAGCAGTCTTCATCCCATTTATTTTACAGGAGAGCACAGGATCTGGAGCATTTTTAGCTCATTTTAAAAGCCATATTGTCCAATGAGTTGCCCTCACAATGGATGTCGTAGAGAATGGTGTGGTATAGATTCTGCTCCTTATTTCTCAGCTTCTCATGAGATTTGAAATCACTAAGATCTCATTATGTGGGGTCCTTTCTCCTTTCAATCAACCTTTCAAAAGCCCTAGCGACTGAGTCTGCAGATGCTGCTCTTCTCTCTCTTTCTTTTTCTCTTTCTTCCTTGCCCTCATCACTTCTTTGTCCTCCAGTCCAACAGCTAAGAGGCCTAATGAAAAATAAACAAAGCAATGTACTTTATCCTCAGTAAAGGAAAAAGGGCAGGATTCCTAAATGGGATTGCAATTACTGATGTGTGACTCTTCAAAAAGGTGCTTCGTTTTTACTCTCTGCTTTACATATGGAATATTCCACTTCAGCATTCTTTTTTTAAAAAATTAAAATTAACCTGATCCCACCCCTCAAATTAAAAGAGAGGTAGCATACTCTTACTTGTTTAAAGTACATAAGATCCCTAAGCAAGGGTTCTTTTCTGATTTCTGAAAGGCTCAGTTGCTGATAATCGTGCTGCATATTTGCATAGAAAGTTCTTCCTTCTCCTTTGCTTCTTAGATCAACCTTTAATGCTTATTTAAACAATATTGCAGAAGACATGTTCAAGTACACCACTCCAGCCCTACTGTTGCTTAGTCAGAGTAAAAGATGAATATTAGCCAGGGTTTGTTCCATTTTGGATATTCTGGGAAGAAGCACATCAGATCTTCTGCAAAAAGAATTTGTATATATCCAGATTTCAGAATTCTTTTATATATCCAGATGTTGAACTCTGTTGGAACCATTCTGTTACGAGGCCACAGAGATGATAAAGTTTCTGGATAATCCTGCAAAAACCTTCAGGAAGAGAAACTTGCATTTTTTCATAATCAAATGATCCGAACAGTTTTTTTGCTCTGGAAAACATTATGAATTCATCTTTAGAGATAGCCAGTGGTGGGATTCAGCCAGTTCGCACCACTTTGGGAGAACTGGTTGTTAACTTTCTGAGCAGTTTGGTGAACTGGTTGTTGGAAGAAATCCTTAGGGCAGAGAACCAGTTGTTAAATTATTTGGATCCCACCACTGGAGATAGCCATGCCAAATATATCTTACCCAGCATATTAGCACTACTTGTAGCCACACTAGATAGATCAGACTGGGAAATCAAACCCATATGAAGACTAGAACTACTTTTATTGAGAATGGCTGTAATAATAGGATCTTGTAAGTCTAAATATGCTATAGCTCCCCAGTCACGAGCTACAAACTTATTAATAATTTCAATAGAATAGGTAATTACATCTTACTTTTTTTGTTTTATGTGACCAAATAGAGAAGAGAAGGAAAGGAAAGTGTTGTTTTTTTTATAAAAGACCAAGAAACCACAAAGAAGAAAAGTCTTAAGTCCAGACACTAAATATATTTTAGACAGACACTGATCTCAAGCAGCTAACTTTACAAAGAATTGGTGTTAAATTCTCATATTAAGCACCCTGTGGAGTATTACATTGTCCTCACAGTAATATTCACATAGCAGCAACCTGATTAAATATTCCCAATATTGTATATATTTCAAGAAGAAACATGACCATCATCCTAAACCAACAAAACAATTACCCATTGTTTTGCTATAATTGTATTGAAATAGCAAATGATAGTTGCTCTGAAGAGGTTGTTTTGAACTAATTTCTCAAATTAGTTATTCAGAATAAAAAAATAATGGACACAGACTGGAGACAGAATGCTGAACACATTGGTCTTACACTAATCATCTAACTTTATTTCCTCTAATTGAGTAGACTCCAAAAATGATGGATTTTCAGTCAAAGCCAAGCTTCTTTTATCATCATCAGTGGGATTATTATTGTTATGTATGTAGGTTTGAATGTCATTGGTTTAGTTTGAATTGTTCTTGTAAAATGTCAAATAGGATTGGTTTAAAAAGTGCGGGAAAACCCTGCACTCTGATTGGCTGGCAACTACGGCTGCTGGCTATAAGTAGCAGCCGTAGCCCAGCCAAGTTGGGTCCATTCGAGCTGTAGTCACTAATAAACTCTTCACTGAAGCTCTTCGCGTCTGACTCTTCATGCAAACTTAACACTGGCGCGAGGATGGGATTCCCTGAAACGACGCGGAAGACAAGCAGAAAAGCGAGATGGCTGCGCTGAACACCCCCAGCCCGTTCGATCTGGCGGCAGAAGACTGGGAATCGTATGCGGATCGCTTCCAAATGTATTTGGAAGGAAATGACCTCGCCGACATCTCTGAGAAGTGGAAGATGGCGGTCTTCCTTACGCACTGCGTCCAGCAGTCTTCAAGATGCGAAGGCATTGGCGGGAGCTGCAGCGTGAAGGTAATGGAATGGCCTGATTTAGAAAAGCTTTTAAGAGCCCATTACGCCCCACAAGTATCGTGCCTCATTAAGAGACATGAGTTTTACCGTCGGGATCAAGGGGCAGCGGTAGCGACTTCGTGGCAAGCTTAAGAGACATTGGGGGTGCATGTGAGTTTAACAGCTTGGAGGAGGCCATGTGATCGGTTTGTTCTAGGCCTCAAAGACAAGGTGCTTCAGAGCAAATATTATTAAAACCTAAGATCATGTTAAAGGAGGCCATAGAAGAGCCTCCTCAGCAGAAGCCACTAAGTCCTCAGTGGCAGCCATGAAGAAAATTAACAAGGCCTCAAGCCATCTTGATGTGGAAAAGTCCACAACAACTCATTGCGAGCAGATAGATTCTGAATCAGACTGTAGTGAGGTGGAGGAAGGAATTTATAGACTCAGAATGGAAAGAAAAAAGACCTGGGAAGAAAAGGCAAGACTTTTATTGCAGAGGTTGTGGGGGGCCACCCTGCACTGAATGCAAGTTTCTTGATACCATCTGCCTTACGTTGTGAAAAAGAGGTCATTTAGCAAGAGTCTGCAAATCATCCAGAACTCCTCCACACAGAAGAAAGTTTCCTGACAAGATTTCAAGCCCAACAACTTCAGTGAGAAAATGGGGTGCAACTCAGAAGCAAATGGGAAGAATGAAACTCATCAAACAGTCACCATTGGTCATTCTTCAACCTTGAGAAAGCAGAAAAGTACATGTGAAGGTACTCATTGAAGGAAGGCCTTGCCAAATGGAAGTGGACTCAGGCTCCTTTATCTATGGTGTCATGGGACACATTCACAGCTACTTCCCAACATTCAGAAGAAACATTTCAGAAGCAAGCACTGACTCTTAAAGACTACCAAGGGACAAGATTCCAGTAGTTGGAACAAGAGAATTCATCGTGAAGTTCAAGGCTACACCAACGTTTGCCCCTGACCATTGTGGACAGGATGGCCCAAGCTTGCTGGGACTTGAGTGGTTCAATCCACTAGGCATGAGGTGACTGGCATCAATCACGTGAGCAACTCTGAATGGGAGGAGGCCTTGAAGTCTGAGTTTCCAGAGGTCTTCAGCGAAGATTGGGCAATATATGGTGACCCCTATCACTTTCAACCTAGATGCCAGGGTGCCCCAATTTGTTAAAGCCCAGAAGGGTCCCATTTGCTTTAAAAGAAAAAATTGATGCACAATTAGACAAATTAATGGCTCAAGGGTTTTAGAGCCCACTGACCACTCCAGATGGGAGACATCCATAGTCACACCAGTTAAGACTGATGGGTCAGTAGAATCTGTGGAGACTATAAGGGGACACTGAACCATCGCTGCAGCAGAAGCATACCCAGTTCCAGTGGTGCATCATCATTACATTCACTTGGAGGGGTACAGTCTTTGCCAAATTGATCTGGCAGGCATATCAACAACTAACAGTTGATGATGCCACTGCAGAGCCCAAACCATTGTGACTCATAGAGGTGCCTTCAAATGTAAAGGATACAATTTGGAGTAAGCGTGGCACCATCCTTCAAAGCCTTATGGAAAAAATGCTCCAAGGACTGCCAGTGGTAGTGCCTTTGATGATGTGTTAATCTCTGCTGAAAATGACACTCAGTTACAAGAAAGACTCAGAGAAGTCCTTACCAGATTCAAGGAAGCAGGGTTAAAAGTCAAGGAAGAAAAATGCACTCTTAAAACTGACAATGTTGAGTTCCTGGGCTACATGATTGACAAGCATGGCATCCATCCTACAGATGCCAAGGTTCAAGCAATCAAAGAAGCCCCTAGACCTAAATGCAAAACAGATTTGCAAGCTTTCCTTGGACTTATTAACTTTTATCACATGTTCCTACCTCAAAAGGCAACCATTGCTGAACCATTGCACAGATTACTTGATAAGAAGTCTGTTTGGGTCTGGGGCAGGAAGAACAATCAGCATTTAACAGTATTAAAAGACTAATCCGTCTGCTGCTGTACTGATACAGTTCTCTGAGACATGCCTGTTTGTAGTGACTTGTGATGCATCCCTTTTTGGAGTGGGGGGGTTTGCCACAGAGCTTCCCAGTGGGAGAAAGCCCCTATTGCATTTTACTCTACTTTGTCCAAAGCAGAGAGGAATTATAGCCAATTGGACAAGGAAGCATTGACAATTGTTGCAGCTGTTAAGAAATTTCATGAAATATCTGTATGGGAGAACATCACACCATTGTTACAGATCACAAACCTTTGTTAGGCATTGTGGCAGGAGACAAACCTTCCACCTATTATCCTGTCACCAAGAAATGCTGAGGTGGACTGAATTTCTTGCTGT